>OX243808.1:5000-470000 GCA_945859595.2 Megachile willughbiella | reverse complement strand
AGCAAAAATTTGAACCATATTTGTACTGAAACAACGCGTGCCGATCTCACAAATCATTATTGACTTTCACCCTTCCTCAGCACTAAAAACGTCCGGAATAATGATACGTTCTGTTATGTTTCCGCACAGAATATTTTATTTCATGATATCTGCGATCTTTTTTTTTTTTGATGTTGTCTCTTGAACATATTATTGTTTATTTGGAATAATAAGGTGGTAAGTAATAGCGGTGCGTACCTTGGAATAGTTCACGTTCTTTCTTGCGCAGCACAATATAAACGTCGCGGACCAGCACACTCTCTCTCCTCTCTTTATATATGTTCACACACATATTTTTGTCCATTTTTTCTCATTCTTTCACCTCTTTCATGCTATATTCTTTGTCCTGCTTTCTCCCTTCGTGTTTTATGTTTTTCTCATTCTTTTCACATCTATACAAGCACGCACACACACATACATACACACATGCTCGCAACTCATAACGTATCACATTTGATATATATATATATATATATATATATATAATATATATATTTATATATAACTAGCGTTACTTAAATACTAGATTTTTAAGCCTCATGGGTATTGCTTAATTAAAATTGCCTAATAACAAGTCTTCGATTTTTCTTTTTTCTTTATATAACAAGGAGGAACTATCTCTGCATGCTTTCGTACTCGTATATGTTTGTTTCGTGTTTTTTTCTTTCTACTCTCTTTTCTTATACCACGTGAGTTTCTCTAGACACGATAAACATGAAGGTTTATCAAGATTGCGATAGTGGATTCGTCTTCGAAGTCATTCCATCGTTACCTGTTAAATTATATAGATATTCTCTAAGAATCTTTCTCGCCTTAAACACATCTATTTTACTTTTTCTTCTCTTTTTATCCTGCTTTCCAAATTTCCTTCTTTCTCTCTCTTTCTCGCTCGCACTCTCACTCCTGTTTTTTTTTCTCTTCCACGAATTGTTTTGGTAAAGGCTCGACACTGCTGTCGACGACGCTCCAGCAGAACACACTGTGGAATCATTTGCCGAACGATATAAAATTATACTTAAGCATAAACACATTTAAGAGCGATGTGATATATCTAAGGAATCGGCTTCTGCACAGAGAACGTTGTATTAGCTGATGTATTTAATTAGACGCACCGTAAATTAGTAATTTACCTGGTTGTTCAACGCTTAATTACACCCTGTCGGACGTACGAATAATAACAAGGGGCGAGGGGGATAATACGTGTATCGTATCCATATAAATCTATGATAATATAACGTTAGCGTTAAAAACGATTAGCTGCTAATGAAACGAACGCGAACTCTTTCTCTCTGCTTTATACTACAGGGTGCTAATTAATTCGATACAGGTTACATCAAAGAATATGTACACTTTGAAACTTGCGGATTCCTTGCGCCCAGACGAAATTGAAAAGTTCTCGGTTCTTTCCCCCCAATTCTCGGAGGAGTTACTACGGCGAGTAACTCTTCCTTCTGTCTTTCACCATAATCAAAAAAAGCCCACCTTGTACCCAAGTATACATACTACACTTCCTTTACTTACTTTCGGGAAAAGATATTAAACATGTGGAATGCTTTTCAATTTTTTTTTTTTCTTTTTGGTACCGCGAATCTCCAGTGTTCCATCATGCACATACTTATTGAGATATCCTACGTATGAATCGGGCACGAGCTGATCTACGATGAAAAACTCATAAGATGTTATTACAAATAGATACGACGATTAATCTGTAGCGTTCGAATTGATATTTTGTCGTACGAATATCAAAGCGTTTACAAAATTAAGCTATCATATATCGAGTACCTACAGGTACATCTTCTAGTACCGTAACTAACTCGAAACTCATGGAAAACTGTGTAACCCTCTCGTACACGTACTTCCGCTTTTGTGCCTTCATCTATTTAAACATGCTCGTCATCGGATGACAATTCGAATCGATCGATCAAGAAGACGATTTTTTATAATACGTGCAACGCGAGACGAAAACGATTAATGCCCAAAACGAAACAGAAGATCTTTTAAGAGCGGCAGCTCTTGAAACGTGAAATATCAATAGAAACGAATCGAACTGACGAGTATCAAAACTGTTCATTCGAAAAGTCAACGAAAAAGGCGAATAACATGATGTTTGAATCGATTATAATGATTGTGCCACAAGAAAAGAATATTTTCTTCCATGATTTTTTTTTATATCTTCTTATGTCTTTTTTTTTTTCGTTTACTATAGTTATACACATGTGCTGCGCTCTTAAGATGTGGTCTCTATTGTAGTGGATGTGTGTGTATATACATATATATACATATATATACATATATATACACATACACACACACACACACAAATATATATATATGTACGAGATATATATATATATAAATAGAAACGGAAAAAGTTATTTACAAGGCTCGAAAAATGTAGAAGTATCGAAAACATGGTCAATCCTCTTCACGTCTTACTATGTATAAATATTGTTTCTCTCGGTAAACGATTCACGACTGTGCTGGATAAATATATAATAATATAAAGTATGTATATATCGTATCGTTTGTTATTAAGCTCTCTCGAAATTTCACGATCAATCAACCGACCAATAATCGCAGCAAGCTTTTGTCTTTGTGTTTTCTAACTTCTTCTTCTTAGTTCCCTCTTTTTGCCTTGGTTTTTTGATTCTCCACGAACACGATGCAACGTAAGAAACACGATTACAGCGTAATCAAACCAGAGAACACGAACACATTTTCGTTCAATATGTGCTTTAGCGATACTGTGCAATAGGTATCTTGGATACTCTCCTGAATGGCACCAGCGATTGAAATGAAACCTGACGAATATTGGATAAGAAGGATAAACACTAATTATGAAATTCTATACTTGTATACGCATAACAGATTTTCGTGGCTATTGAATGTTGTACTATATCGATTAAAGCTTATCCAAATTTAATCCAAATGATGCGAACAACTGAACCGACTAGACTATTTCATAGTGGATGGACGGGGTGGAGACTTCTTAACGTAAATTTCGAAGTAAATATCTAAAATTTAATGCAAAGCGGATTGAAATCAAACCAAAATTGCTAATACCTTGCTGTAAGCGATCGAATCGACTAGATAGAAGCTTTACGTACGAATTTTGAAGCCGACGAGACAAGGACTTTATAAGAAGCGGAAATGTGACAAAATAAGTACTATATAGTGAATTTCACCAAGTTTCAAATCAACTGACCATCGGTGCTATTCGGAGGTACAATCAGGATTTTTTTTTCTTTCTTTGTATTGTAAACTTTTGTCAATTTCGCGCACGAAATACTTCCGTCCTCTTCGAATAAATTCGAGAATTCTTCTAACCTTTTTATATGTACTTCGTCGTCGCTCTATGTATTTATCTATTTTATTTTCCATTTTTTTTTATAAACTTCTAATCCTTAAATATTCAGAGCTAGATCTGTAATTCCACGTTGATTTCTTTTTTCTTTTCCTGTTTTGTACATAGAGTTTCATTTTATTTCCTTTTTTTTTTCGTTTTTTTTCTTTTTTTTTTGCATCGTTTTGTTCTGTTTCATTTCGTAAAAATTTGTTTTCCCCTTATGAACTAATCATTGAATTATAGATAAATCACAGTTGATCCGTGCAGTAAAAGGAATTTCCCACGGATAATTCCTATTACTCAGATGCGACCAAATAGCGCCACTGACAAACCGATGATGACTCTTCCATTTTTTTTTTCTTCAATTTTCGCTTTTCGTGCCTTGACTAGTGTACGTAAAGCTCGTAACTATATTCCCTTCCGCTTGAATCGTGCAGATAATTAATCAATATTCTCTTTCTCTCTCTTTGTTTTACTTTGTTTTTTAATTATTGCACACACGGTTGTGTTATCTCGACTATCCTTATCGATGGCCTTGAACATATGTCACACAGTACCCAATTATCATCCTAGTTTTTGTTCATCATGATCCTTATCAGGGTTAGTTGAACCCTTATCCCAAAAAGTACGATTAACACGTTGACTACCATGACTATGAATTGAATCAAATAAGATTATTAAGAAATAAAACTCTAAACAGCATCGATATTAAACTTTTAGTTAACAATTACTCTTTACTATTCCTAACTATCCGTACTATCGATTGTAGTATAGTTACGTAGATCAGCTTTCGGTCGAGAAAAGTAAAAGATTTCTTGCTAATCATACGACTCATTCCGTCCGGTTTCGATATAGTTTGGCTTACCTGTACTTTCGAAGAAAATCTTTTTCGGGCGTAGTAAGGTTATCATGGGAATCAACGTGTTAACGACGAATGAAACGATCGACAAGCACGAACGAACAATTTTGTCAAAGATATAGTAACCGATCTCCTACAAACGATGTTCAACCGGTAGCTAGCAATAATACAATACAAAGAAGGGTTTTACCGTGTGAACACAAGTCCCATTGTAGTAAGGAGATACAGAAGAGACAAAAGTACGCTATTGGCCACGCGTATGGGGACGACAGCGAACCGTAACAACTACTAATTGTAGAATTAATGATTTTTTCGAACTCTCTTCCATTAATAACTTGTAACAAGTTTATAAAAAACATTTTTCGATAAATTTTCACGAAAACATAGATATAAAGCTATATAATTATTATAATAATCTTACCTTTACATTCTTTATAAAAAGAAGACGTCAAATCTTATTCGACAGGTTTATATGGTAGACTCGTTACATTATAAAATTCAAATGCAAATGGGAGACGAAGAAAACATCACAATATACGCGTAAAGAGTAAAAAAGGAATACTCTACGTATATAAAAATATACATAGGAATTTCACATTTCAGGAAGACGATGCTTCAAATAACTCGCATAACGGAACAACAATTGTAATTCTTCGGCATTTAAAAAGAACTTCTTCAAGAAGATAAATTACAACAGAACCTTCATCATCCGAGTTCATAGAAAAATATGATACAGTTCAGATAAGACGAATTTTTCGATAAAAAAACTTTCATTTTTTTTATATCCACGAAAGCTTTGTCGTCGTTCGTTTAATGGAACAATCGAACATACGGTACACGGATCCTGAAAGTTCTACGAAAGTTCTACATTAAAAATGAATCTCTAACATGAAGGCAACACTTAAAAAATGCACGACATAAACAAGCAACCGTATAACAAAGACAATCAAAGCTATTACCATGTATTAAATAATTCTTAAGACATCCAAAACTCTCACTGAGCTTTGTCTACGAATGAACAACCCTAAGATTCTAAGACTTTCCTTGGTTTTCCTCTAGCCTCTTGTTCAGGCTTTTCCTCGACTGTTTCTTCGTTTTCCCTGAATTCTCCCGAAATCCGAGGTAAGTAATGGGAGAATCCTCCTCTTACACTTATTCTTAGTCAACGAAAGTCTACGTTGTCCACGTAAAAGTGTGCTTATAAATTCACGTAATCGAGAGGAGTCGGGTATCTCGAATAGAGTACTGCCCTTGCCTTTGTATCGTCCCATTGGCCAACTTGTTATCTATGCACAGTATAAACTCCTGATGACTCTATAACGTATCAACATCCTCAAAAACACGGTGTAATCCTTTCTAGGTAATAACTTAGAGATACCTAAAAACCAACATCCGATATAACAAAGAAAAACAATATTCGTTTGACGAATAAGTTTCAATGAAATGAAAGGAAACAGACACCTCGTCCCCAAAGGCGCAGGCCACTAGTGATGCTATCAAAGCTCGTTACCTCCCGATAGAAGAAGGCAGGGTTTGGATCGACAAACGCAAACGCGACCACCGTGACATTACTATGAAACCGTGAACAAACAAAGCCGCGACTATGGCGACCCTTCGACACACATACATATATACTTAATTGTGATTCGTTCGTCGTGTATACTTGCGCTTGATCTTTTCCTCTGGCTTACCTGAGCGACCGCAATCACTGCAAGAGACCAACTCTTCGGAGCCGCCGGTCTTTTTATTTTCCCTAGCATCGCCCAGACAGAAGTCGCAGTAAGGGGACGGTTGCGCGGACTTGCCAACTTTTTTTTCGTTCGTTCCTCCTGGAGTGGGTGGCCCCTCGGGTCTCACCGAAGACGAAGAGGGAGAGGGAACTGCTGTACCCGGGGACGGAGCTGCCGGCAGGTGTTCTTCTTTCGTCGCAGGAATCGTAGGCGAAGCAGGCGCGACCGTCGTCTGCGCTGCGGCCACCTGTTGTTGAGGCGGTTGTGGTTGCTGTTGGGGTTGCTGTTGCGGCTGTTGCTGCGAAGAAGGAGGCGTAGGCTGCTGCTGCTGTTGCTGCTGCTGCTGCTGTTGTGGTTGTGGTTGTTGTTGTTGCGGCTGCTGCTGCTGTTGTTGCTGCTGCTGCTGCTGCTGCTGCTGCTGCTGAGGCGGCTGTGGCTGGGGCTGAGGCTGCGTGGACGCTCCTCCCGCAGCGGTCGCAGAAGGCGCTGCGGGAGAGGGACTCGAAGTACTCGACGAAGTTGCGTTCTGACGACCCCGACGTGTACCACCTGATCACAAACCGACCACATACCCAGTTGCGCTTTGCGTCACAAGCTGATGACCATGCACACTGGCTTAGAGACAATGATTGTTTCAGAGTCAAATTCTGTGTGATGATCGTCAACAATAATCGATTCGGTTATGGGGGGATAGGAGCGAAGGGATCGTCTCCATACCCCAGAATCTGAGACAACGTGAACGAGCTGATTAGCAATGTTAAGGGTTGATAATTGATTTCCGACGATTTATAAATCTCGGTACTTCAAAGGCAAATCTACGGCTTGAAAGATATGAAAAATGCTTCGCGAACATGTATGTCAGCTATAAAGGATTAACGCGTTAATCGCAATCAATTGAAAATGAACATGACGCGTCTAGAGTTTAGACAATTTAGTTTGTACTTGTTTTAGTGAGCAGATTCATCAACCGAAGTAGCACGCATTTATAAATCATCTTGTACATACAGGACCAAAATTCCGATTCACTTCGAATATTATTTTCTGAAAGTACTATCTAGACTATCGGACTGAAAAGAAATTGCACAAAATATTATGTTAATTATTTATCGTTTTCAAAAACCAATACCGTTTTCACTTCTAATGAACATCGAAGTAATTCGAAATTCTGCGATGATTAAAATGCATAAAAATTTACAAGAAAATATTGAATGCCCATCACTATGAATGAGAATGATAGCTTGTTCTACCGTAGGTAACCATCTCTTTCAAAAGTTTTCGAAATAATACAAATTCTTCTTGCTTCTGATACCTAAAAAGCAGAACTTATCTCCAGAACAGATTTCCAAATAAAAATGATGTAGAATGACATTTAATTGTAATTTGTCGTTTACTACTGGACTATTCGTAAAATTCCATCGAGTAATTTAAATCTTTTTCTTGAGGTGCAACTATCGAAAGGACATTAAATTCGTTAATTTTGAATAAATTGTACTATCGAAAAACGATAAATTTCCGGAACTTTTGCAAAAGGTGGTCACTTACCATACAGTCTAGAACACTGTTTTCTTGAATAACCAGAATCGATTATTCGAAACATCACAAGTATTTAATGAAAAGAAACTGGCAACAACAATAAAGAAACAAATGAAATAATATGTGTGTGTATATATACAGCATATATATATATATATACACATATGTAATTGTAACAAGGTGCACATATTACGTCCAACCGATGCATTCCATCACCAAAAGAACAAATCCAACATTCTACAAACAACGACGTCGAGGTAATCCGTATTCCCAGATTAGACAAAACGACAAACTACACTGCAGTCTTTTTTTTGCGAAGCTTTACAGCCGTTCATCCTAGATAGGGAAATCAAAGCCAGAATTACTTTACAGGAATTGAGAGAAGCATCGAACTAAGAGCAAACGTAAACTGAAAAGAAGGAAAGACACCAGCCAATAACACGATATTTATCAATTCCGCTGCAATATGTTCGAATTATTACATTAATCATGCAATTATAGGTGATTATAGTCATCTCTAGCGTTAGGTAGGGGTTATTTTTTAACTCTTAATTACCAGGTAACAATAGTCATATTCGGTTCTAGTTAACTTAAACATTCATGTTCAATTTAAATCAGAGGTCACTATAGTCACTCCCAGCACTAATTATCATAGCGTTCGAAACCGTAATTATTGACAAGTACAGTTCTCTCACTGGTTCCAATTACAGATGACTATAATCATCCCTATCTTCTAATTTTACATATGGTTATAGTCACCTTCACCTCTGATCACAGATAACTATAGTTACCTCTAACTCCAATGATAGGTGATTAAAACAATTCTTGGTTCTAATTCCAGGTGACTATAGTCATTTCTATTGTACTTTTAACTACAGATAATTACAGCCAGCCTTAACAGCAAAATTATTATAAAGTACTAATGCTTTAGTTAAATAAGTCTCGTGCTGATAAAGGGGTACGGAAAAGCTATTGGTGTTATGTATCACGAAAGAAAGAGTAAAAGAGGAAAAGAAAAGAAACGCTCACAGACCAAACACTCGAGAGGTAGTGCCACACAACCGCTTAAAAGAAACACAAAAAAAAAAAAAAAAAAAAAAAAAAAACACCGAGTAATGCCTGTTGATTCAACATAAAAGAACACTTTCAAGAAAGATTGCAGAAGCATGCTATTGCAAAACATTCGCAACGATCGTTGCTTCATTTTCTCAGTTGCTTTTTCTTTTGCTATTCTTATCGTTCGACTCCAGAAAAGAATCTTGAAACGTTTCTTCAGCACATAAGGCACATTAATAAAAATTTGTCTGTATAACATTAGTTACGCATACTTAAACGAAAATAGAAGAAAATTATTCGTTATCATACTGACTTGGAGACTTCTTTCTGTATGATATTCACGCGCAAGAACAAGTATTTTATTGTGCAAGAGAAACTCCATACGCACAGTAACGCTATGGAATACAGTGATGAGATGATGATAACACACAGAAATCAAATTAAGCTACGGTTATTTGCAATGCATGCATTCGCAATAGACGTAAAAAAATAATGAAAACACGAAAGAGATCATACATCATATCAAGTTCCATCAAGTTTGGGAAAATGATGTTGTTCTTGTTCTTGTTGTTGTTCTGGGCATGAAGAACGGTAGTTGCAAGAACCTGGGATCAGATCAATGATCATAGGCGTCTGGATGAAAAAAGACAAGAGGAAACGGGACGCTTTTAAAAGGATCGTGAGAAAATTGAGCTGATTTTGGCTCCAACCTGGCTGGTTCGAAGCAGCGGTGTCTGCAACGCTCCTAGGTTCAACTTCGGCAGGACTGGGACTTAGTTCCTTAGCAGGATCACCGGAGGAAGTAGAGTGGGAATGACCGTAATGGTAGACCAGACCAGGTCTGGTTTTATACCGTGCGCTGCATACTGCAAAAGTGCAAATACTGTTTTCCCACAAACCATCCAATGCAACGTTCATAATAAGAGAAATTTTGGTCGACGATTTGGTTGGATAATTGGGAACGGATTGTACTCGTTTAACCGCCACGTTCAATACATACTCTCTCGCTTTCTCTCTTCCTCTCGCACTTGCTCTCTGTATATTTGTGTGTGCATTTCACTACGAACCATCCAGTTGTTCTTTTAAAATTGAACATTACGTTTAGTACCAAATTACGGGCAGGTGGTTCTGAAAAACGAGGCGGTTAAAGAATTTCGGGATCAGAAGCTTACGGGGCAGGAACAGCATTTGCACACCTTCCGCACCAATACATATCCCTATCCACCTAAGAATCTATATGTGGACAAGCAGTGAAGGAGTTCCAGCCCAAGAAGCAAAACTAATACGATGCAAGGCTTGATGCTTGTATACTCCTACAGAATGAGCTCGCTACAGTGTGAGCCAGTACATTCTTGCTCTGTTATTGGCAGGTAGTACATGTCCGAAGATATTTGGCCAATTTCGTAAGCTCCATCGAGAAACAATTAGCATACGCTGAAATTTCTACTCTTGTACGGTCGAAGCTTACTAGTCTAGACCAAATGTCTTGAGATTTTTCTGCTAATCTAACAGGAGTGGTTTTAAGAAGTAAACAGATTGCAGGCACATTCGAGTTAATTCATAGACTTCGTGTCTGGAAAATGTTCGATCAAAATTAGTAATGACTATTATACTCCTTCAAGATTTGGATAAGCGCGACATTTTTATTTCACTGTACTTTGTTAACGCTACCTCCGTAAACGTGATTTCATGTAAACAAAGAAAAAACAAATAATTGTCAACTACTGAACAACAGACACGGTAAATATTTTTTTCTTCTTCCTTTCTCTCTCTCTCTCTCTCTCTCCCTCTCTCTCTCCTTTCTTTCTTTCTTTTTCTTTTTTTTTTTTTCTTTTTTTCTTTATAACACGTAATCGCATTATTTTTTGGTGATTTATGAAACACTAGTTAAAAATAAATTATGATACACAATTTGAGAGCATAATCATTTTTATGTGAAAAGTTGATGCACATAATTTCATACGCTTGGCTAATACATTGTATATCCTTTATGCATAAGTCTCTGAATTTTTCAAATAAGTATAATCGATCTTTGCCTTTCATCCAGAATCATACCATGTCTCTTCATACGTCGATAAATAGGAAAAGAGAAATGGAATACAAGGTATTGACATAAACAAAAATTACACAGCAAGGAATGGAATATGCTATAACATACTGCAATTCATAAACTTGAAGGAAAACAGCAGTCAATACAATACTGATCAATTTTTTCTAAATAAAGAGTATTCAGTCAATATGAAATTAATTTACTAAAGGGCACCTTCCCAAGTTACAAAGTTCAATCACCATCCCCAAGTGTAGAATTATGCGATAATCAAGACTAAAGTCTTTAATAATTTATTCTGAGCTTCCAATATCATTTTATATCGTATATAGTAACCTCCGCGTATTTTATGAAACAATATTTAGGCATCATAAAAATATAGTTATCTAATAAAGTTAACAAATCTTCTAACGTAATGCACTTTTTCTCTTATTTGAAATAACAACTGATAGAGCTAATAATAATAATAATAATATTTATAATGAAACTAGTAACAGGAAGTGGTCATTTGTAGTTGTATCTATGGTTAAACTTACGGTCACAAACGAATGGCTTATCAGTGTCAACAGCATCATAGTTGGTTTTTTTGCGCCCACGTCCCCCACCCTATTTAATAAAAATCAAATTCTTCTTGATACATTTTTTCTTATTTATACAAAAAATATTCTACTGAAATAAAGATTCTTGTGTAATTAATCAATTTTAAGTACACTGCACTTACCTTAGTACGTTTGCCCCCTGGGCTATCTGTAGACGATGGATGACTTCGTGCAGGATGATGGCCACCACCACGAGGTTTCCTTCGTTTTCTTTTACTGCTGTAATATTCTTCATAATCATAATCACTTTCAGCATCAGGTTCCTCGTATGTATCCATATCCAACATATCTTGCTCATCGTAATACCAAGCATCTTTACTATGTTCTTCTGCAATTTTATTATAATACGAAAAGTGAGATATGCGCGCAATCTCATTTTATTTAGTTCAATTGATCATCAAACATGTAAGCACCTTTCAAGGCCACAGATTCTTTGCTATCATCATTTACATGTGTTATAGTTTCTACTCCTTCCACGCCATCTTCTGTATCTCTTGGTCCTCTTTTTGGATGCAAATAATGCATCAAATATTGCCGTCGCTTTTTCCGCCATCTTTTGCTAGGATATGTGTATATTTGACCATGTAATAAACCTGGCAGTCTTTCTCTTGCAGACATAAACAATGCGGAATGATTTTGGGCTACACCTGTAATGTTTTAGTAAAGAAATTTTCCCCAAACTTACATCCCATAATTAAGATTAGAGTAACTGTAACAGTAGTTGACATCATATCAACAGTCGTCAATTTTATTAGTTCGGACTGAAACAAATTTTCTACTAACAAACAACAACTTGTACATTTACTCTAATTAAGGAAATAACGCAATCAAACTATAGTTTCGTTATACGATATCGTACAAATATTCCATCGTAATTGAAGTAAAGAAATACCTGTTTGCGAATCGAGAAAAGGCATACGTAATCGTCGTTCTCTGCATAATCGACTATTATAATTTGAAGAATTTTCGATGGCTTCCCTGTACGCTGTGTCGTTCAGGAAGCTGCAAACAAAAATCGATAGCAGCCATGTAGAATTTCGTATTGCACACAGAAGGAACGTTCGCAGTATCATTGATATAGCACATACCTTTCGATTTTACATAAGTTGCTCTCATTTACAGCTTGTATAATTCCATGGGCAACCGGTGAAATAGTAACGGCTGTCATTTTGTAATGATTAAACAACGGGCCCTCAGCTTTTGCTTACCGCTGGCTGTTCTTCCCGGAAACGGAGCTCCATCTTTGACGCATGCGTATTTCTCTGAATAAACTATACACACGAAATTAATCTTTCTATATACTCCGTGCTTTCTTTAATTCTTTTTGAACAAATTCATGAAATGCATCGTTTGTATTTACTCATAAATTGGTTGCAGTTATAGGTGCAATAAGTAATTTATAATGTTCCTAATATATTTAAGATCGTCTTATATCTCTATGATTCTAACCACTTGTATCGATATAGATATCTACGTACGCATAAGATGCACTTTATTAAAATTATTGCAATTTTGAACATTTGTTTACAGTTAACAAAAATATTTATATGTGTGTTAAAATATCATTTAACGAAAACTAAATTCTTGTGGTCGAATAATTTATTACATATCTTATAAATATAAACGCATCATCCAGCTGATCTAGGATACTGAAATTGAAAATACAGATTTCTATATTTCTATTTTTATTTTGAAATTGCATTAAGATTTAAATGCTATAAACAAACATTACCGCAACAGAACTGATTAAATATAAAATACCTATTTTATGCATTTATATAATTTATACAGAAATCACGGTATTTCCTTAACATATAAGCATAATTATTTTGGTGCATTTATAAAAATGTCATGTAAATCTGTCGATTCGAATTACAATAGACAATATCGGAATTACAACCTACAAATAAATATTTTGCTGCACATAACGCTCGTTTAAGTTTCTCTTTTAACAATTTTTATCTTTTCTTTCTTTATATCCTTTGAACTGTTCAATTATATCTTCTACTGCAACTTCCCCATGTACCACATTATCTCTAGTTCGTACATTCACTGTACCAGCTTTCAGTTCCTTTTCTCCAACAACTAAAAACATATTTACATTGAAATTAAATACTTTGACATTCTTTAATTGTACAATATTATCAAAATTCTTCCTTACCAAGAATGAAGTTGAATTGTGCCAGTTGGGCATTTCGGATTTTTTTATTTAAAGTGTCACTCGGATCCGTATCAATTTCCACCATGAATCCGGCATTCCAAAGTTTTTCTTTCACCTCAGCTGCATAATCGTCAAACTGAGAACTTACTGGAATGACCATAACTTGGCGTGGAGATAACCAAAAAGGCCATTTCCCTGCATAAGATTCAGTTAAAATCGCGATCATTCTTTCAACAGAACCCAAAATGGCTCTATGAATGATTACTGGCCTTGTTTTCTCTCCAGCTTCACTAAAATTTCAAAACAATTTCAATATTTTTATTTAACATTCTGAATCTATGAGATTTCCCTACTTACTTTACGTAAGATAAGTTAAATCTGATTGGCAGTTGAAAATCCAATTGAATGGTAGCACATTGATGAGATCTTTTAAGTGCATCCATAATTGTTATATCAATTTTTGGACCATAAAATGCTCCATCTCCTGGATTAAATTTCCATGGGTCTCCAAAAGTGTCCAAACTTTCTTGTAGCGCTTTTTCAGCCTGATCCCACATGGCTAAATCTCCTAGATACTTTTCAGGTCTTGTAGATAAACACAAATTAAATGTAAAGCCAAACACAGAGTATACATGCCGTAAAAATTCAAGTGCACCGGTCACTTCGTCCTTAATTTGATCAGCTGCACAGAATATATGCGCGTCATCTTGTTGGAAACGCCTTACCCTGGTAAGTCCCGTTAACGCGCCAGATAACTCGTTTCGATGCAATACGCCAAAATCTGCCATTCTTAATGGCAATTCGCGCCAAGAGCGATTACGAACATCGAAGATCATGCAATGACCAGGACAATTCATTGGTTTAAGCGCAAATGTTTCCTTTTCAACATCAAACGAGAACATGTTTTCCGCGTAATGCATCCAATGACCAGATGTTTGCCATAATTTACTGTTGTAGATATTAGGTGTAACTACTTCTTGGAAGCCTCTCTTTCTGTATTCAGAACGAATAAATTCAACTAGAGTATTGTAAATATAAGCTCCACGTGGTTGAAAGAAGCAGGATCCTGGAGAAAGTTCATGGAAGAAAAATAGTTCTTGTTCTTTTCCAATTTTCCTGTGATCTCGTTTGGCAGCTTCTTCTTGAAACTTCTCCCATTCTTTTAATTGTTTAGTATCTGGAAAACTGATTCCATAAACTCTTTGTAAAGATTCTGCATTAGCATTTCCTTCCCAATATGTGGAAGAGTTTTTGGTGATTTTAATTGCTTTAACTTTTCCAGTATGTCTAATGTGTGGTCCTCTGCATAAATCAATTAATGGACCACACCTATACACTGTAGTAGTAGGTGTATGTATTTTCTCATTAATAATTCGAAGTTTAAATTCATTATACTTGAACATATCCAAAAGATCTTCCTTTGTCATTTCTAATCTTTCAAACGGTTGTTTCTCTTTGACTATGTTCTTATACAGACTTTCCAAAACTGGAAAGTCAAAGTTTGAAATTCCTTTATCACCAAGATACATGTCATAGTAAAACCCATTTTCTATTGGAGGACCATAACATAAACAACCACCATATATTCTTTCCATCGCTTCTCCTAAAACATGAGCACTAGAATGCCAAAAAACTTGTTGGGCATCTGGATTATCAAATTTAAGAAGTTCAAGTTTGCAATCATATTCTAGAGGTCTATCAAGATCCCATAACTCGTTGTTAACTTTTGCAATAACTGTATTATCTGCTAAACCTTGACTAATATTTTTGGCAATTTCATATGGGGTTGTACGCCAAGACTGGCCTATAACCTCTTTCCCATCAGGAAGAGTTATTGTTATATCATTAACTGATTTTGTAGCTAACGATGCTTCGTATTCTGCTTTCAGTTTATTCCATAATTCAATACGATCCTGAAACATAGGACATTATTTTGAAATCAAAAAATAAACTAACACATATTGCAAATGTAATATGTCGACGTTTATTTATAAATTAACGTTATTGGAACTAATTCGATAACTATTCGTATGATTAAACAAATAACACACGATACCTGAATATAACTCGGCCACGGATTTAATTCTGAAATTGCTTCTTTATCAGTAGCGACAGTCTTCTTTTTCAATTGCTTCATCTTCGACTAAAATTTAAAAGATGAAGTATTACATTTCGGTGATAACATTTATCGATTTTTAAATAAAATTTTAAACAAATTTTATTGAAAATAAAACGCGAACTTTAGGATATTAACAATATCAATATTTTCGTCAATTCATCAGAAATGACAAAATAGGATTACATCAGATTATTGATTCAAAAACATGGGTAGTCACTTTTACAACTAAATAAATATACATAGTTATTCTAAAATAAACTACCGAATAGTTAAGTAAAAGAAAAATATCTGTAAAATATTACAAGATGTCACAGTAATAATGTCTCCTATAACCAACCCGAACATGTGTCCGCTTTAAAATATTGTTAACATTTTTATAGTTGAAAATACGAAAATTTATCAACATATTGTAATACTAAAAGCAAAAGTAAGAAAAGTTTTAAACATAAATCTCATTCATGCCTTTTCTTCTTTTAAATTTAAATTGTGCACGTTATTAATCACGTCGTCGCATACGGTGTCCACCATGTTGAAACTAGAATTGATGACTAAACCAAAGAATAAGACTCTTTGACTAAACCAGATAACTATACACAGTTTGGATTAACACCTGTCCAATTATATATACATCATATCACAACATCAAGCCATATACATATATATATATATATATATTTCCAACTTCTTGAATCCCTATATTCCTAAATCTCTGTATCTAAAAATTTTTATGTCTCTAGTTTCAGTCATTGAGGAACATAGTAATCATAGATATGAATAGTGTCTTTATTAAAATATAATGATTCAAAAAACAAATGAAAAAATATTACCCATAATACATTTCAATTACAGTTACATTACAATATTCAGTATCTATAATAATAGATAGCGGAATAAATAATATAATAAATGAATAATTTAATAATACAAGAATTTATGCATGTTCATTCGTTTCCTCCCTAAAAATGTATGCGTTCATGTCGAATAATATGACTTCGATGATGAAATCTTTTTCCGCAAGCACGACAAACATACGGTCGCTCATCCGTATGAATTCTATTATGTATTTTCAAATCATATTTTTTAAAGAATGATTTACCACACAAAGAACAAACGTGGTTTCGCTCTTTCAAATGATCTCGTTTCACATGTTCCTGCAAAGATAATATATCTTTATATAACACTTATACTTGTATACTTGTATGTTTCAATACTTACGTTTACTTGGGAAGAGGTGCTATACATTTTTTTACATATATCACATGCAAACCTTTGTGGACCTTCGGGTCTGTGATTACTTGCAATATGTTTGTTCAACGTTGACTTCCACGCAAACGACATTTTACATTCTTTACAATGAAATTTTTGTTGATCAGCAAAATGTGTACCTATATGTTGTTTGTAATTATAACTAGTTGAAAATGATTTTTCACATACTGTGCACTGAAACTTTATCGAAACTACTTTCGAAGTTTTCAATTCCTGTTCATCTATTTTTTCATTGCTTTCTGTAGAATTATTTGTTTGTGCTTGATCTTCATTTGTTTGATCAATTTGATTTGTAATGTCACACTGTGCATTCTTGTTAATAATCTGTTCATTGTCATTAATAACAGTATCTTTTTCATTCTGTTGTATCGTATCAATTTTATTAAAGTTCTGAAATTGTAAAAATTGTTCGCTTTCTTTGCATTCTGGCATTTTTAAATTTTGATTTTCGACTCCTGTAGTTTCAACAAATTCAAAAAACCGTTCTGAGCTGTCTTCATAATTTAATCTTTCAAAAACTTCAAAGTTCGTATCAACGTATTTATCAAAATCAGTTTGTGTGTCTAATAGAATCTGGTTCGTCACAAAACATTTCTCATCGCGTTGTAACTCATATGGTGTGTAACTTAGATCGTTAGGTATATCATCGCGTATATTCTGTTCCTGATGAATCTCTTCGTTTGTACTTTTAACGTTCAAACACGTATTTGTTATATTTTCCGAAAGATTTGTACTTTCATCTCTATTCGCGGAAACTTTTACAGGTTGCGTATTCGGTAATTTTTCAACTAAATTGTTAATTAGGAATTCGTAAAATTGTTCCCCTGTTTCTGTTTGTACTAAACGTAACATTGATTCATCGTGATTTGTAATGTCTATGTCATTTGAATCCTCAGAAATTTTGTCAGTTTGTACACTTATTTCTTGATGATTTTGTAAACTCGCATCAGAATTGATTTGTTCATTGATAGTCGACTCTGACAAATCTATTTTTTGAAACATATCAGTGACATTTAAAGAAGCATTTGTCAGATTATTATAACTTTGTAGCGTTTCTAATTTTTGTACATCTGCTTCACACGTTTGTATGTCTGATGTGTTTTTAAGTATACTTTCATCTACTTGACAAACATAGGCTACGCTTCCTTTCTCCATAGGATTGCTAGTTTTACATAACAAAACAGGATTATCATGAATGAACTGAGTTTGATCATTGTCAAATACTACTAGCTTCTCAGGAATATTTAATTCATTAGTCGTTATAATCTTCTCCTTTGCTTCATTTAAATTTTCTTGTGAGATGTGATCCTTGATATCTTCAATGTTTTCCAGATTAATTTTCTTTAACTTTTTATTTGTACACAAAATTTTATTACAATACAATATTATTCAATTGTAAATATTTCAGTATTAAATTATTTACCTGTTCTGAAGTAATATAAATAATTGTATCCAACGGCAATACTTTTTTAATACTTGTTTCATCTTTGGGAAGGTCAATATTATTTGTATCACATTCATGTTTATTTTCTGCTGATATCTGAAAATTTTAAATTAGAAAAAAGGTCAAAAGTATAAACTTGTATTCAAATGTATTGTAATTCTTACCATCTTGGTATTTGTGCATTCCAAATTAGCAGGATCTTGTGAATGAATCTTCTCATGTTCCCTTAAGAGAAAAATAAAACTGAAACTTTTACCACAAATTTTACAATAATGTTGTCTCTTAATAACCTTTTGGTGAACAGATACATGACCTTCAACAAACTGTATATTTACAGTGAGATATATGTATATTTAAAAGAAGTTACATAATATCAAATTTATTGATCACCTTATTGATATGAACAACCTGATCTTCTTTTTCCATATTAATATTATCATAATTGCTTTGTAATTGTTGCTTAACATCGTGTTTCAATCTTTCATGAATACGTTTGTGCCTTACAACTGAGCTGATTTGAGTAAAACGTTTACCACAAATACAGCACGGATATGGTTTCACTCCTATAAATTTAACATAAGTTTGATATTTCCCTTTTATCCTTTAATTCATAAAACTCCTATAGAAGCAATATAATTACCAGCATGCATTCTGCAGTGTCTAATTAAATTAGATACATGATTAAACTTCCTTCCACAAATTTCACAGATACAAAAATTTGTACCTAGATGTATATTCAAATGCGTTCTTAAATCTGCTTTTCGAAAAAAACCTTTACCACAGATTTCACAAAGTTGTGACTTTTCACCTAAATGTATACTTCTATGATGATAATCACATTGAGAAGCTCGATCAAATGTTAAATTACATCGTTGACATTTGAAAGGTCTTAATACTGCTTCGTATAAATCATTGTTAATCTTTTGCTGATCAAAACATTTTAACTCTATCTTTGATTCATCATTTACATTTTTCTTTAATTGCATATGTTTTAATACATTTCCAGCATGGACATGTAAATGGCTATGAAATTCTTTTCTATTTACATATGTGGAATTGCAAACTGGGCAAGCAAAATTAATAGATTCTGATTGAAGCAGACTTTGTGAATCTGCTATAGCAAATGACATATTTATATATTTAAATGTACAAGTTCACTTTGGTACAAAGAACTTTTATTTATTGTAAAAATAACAATTAGAACAGTGTCAATAATGATTAATTTTATACACTTGATTTTCAGTAACGGTAACCTAGAAAAAAATTAACTTTTATTATTCACGGCTTTCAGTTGACATTTATAATATATTTCAAACAATGCTTCAATAAATTACATAAATTTTAACTCAATTGTTATTAAATCTTATATGACTAACGATGCTTACAAAGATTTTTTTACATGAAAATATTTGTATCAAAAAAAATGTATTAGCTTCATGTTTTTACATTTCAGAAAAATTGTAATACATACATATAAACTTGTATTTTTGTTTAGAAGTGTGTATAAATATATTGTATCACAACAAAAAAATAAAACGTAAAGATATAATACAAAATTCGAATATTGGTACCCCTTATCTGAGACTGTATGCATTTATTTATGTTGGTACAGCTGTATTTTGTAGTCGGTTTTTATTTTCAAAAGAAATCGCAACAACGCGGTGAAAAGAATTTTCTGTTATTTATATATTTTTAAGGTAAGTTTAATGATACAGTCCTTTATAATAATAAAAGAGGATTGTATAAGTGCTTTTGAACTACTTACATATTTAATAAGTTTTAAAAGAACTGACAAATGAAGATGTCCGTTAAGTGTTTACATTATTTAAATGTCGTTAATATAAGTAAAGTCCAGTTTTTCTTCTCTGTTTATTTAAAAATCAAGGTGGCACAGGCTATATGAAAGATTAATAAAACAATTTTCGTAATGGGAAATTACATGAACAAGTTTTTTTTCCATAACAATGATATTGAAAAAGAAGAAATAAGAAATGCACATTCTGAAATGATAGATAAAACAACTGAAAAAGACTTAATACTTACTCCACCTTTAATACAGAAAACATTACCAATTGATCCAAGATCAATAACAACTGGAATAGAACGAACACCAATAGAAGTAATTTGAACATTATACAAAATAAATTTTTGAATTACAGCGAACAATTTATATTCAAATATATCATATCTTCAGGTAAATTATACATCGCTTGGATTAAATAAAAGGATTGTATCTGCAATCCCGAAACATTTGCAAAGTAAACAATATTTAGAAACAAACCTAGATCAAATAATGACATGTTTAACACCTAAAAAACATTATCCATCAAAAGTAATAGAAAGTACAAAATTAGAGTTTCCTGATATGGTAAGTTATTTATGTCATAATTAGAATATATTTTAGCCATTGTAAGATGTTATTATTTTAATTTATTTATTTTAGCCAAATAGAAATGCAGAGACCTTTTTGACACCAGAAGTTAACAATGTAAATAAGAAGAAATTTTCATCTATAGAAAAAGAACGTTATGAAATTTTGGGAATTGATCCTAGATCTCCAGCTGCAAATTTTGATAGGACTCCAATATTAATGCCAAAATCATTAGAACGATTAAAAGCAAGATCTAGAGAAGATCTGCACAAACAAGGAAGCTATGAAACAGATGTTTTTTATCCAAAATTTGCATATTGTGAAATGTCATCAGAATTTAGTATTCCTGAAATACAAGCTTTACCAGATTTGGCTACATGTACAACAAAATGTTTAGATCTGAATGATACTGAGGATGATGCTAGATCAAATGAGTCTGAATCAACACATTCCAGTTGTTCACCTGAAATTGAAACAGTTCCTGAAAATGGTAAGTAAATTATTGTTTTGAAACGTTCAAAATGAATTATTCTGTAAAGTTAATGACACCATATCATATCAGTTGATTAATAAAAATTTACATTAGGAGAGAAATTACTAGAAAGTCAAAATGAGACTCAAACAACTTTAAGAGAGGGTAATTGTAATGATGTATATATTAAAAAAGATATAGAAGAATTAAATGTTTGTAATAACGAGAATGATAATGATACCATTAAAATATGGAGAGATACAATGGTACTGGATAAGGTACTGGAATTTGAATCAACAGAATTACATGACATCCAATTAGTTAAAAAAAAAATATCGCAAACTCCTAAAGAGAATGTAATTATAACATTTGATAATAGCAGCTCTGCTAAAGATATACTATCATTAAAAATATCTAAAGCCGAAAATGATATAACAAAAATAGATACAGCCATAAAGAAGAGACATCTTAAATTAGATATTAAAACAGAGGAAAAGAAAGTTTTCAATTCTAATGATAAAAATGATACTGAATCTATAAAGGTATTTCATAGTTTAGTAATTGCATTTCTAAAAAATCATTGTATCATATAAATACTTTTACTTTTAGGCTCGGACTCCTCTTGGAAACCGTTCAAATAACGAACAAAGGCAAACATTGTCAACGAAATCTCCACAACAAATATTTAGAAATAAAGGTATAACTTCAAAAATGTTACAAGAAAATACTCCACCTCATAAAAAACATGTTGCAAAAACTAAATTAAATGGTGTTCAATGGGATCCAGATTCAACAGTTATTATTTAAGTGCTAATATTAGAGATTTTAATTAATGAAAGATATTAAAATATAGCTTATCTTTTTTTACATCAATTTTTAACAAAAGTTTTAAATAATTGTAAAAATCAATAATCTATACAAAATAAGCATAGGCCAATTATTATTTGTATTTATTGAATATAAAATAAGCTTTTACAATAAAATTTTCCTTATCAATTTATATGTTATTTTAAAATTATGGATTTTCTTTATTATTCATTTGCATAGCCGTGCGTACCTGAGACTTAGCTTCTTTGATTGAGAGTTGAAGATCTTCGCTTGGTTGCACCAAATGAGACACACTAAACAATTACATATAATAATTAACAACAAGTTAATACAATAGAATGTTCAAAGTAGAGTGTAATATATAATATACCTTGGATTTTTAATTATTATCTTCTTCTTATCATTACTGTTTGATATTAACTTAATAGTGATATTATTTTCAATCTTTCTGGGATTGGAAAATAGATTTTTAGTTGAAGTATCCCACTTTATTATAGCACTTGTGTCTATAAGCTGAGGTCTAACAATTTTAATTTTGACATTATCATTAACAGATTGTCCCTTATAATTTTTTCTTTTATTTCTTGTGTAATCAGATTTTATTACAGTTTCTTTAGATTTAGCTGTTTTAATAATAGTTTCTGTCAAATGATACGGAGCAGTTTCAATTGGATCTTCTTGACGATTATATGACGTTGAAGGTAGACTGGGTTCAGATACTGGTCTTGGATCTATATTTTGTGGTATACCATTATAAATAGATGATAATGTTTCTCCAGGATAATGTTGAGTTAGACGTTCTTCTGTAAGTGGTAATGCCGGTGTTCTTTTTTTTCTATGAAATTGTTCTCTGTAAATTATTATTGAACGTTTTATGTTTTATATTACTCATATTCTTAATCTGTTAGAAATATATATATTTATTCCATTATTATTATAAATCTTTTATAACATACTTAGGAATAAATTTGTCAATATTTGGATCCTTTGCGTCTTGCTGATTTTTCTTTATACGAATAAGTACATCTCTGCGGCGTTGAGTCAGTTTGGCTTTAGTTTCTGTTAAAGTTTCAAGCTCAGGTACGTAAAAAACATGTAGCGAACCTCCATAAAAATTTTTACCATCAATGAAACGTTTAGCTATTCTATATAATGTATAACACAATACACAAACATAAAATCAGTCGTTTAGCTGAAAAGTATATCAAAGCGAAACTATATGTTAGTTTTGTATAAAATATAAACCTTGCACTCTGTATACGAGCATATTTTACATAATAAGCTTCTGTAAATTCTTCTGTAGGATATTCAGGTATTATGTGTATTTGTTTAATACATCCATATGGTTCAATAAGTTTCTTTATTTCTTCACCTAATTGAAGCTTAGGTACTCCGCATATCATCAAATGTATTGATTCATCATTTATTGTATAAACCTGTTACACAGAGCTAGTGTGTCAAGGAAATATTGTCAAGAAAATAAAGATATTAAAATATTAAAAATATTTTTTCAATCGATACATATTACAATTGACTGGCCATATAATTAATAGATATCAATCTAATAAACTTTACAATGATATCAGTATCTAATTTTATAGTTAAATTCAATAAATTTTAAATTATGAATGTAAATATATTTAAGTATAATAGGATACAAGTCCACAATGCTACCTTCACGGATGTTAATCTCTTTCCTTGCCTGTAAGGTGGTCGTGTATGACACAATTTCTGCTGAATATGATGAGGAAGTTTTGTTATTGTGCATTTGTCATCCATGATTTATATACTGTTTATAAGTGGTTTGTGCACTCAGTTGCTTTCAAATAAATACATACTAATGACAGAAATGACATATTCTCCACATGTATCATGTAAATATTTATTTTTGTATTTTTTCTATAATAATTGTGAAATATTGAAATATTTGAAAACAATAATTATAATAATTTCAACATATAATAAATAATGTTTATTCACATAATAATAAAAAATACTTATAACAAATGTTTATCATAAAAATCCCTATTATTCTTCATATAGTTTTATATTATTTATTTAATAGTAAACCGTTGAATTATTTTTCATCAATTGCGCTTTATCAAGTTGTTTTTAGTTATTTTTATTATTATTGTAAATATTTGTATAATCAAAATAGTGTGTATAATAATTCACTAAGAACATCGTCGGAAGTGGATATGAACAAAACGGATGTCATCGCCCAAAAGAGTAATGGCGTCCAAAGCGAACATACAGTTCTCTTGCTGTTTGTTCGTTGCGTTTAAATTGATTCGGTAGAAGTAGAACGCGATAATTGTCGATATTTTAGTGGAGAAATTACTTTAATTCGTATACATAATTGATCGTTCCAAACGCAATTTTATATAGTCAGTGAAACTAAGTGATCGTATATATTTTAAAGATTTTACAGTGTTAACTGCATCAAAGAAAATTTATTCACAATTTATGAACAGGTTGTTTATTAATTCTTTATAATCGTGTTTTACCTTGCGTTATAAATATTTAGAAATATAATAAAGATCACGTTAATAGGATTATATGGTTTTCCTAGGAAATATATCGTCTAACCTTCATTGGTGTTCAATTTCAATGAAAGTAATAGTTGTTAGTATTCATTTCAAAGTATTGAGTATTTACACCAAATTTAACAAAATTAATATCAACAGTATTCAAATAAAATATAGACTGCCTTTATTAAGTAGTTGGTATTACATTGTTACATATTATGAAAATTCAGTTTGTATTGAACTGTGTCTACATATTGTAGATCTTGACTTTAGTTGAAAGTTTTGTATTAAAGTAGTCGAAATATTATCAATAATTTATAAAAATTAATATGATCGATTTCTTTAATTAGTTTAATAAATTTAATAATTAATTCAATTAGGATTAAAATATTTTCAACTTATTAAATAATTTAGAAAATGTATTAAATACCATATGTGAGTTTAATAAAAATCGTTTCGAATATATATTAAATGTAAGATTAATAGTGGTAAGATGCTATTGAGACTATGAAATTATTTAATAAAATGATAATGAAAAATATATTTTCTGTTTATTTACAGAATTAATAACTACAATGGATACAGCATAGCAACGTTAAACGATATTAATCAACAAACATGTTTATCCTTTATTGCCCATTTAGTTTATATTTTCTTTTATGTATTTAAATCTATTATAGTATCTCTTAGATTATTTAGTTATGTCTGCAAATGGTCAATTTGCAAATCCTCCACCAGCTATAAGTTTACCTAATATGTCTGTACCACCTCCTGCTGCTCCTAATTTATCAGCTCCACCTCCTAATTTAACTACTATAAATACCTCTGGAAGCTATCAGCATCGATATACTAATCACAGAGATGGAGTCCGCGGTTTCTTTAAACCATTTAGACCATATCATGCTCCTAAAATCATTGCTGCTGGTCAAGATACTTTACAAGATGAATTTGATGGAAAAAGGCTTAGAAAGTCTGTTATGCGGAAAACTGTGGATTATAATTCTGCCATCATAAAGAGTTTAGAGGTAGAAATCTTAGTTTATTTAATGAAATTATACTATAATAAAAATAAATAAATACTAATAATGTAATAAATGTTATGCATAGAATCGAGTTTGGCAGAGAGACTATCGGGATAGACGTGCCCTTCAGCCAGATGTGATGTATTACCCTGACTTACTACCACCACCTAGTTACGTTGACAATCCAATAAATGCAGTGACCACAAGATTTGTGAAAACAGCAACAAATAAAATGCGTTGTCCAATCTTCTGTATGGCTTGGACACCAGAGGGTAGACGTCTTGTTACTGGTGCATCTAGTGGAGAATTTACCCTGTGGAACGGTCTCACCTTTAATTTTGAAACTATTTTACAGGTATTTTATTAGTTACAATAATAATTTAATAGCAAAGTAAAAAGTGCCTTTTGTAATATAATGAGCTAATGTTTTATTATATTCATGGTTTAGCATTGAATTGCGATTAATAACAAGTTTTTGTTTAAACAAAAGTTGTTAACATCTTAATTAAAATTGATACTGTATTACTTAAAAAAAATTATTTTGTTTGTGTAGGCACATGATAGTCCAGTAAGAACAATGGTATGGTCACACAACGAGAGCTGGATGGTCACAGGAGATCATGCAGGCTACGTGAAGTATTGGCAGAGCAATATGAACAACGTCAAGATGTTTCAGGCGCACAAAGAAGCGATTAGAGGACTCAGGTATACCATCCACCACACTAGTCCTTACGTCTCTTGCGCCACTGTTATCGGTGATCCGTCCATCCTTGCTGTAGTTAAGATATTGGACGTGACTCTCATTCTCTTCCTTTTCTGGTTTTATAACACTTCTGTTCTGGCAATAGTAATTCTTGTATGGGTACACAGGTGATCTCTACACGTAGGAGACATGTCATTTTTTGGGCCTTCAAAATTTTCTATGTTACAAAGTCTGTGATAAAAATAAACTTTTATATTATGGGGTGTTTTTTTATCCATGTCACTATAGAGTGTTGTGTAAATTTACATTTTTTGAATAAATTTTTTTACCTACATATATCTTTGTCGTTAAATATAATGCTTTATATAAAAAGAAAGTTGTGATACAATAATATTAAAAACACTGAGTGATAGTATACATATACAATTAGTTCACATTGTTTTTATTTAAACAAATGTGTTAGTTTTAAAAAATTGAGTATGTAATAGGTTCTCAAGACTGTGTTGAAATTCTGAAAAAAATTCCTATGCTCTTATGAATCATTAATAATACACACCTGTATTCTTAGAGTCCTAGGGACCTAAATAAATTTAAATGGTCCAGTAGATTATAGTAGCATGAATTTATTATTTTCTACTGCTATATCAACAAAAATGTTAAGGCAGAAGTGATCTAAATAATTAAAAAAATGAAGTTAGGTCCTTATGGCTCATGGTTTATGGAGTTTATGTGGTCAGATTATCGGGAAAATGTGTATATTTTTAGAATTACAAATAAACAAACAAGAAATATATGCAGCAATACCTAGTCGAGATTCCCATGGAATTATAATAAGAAATAAATATCCTGTGTCCTTCTTTACATCATCCAAGTTTTAATAAGGCTGAATAAAGATATTGCAGTATTATTTGGTTTTGACAATAAAAATAAAGTATTTCTTCTTCTATTTGTGTCACTTGTGCCCTTTTGCAGATGAGAGAGAGAGAGAGAGTAACAGAGAGATTAATAAAATTCATGTACACTTCGGACATTTTTTTGTGCAATAAATGTTAAACTTTTAAAAAATATCACTCTTGGTATATCGCTCGATGGTCATGTGGCATCAAAGAGAAATTCTATTTTCATTATAAAGGAATAGTTTATTGCTTGATTAGCAATGATTTTTGAGTGCCAGATATGACTGTCGAAGATGGTTTTTTGTTTATTTACAATATTTACACATAGATCTTCCTTTTATTACTGATGTCTGCTATTCCTCGAAATGCATTTCTAGTAACATACATCACTCATATGTTATTAATGTTAATGTTGTCATAGTAACATTATTCAATGAGTACATCAACTTCTGAAACTGATGCAAAAATTAAATTTATTTCTATATTTTTATGTATTGCCACGTGTTTTTCGCGCATATATCGCTTGTATTAAACTTTCAGGAAGAATTATACAGAAAGAACATCAATAATCATAAAAAAAATAGTCTTAGGCATTTAATTTTTCATCGTTTATTTAGGTAATTAAAAAAAATTGCTTGACTGTTTCATAGGATTTTACACGATACATACATTTAAGATCTAACAAGAATGCATGCTTAAATGTACAAATATATAATCCAAACAGACGATATTATAAGAGAAATAAAATTCTTGTAATATTTTGTTGCTTGTTTGGTATATACATAAGTATTGCATGAAGTAGTATTTACTTAGTTAATGAGCAAAATGACAAATCAGTAATAAATGTAAGTCATTATATATTTCAATTTTAATTTCAATCTTTAACATATCATGGTTTGAGTCATGCCACAATAATGTCCGTAAGGTGTACCATAATGTTCCATACGATTTTCTATCAAATTTAATGAATATTTCGCAAATTTTGTTTTCTTCCTTTTTGTAAAAGGATAATTTGAATAAAAATTAATAAAATCGAATGTGTAGTCAATCTTTTATTACATTGCTTTATTATCTCAATATTTATTTTTATATACGTGTTTAAATAAAATGATGAAACTGAAATATATACTATATTCCATAACATTATAATACTTATTTTATCAATGATTTTTCATTGTGACCATTTGCAAATAAAGAATTGTTTTGTATGCGTATAACAGTGTACTGTTTGAATATAACTTTTGTTTTTGGGTGGGTAGTTTCAGTCCAACGGATCACAAGCTGGCAACATGCAGTGACGATGGAACTGTCAGAATTTGGGACTTCCTTCGATGTCACGAGGAACGAATTCTTAGAGGTATGTACTTTGTTATTTTTCATATTATAATTAATCAGCATGACATAAAAAATTTTGTATTATTTTATGTTAGTCGTATTTGCATTTATACTTTTCCTTGTTTTGTTTACAATACTTCTTCAATATTGAACAAAATGTTCTTATAATTCAATCAAGTAATGAGTATAGCTGTTAATACAATACGTATTCAGGTCATGGAGCTGATGTGAAATGTGTACACTGGCATCCACAAAAAAGTCTAGTCATTTCTGGAAGCAAAGATAATCAACAACCAGTTAAATTATGGGATCCAAAGACTGGGCAATCTCTTGCAACTTTACATGCTCACAAGTCAACGGTTATGGATGTTAAATGGAATGAAAACGGAAACTGGCTGGTAACCGCGTCGCGAGATCATTTGCTTAAATTATTTGATCTTCGAAATCTAAGTCAAGAAGTTCAAACATTTCGTGGTCACAAAAAAGAAGCTTCTAGCGTTGCGTGGCATCCGAGTCACGAAGGTCTGTTTTGCAGCGGCGGTAGCGATGGAGCCATTTTATTCTGGCACGTTGGGTACGTTTTTAACACTTCTGTAATTTCTTTAACTCTTTGGAATCATTTTTTCCATTTATTCTATACGCTGCGATTATCTTTTAGAGCCGACAAGGAAGTGGGTGCGATAGAGCAAGCTCACGACAGTATAGTTTGGACGTTAGCTTGGCATCCATTAGGACATATTCTCTGTTCTGGAAGCAATGACCATACATCGAAATTCTGGACACGAAATAGGCCTGGTGATTTAATGAGAGATAAATATAATCTTAATACATTACCAGCAGGGCAAGCTGGCGTTGATGATCACGAAATTGGTATACATTGTTGCATCGATAGATAAAGCAGTGTTCGTAGAACAATTTATTTATTATTGGTTTAATTGCTTCACAGCCGACGAAGCAGCTGTTATACCTGGTATGGGGCCAGAGGATCGAATCAATGCTGACGGTGAACCAGAAGATAAAAGTGGCGGAATTCCTGGTTTGGATCTGGATCATGCCGTAGACGAAGGCAAAAAATTTGCTAATAAGAAGGTACCATATAGCAAACCGATTCCTAGAAATTTCCAAGCGCAATGGAACGAAATGGAGGCAGAAGATATGGAACAAGTTGAAGCTTTAAATGCATTTGTGAACCAATTAATTGAAACTACACCGGGTGCAGTACCCCTTAACGAAGTAACACCTAATGGTATTATATTATACGGAAAAATGATTCCTGTTGAACGTAAGTATTGTTTGATACACATGAATATTTATTATTATAATCTTAAGTGAGAGACGATACGATTATTTGTTATCACGAATGTTACAGCCGGTTCTAAATTAGCGGAGGCAATCACTAAAGGAAATGATGCTATAAATAAATTAGTATTTTCTGGGGAAATAGAAGAGTTACGCGATGTGGTAGGTCCACCGGACAACATGGACGAATCCGAAGATTATTTGCAAGACGATGGCGAAATAGATTATTCCAAAGTTCCCGATATTGAACTTCCTCCTCCTTTACCCAGTTCTAAGTTCGCTCAGAATCCTGAGTTGCTCAAAGCCCTGAATCGCGGTGGAAAGCGTAAATTTGATCAGCTGATCGGCTGGAGTGACGGTGGCGCAAGCGATCGAACGTCGAAGATTCATCAGCCCGTATTTGGCGGAATAATAACGGAGGATTCGCAATCCAGTGACACCGATTTGAGGTATACTGGAACAAAATCGAATCAACACTCGAACGAGAACAGTTCTTTTCATAGTGGACAAGACGAAGATCTCAGGAAAGTTTCGCACGTTGAAAGTGCGAGAAATATGAATCGCGACGAGGACTTGCGATTTAATATATCTAGCGGACCTGGTAGGCCTAGTTCACGTTCCGATTATGACGTGAGGAGTAATTACGCCGATAAGGACTTCAGGAGTTCACACGGGTTCCCTTTGAAAAAACCTTTAGACAACGATATTTACGATGACAGAGACCGAGATGGTAGTTCGCGATGGGACGACGAGAAATCGATGAACGATGGTCCGCGAAAAGGGGATGGTGGTTTTTCAGGCAATTTTGACAAACGTGATAGTATTCCGATAGGTTTAGGCTCTGGTATGAGCAATAACATGCCTCACTTAAGCAACAGTATATCTCACATGTCCAGTCATCACAACATGCAAAATATCAATCCTAACATGCCTCCTCCCATTCCAAGTTTAGTGCCACATCCGAACATGTCTCAGCACCCTATGCAGAATAAACCATTGCATCCTGGTATGCAAGGAATCGATGGTCCTATGCATATGATGCATCATCCCGGTATGCATCCCGGTTTTGGACCTGGTGGGCCACCGCCTGGAAATTTCGGTCCTAATTTCAGACCTCCTAACGGTAATTTTGGTCCGAATCAGCATTTCAGGCCGAGCCCGTTGCCTCCGTTCGGACCGAACCAAGGACCGTTCGGTAGTAGTTTCCAAGGTTTACCAAATTTTCGAGGACCCAATTCTGGTCCACCGAATTTCGATCGACCAGGTTTTGGTCCTGGTTTTCGTGGCCAGAATCCCGGTCAGAACCCGCCAAGTAATTTTAATGCGAATTTCGGTAATTTCGGAAACAAACTCGGACCTAACCGTGGAATGAACCGAGGTCCCAGTGACAATAATATGGGAAGGAGTGGATACAACAACCGCGGTAGAGGACGCGACGGTGATCCGCCACGAGGCATCAGAGGAAGAGATAATTATTGAAGTGATCGTTGAAATGTCCGTATCACGTATATGTACGTTGATAGATTGCCGTTCGTCGTTTCGCACGAAGTGACGTTGTTCCGTGTAGATTGTACAGTTAACTATAAAGAATTATACATATATACGTAGAACGGTGGATACTCTGTAAATGCATTGCAGTGTAAAAAGTGAGGATTAGGGATGTACGGTTACTCGAATCTGCTGGATCTGATCGGATTCGGGAAAACTCTGTCGAAATCGAGCAAAAATTCGAAAATATGTTAATATGCACGAATATTTTGAATATTTCGAATTCGACCCTACAGTTCGAATTACCCACATTGATGTAACCAGATTGAAACAGGGGTGGGTCTGCTCTCGTACTCGCACGAATGCAGATTAGCTCTCTCCGCATGACATAAAAGACATGAAACATACGAGAGCTATAAAGTTTCGAAAGCCCAGATTCTCAAATTTCAAAGTTCCCACATTTTCAAAAACCACTTGATCTGACATCCGGTATTGGGCGTTGACGCCGTTATTGAACCTGAATGACCCGATCCATTCCAGGCAAACATTCGAGTTACGTCAATTGAACACCCAGGCAAATTCGATTATCCGCATATCTCTAATAAGTACTTGTGTCAGAAATGTTGCAAGCCATTTTATACTCCTCGTTACGGGAATTTGAAATGGGGTGTTAGTATAGTGTACTTGAATGAAAGTATATTTTCTTTTGGAAGGAACCTTCGGTTGGAAAAAACTGTCCTTTACCAGAGAAGCGACTGATTATCCGTATTAGATGGCTAGATTTCTAAAAACTGTGAGAATCGTTAGTTGAGGCAAGTACGACATCGTGTCTCGCAATACTTGCGCACAGAATGTATGAGTGCGATGAACAAAGCTGCAGAATTGTAATATATAAATATACGTATAACCGATACTCCGATATTATTCCAAAAAAAAAAAAAAAAAAAAAAAAAAAATCTATGATGAAGAATGAAAACAAAAAAAAACTGTTCACAAGCTGCCTTGCGAAAAGAATTTTCTTGTTCCAATTTTGAGAATTGATGAGCGCGCGAGAATAGGGTAGAAAAGCATGTGGAGCATGTTGAACGTTTCGTAATTGTTGCTGGTCGTCAAGAAACTGTGAACCGCAACAGTTTACCTATCAATTATTAATAAAAATAAGACGCAGAACTATTTGATTAAATTTTTATCCCAAAATTTATTTACAGATATTATGGATATAATGTAATACAAATATTTTCTATTCTGTACATTTTGTCGCATATAAATTCTATATGAATTTTAATATCATTTTTTTCATATATACTGGTTATGATTGTGATCTGGTTAGTGAATCAATTTTTTGACGTTTCGTTTCTGCGGATGTTGCGTTACTTCCGACATTTGATGACTGTGTTTTGTTATGATAGGTTGACCTTATTCGCAATACAAGATTTAGCATAATGGGTAAAAAAGGAAAAGCAGGAAGTGGCAATTTAGGAAAAGCTTTGATCAGAGATCGTTTCGGTTCTTCAAGAAATAAAAAAAATGCTGGTTCATCTATGGTAAGGTAATGCCTTTGATGTATAACCTGTCAATCTAATGCACGTGTAAGAAATACGTTAAATAATTTTTGTCATTTTGAAATTATGATATCAAATAGCTTCATACGGCCGAAATAAACGATGGATACGACTGGGGACGTCTTAATCTCCAGTCTGTTACGGAAGAAGATTCTTTTCAAGAGTTCCTTTCGACCGCCGAATTAGCAGGAACTGAATTTTATGCAGAGAAATTGAACATTAAATTTGTCAATCCGAGGAGCGGAATAGGATTACCTTCAAAGGATGAAAAAGAACAGATATTGGAATCGCAAAGAAAAAATAAAGAGTTCTTAAAAATACCCAGAAGACCAAAATGGGATAATTCCACTACAGCCAATGAATTGCAAAGTAAAGAAAGAGAAGAATTCTTGGCATGGAGACGTTCTCTTTCTATGTTACAAGAAGTAGATGGGTTGATGTTAACACCATACGAAAAGAATTTGGAATTTTGGAGACAGTTATGGAGAGTAGTAGAACGCAGCGATGTTATTGTGCAAATTGTCGATGGAAGGAATCCTTTGCTTTTTCGTTGCGAGGATTTGGAAGCATATGTCAAGGAAGTAGATCCTAAGAAAATGAATATGATACTGATCAATAAAGCAGATTTCTTAACAGAGGAACAAAGACAAGCATGGGCAAAATATTTTTCAGATATCGGTATACAAGTTGCGTTCTTTTCTGCCACATTGGCATCTGAAGGACAAAAAACTAAAGACATAATAGAAGAAGAAAGTTCTGAAGATGAACAAGATGGCAAAGTAGAAAGTGAAAGTGATGATAATTATGAAAGGAATGAAAATGATGACAGTAATGAATCTTTATATAATTCAGAATTTGCATCGGAAAGCGAATACGAAAGCGCAGATGATGGTATTAATAGTACCAACACAGAGCACACAAATGAAACTTCTGAATTAAAAACTGAAAAGCAGGCCTGGTCCAAAGACAATGAACGCAATTTACATGCACTGGAACATGTAGTAGACAAAGTAGACGAAGAAAATATGAAAGAAGGCAATACAAAAGTGGAAAATTCCTCAGAATTATTAGGTAGAGATCAATTAGTATCATTTTTTAAAAGAATTTACAAAGATGAAACATATACAAAAGGCATTACTACAATTGGTTTGGTAGGATACCCAAATGTTGGTAAAAGTTCCACAATTAACGCTCTATTAATGGACAAAAAAGTATCGGTGTCAGCAACACCAGGGAAAACAAAGCATTTCCAGACACTCTTTTTAGATAAGGATCTACTTCTTTGTGACTGTCCAGGATTAGTAATGCCTAGTTTTATTTCCACAAAAGCTGAAATGATTTTAAATGGCATATTACCCATTGATCAAATGAAAGATCATGTACCACCAATAACGTTATTAGGTACTTTAATACCAAGACATGTTATAGAAGATCTTTATGGTATTATGATACCCCTGCCATTAGAAGGGGAAGATTCTGATCGTCCCCCAACTGCAGAAGAAATTTTAAATGCTTATGGATGTATGTACTCTTGTTTATATGTTTCTCTGAATGAGTACTACATTATATATATATATATATATATATATATATATATTAACTGTTTACTTTACTGTTATAGATAATAGGGGTTTCATGACACAAAACGGACAACCAGATAATCCACGTTCTGCTCGATATCTGTTAAAAGATTTCGTAAATGGTAAACTATTATATTGCGTTGCACCGCCAACGGTAGAGCAAGAAAATTTCCATACATTCCCTCCACGAAGAAGGATTCGTTCTACCAATACGCATGTACCACTTAGGACAATATATGCAAACAAGAGAAGTAAGATTAGTTCCGAAGATGTGGATAAAGTATTTTTTCAAAGGAATACCTCGACTGCACACGTAAAGGGAGTAATCGGAAAGATGCAAGGTTTATGTCGTTATGATTCCAAGCAAGTAACATTATTGTATATTTATTATTTCATAAAGTCATCCTTGTATAATTATTGATAATAATATATAATAATAAGTAATAGGAGCATTTACATGATTTTTTTCGATATTTGGTAATTATTGTAATTTTCTAGGGATACGGTATCCATGATTGATTCCGCACGAAGTTTGTCGCTCGAAGAAAAACCTTGGAAAAAGATGAATAAACACGCAAATAAAAAGAAACATGAAAAAACAAGAAGATTGTATGCTCATCTTGACCGACATTGATTTACGATGATTAGGATTATGCGTCACTTAAATTGTGTGAATCGAAGGCCTTTTCGCTATATAACAGCGAATCATATTTTGTAATGTACAAATCTCTGAATTAAAAATTGCTTCAGAGATTCATATTAATTCTATGTACGACAAATACATTCTAACAATAAAATACATACACATGTAAGAATAACCTGTACTTATATGTGTATATATTATAAAATTAAAATCTTTCATCATTTATGTCCATCGTATTTATTTTTTTGTCTAATTTCGCTAGCAATGATCGAAATCACCGAGCGAGCGTAACGATGCTGCTTTCGTATCTTGCCATGGATCGTAGATAATTGTAGAGAGAATATAACAGCAGATCTCTGAAACATATTCTATGGAAAGTAATGATTCGTTAAACAGGAAGCACGGATTGAATTCCTATTTGTCGCTACTGAAATTCCTTCCACATAATCTGACTCAGAAATGTGGTAGTATATTAATAGCGTATAATTTAGTTTTTCTTTTATAAGTTACGTTGTTGCTGAACACCAGGTTCTCCATACATGACAGCCCCATGTTTTTTAATAAAACAGCACGGTGTGCAAAATAGTTCTCGCAAATTTCGATTCAAATTCGTGAAGCAATTCGTCTATGTCGTTATCTAAATCCTCGCTATTGGCTAGCTGCAACAGACACATTGTGTACCAATTAATAAGAATGTTACAGTAGCATATGAGCATATCGATAAAGATACGGATTTGGATAAATTTAAAGGTACCACAGTGACCAATTCACATATCAGAAAAGACCCAACGGTAGCTTCTTCATGATTATCTTGAATATCGATATTAATCAAATGCACCGGTTGATTATCCTCCGGGGTTCTGGATTCCATGCATTCAATTACTTGATCATAAACACGTTCTTCGCAAGTAATTAGAATATCAAACTTGTCCTTAGACAACTGAAACCGTTCTGGTTTAGGTTTTATCCTACGGTTCCTGTCCAACATATGCAATAAACCATTTTGGGTATAGCTAGTATTATAGCTAAGGAATTTGATTGCAATTATCCTATTATTATACTGTACTACAATAACAAACATATTTTTTTTAACAGTATTTTTATTATTTTAAATCGTAATAAAGAATGATTATTCGATTAGAAATTAATAGCATCTTATAATCACAGCCTGAAAAGAAAATTTATTTGTTAGGATACTATTGTTTGTCCTTCGATAAAAGATCATTGTAAATTTCATCGTATGTTGTTCCAAAGTCGTATATATTTGGACGATCAGGAGCATTTCCGGGAAGTTTTACTTTATCACCTGTGCCAAAGGATTTAACGTTGAAACCCTTTTTACTGAAATAAAAAAGAAATAATTTCATTTTACATTATATCCATGTTGAGAATACTATAATGGTCAGACATGATAAATTACCTCAAAAAGGCATGAGCTTCCATGCTTCTATTCATATTGCTAGAACATATCACGGCTACGCTGATCGAGTTTGGTGCTGGCATTTTTCTGAATGATCAACCGATAAAAAAAAGAAAGACCACGATATAAAAAAAGATAATATGTCACTTAACCTTAAATATCGTTACGTTGTCTGTCACATTCGGTATATTATGTTAACGCAATTAAAAATTGTAATACGAAATACGGAACGCGTGTTTCCCTAAGATGTTCAATTTTAAAAAGGTCTGAAATCGATATGACAAAAATATTTGGAAGTGCTGGTAAAATAAAATATATTTATATCGTCGATTCTCCACTTATCGTTGTCTCATAGTAAAATTCGTAGCGAATATTGTCTATGTCTATAACCAATATTTCTTCACGCTCAGCGATTTAACGATCAACAGCGACACCCATAACTATTTTGGAAGCTTATAACGAAGTGACGAGAATCGACGGTCAGTAACATGTTCACGGCCGAAAATATGAAATAATAAGTATAATGATTAAAAAAAATGTATAATGTATGAACGCGCGAAAGTTAAAAGAGAAATATAAATTTTTATAGACAAAATAATAACATTTTAGTTATTTTAACTAAAGTTTAAAAAGTGAGAAAGTAATAAATTTGAATAGTTATACCAATAAATTAATAAATAAATAATTGTAAAGTAAAAACTTATAATATAGTAATTAGAAGTTCGAGTCGAGATGGCTGTGTGATAGGATGCGCTACATCATGGTTCATTGGGCACCGCGAATTACCTGTTATCGTTAATGGTTTACACTTGAAAAAGGTCATATGTAATTAGTTTTATCGTAGCTGCGAAGGAAATCGGATCTATTCCATTGTCGCACACTGGTACGAGTCAAGGATTCAGTTAATCGATTGTATGCTTATCTCTGTGTGTTAGCTAGTGTACTAGAACAAGTGTTTAGCATGTTTTATCGAGCGTTTGTGTATACATAAATGAGTGCATTGACAAGTGAAAGTGTTTACTAGTGTGTTAACATATGTGATATGTGTACACATATGTATATGGACTTAATGTAGTTTTACGACGTGGTTACCTATGTGCTTTGATATACTTTTGTCGATGTATTCGAAATGCGAATCGATGAAGAAAGTTTAACAATTGTTGTGATTCTTTTCGGTTTTCAGAAGGTCATTTGCCAACCCGATGAACCAATTGAGAAGTCCTGATCGTTCGAAAGCAACCAATCAATCGTGAGTCAATCTCGGGGGTATGTTGACTGTAAGACGAGCGCAGTAGCACAAGTCAACGATTGGTGAGTCGCATGCTTTACTTTTGCATTAAGTCGCGTTGTGTATTAGAAAGTCAGTTTTAAGAAATTTGTGCGGTGTACGCATGTGCGATACAAGTTCTTTGCTATTCTATCGATTCTATTGAAATTGTTGGCAACAACATAATAAATGAGATGTATCAGTGGATGGTTGGGATTTGGCGATCGGGTGGGTCACTGTCGTAGCTACCTCCACGTGGTGTGACCTGGTAATCGATGTCGTTTTCTAAAGATTCTTCGAAAGATGATCTTCAGAAAACGATATCGAGCTAAGTGCTACGATTCGCGTTAAACTTCAAATTTCATTCACTTTTTAACATTTTCTTTTACAGTAATGTTTATTGTTCGAAGAATTGTGCATTAAGCGCGAATGAATTATCATGCGTATATACATATTGTAATTGTTAAATTCGCCGCTCTGAATCGTAGAGGGCATAACTATAGTTGTTTGCACGATCGGTAATTCAGTTTACCAGATACGAAATCTCGTAAGATGACAAATCTGTGTATTTTCTACTTCGTCTATGGTGCAGTGCAGTTCACAGTGAATTTTTATCGACCAGCGTTCGTGACGTCATAAAGAAGTTTCAAACCCGCCAATTTGACGTATTTCTGAGTGATCTGCGACGTTTTCAGGTAATATTAATAGCGTTGCATTAAAATTTTACAATTTTTCTAACTTATTTTTTCGAATTATACATCGAGACATCATTTTAGGGGTTTATAACCTAATTACCTTGTTAATGTACGATACAAATCGAATAAACATATGAATCGTAGTGCTTGTAAATGCATAACTTGTTCATATATTCGATAATTATACAGTGATCTTTGATTATATAGTATTTCGAAGGAATTACGAAATTCTCGTAATATACGCGTTAGGTGGGTAAATAAATTTTTGATCATCGTTTTTTCTACGGAGCTGTTTATTAACATTGAACCGATGAGAATTTTGAATCGAAGAGAGCGCAAGTCGAATCGTTAAGTTGAAAACGATATTTTGAAAAGATCGGAAATTGAATTATCGGTCTAAAACGCAACGATATTTAAAATAAATGGTAAAACGACAGGTATGCAAGATCGATGGTAAAGAATAGAATTCGATGAGAGAAGAAGGAAGCATTCGGAAGAGTTTCGGTGGAGCGGTGGTGGATCAAAGCAGTAATGGGGTGAGTGAGCATTCAACTATTATTCGATTACCAAATGAAGTCGTGCAAACGATTAGTCTAATCGATAGAAGGAGTAGATAGAAGATTCTTCGTGGTAAAATTGTGCAATGTCGTACGGCCACGAGTCTGTTGCAATATCGAGAAATAATGAACGGCGTCGACAATGAAAATTGCAGCTTTCCGAGGCTGAATTAAGGCGGAGCTGGTGTCGTCTAGCTCCCGATGGGGCTTCAATTTCGCCATCGATCGATCCTTCGTTGCTCCTTCGATCCTTCTTTAGTTCCGTATAGGGTGTTTCACGATACAACATTATCCAGTATCGTTTATGTTATTCACTTTATTACATTCATTTTCTAATGTTTTATTTCGATTCCCCGTTATTTCGAAGTTACATCTGGAAAAAGAGGTGATCGCATCACGAGCGGAAAACGCGTCCATTAAAATACCATTTGAAACATTTGAAACATTTGAAACGATTAAAGCGATTAAAACGATTTAAACGAGAATTAAAAGAAGATGCATTAAAGTCTCCCGTTTTAAACGAGTTCTCCGCAAACAAACGAGTTTCTTTCGGTAAAGAAGATTAATCTCTCGTTCTCGTACAAATTTAATCGTACGAATTTAATCGAACGAAAAGTACTTAAATGAAAGCCAAGCGATTTCCAAGGATTTTCATGATACTATGAATACGTGTCTTTTGCGAACGCGACGGAATGTTTATTAGACGCCTCACGAGAATTCTTTCGTTCCAATCACGAGTCTCGCTAATTTCAATTAAATGAGCGACTAGCTCGTCCGTAGAATTTTCAGTTACGCGAACTATGCGTGTCGACATTTCACGGTTTCTTCTGTTTTCTGTCAACGGTGTACTCGCTTTTAATTGGGAAAGAAAAAGCAGTATTTTGCAAGTCTCGAAGATTCCTAGCTCGTACAAAAAGAATAATCGTAAATCGCTATTTTCTGTTTCTTTTGCTCTTGTAATTCAAGGTTACCACGCGAAAATAACAAAATATGTCTATAGAAGGAGGTCGTACATGAGGTAATAATGCGTGATGCAATTTTTTCAACCGGCGTGCAAGTCTGTTAAGAGAGATTTTATAGCTTTCTCTTTACACTTAAGTGTAAATAGCGATTGTACAACCCAGTCAAATTGAATTACACGCGTTAATAGACTGTGCAGATTATGAGTAGTCTATTTTCAGTAGCATTAGCTGGTATACCTTTTATTCAAACTTTGTAAATTTAGCTTTAATTTAGTTCGGTTCGACAATTATACTATCGCGCAATTGACCTGGCAGTTGGCATATTGAACGGGTACCTATCACGCTCGCAGTCATAAGAATAACAATAGTAATAGCATTGACAATGGCAGTGAGAATGGAAATAGCATTGCAACGGAGATAGTGGTAGTTTTAATTTTCCGAGAAACGAGATGGTTCGTGAGGAATAAAGGGCGATCGAAGAACGAAGAGAAAGAAAGATGGAAAAGGATTAAAGCGATTGATATTCGGACAACGAGTTGGCTCATAATTCAGAGGTATAATTTACCGGGCGGTTGCATCGCGACGATGACATTTTATGCAGACGACATACGTCAAACGTCAACGAGATGCCTCACGCTGTTGGAACGTCCCTCATCAATATCCATAAGTCAAAGGACATCCGTCTTCGCGTACACACACGGAATAATTTACAAGGATTCGTGATAACCGACGCGGCGCGACGGCCGAGACAGAATCGTTGGCCAACGTGCGCGAGGTAATAATGCAAAGAGAACGAGGTGATGCCTCGTTCCCTTTTGTCGATTTCGCGATAAACAAACTTGGTAAATCCATCTCGTTTAACTTACAATGCGACGATAACGACGAACAATCAACTTTCACGCGTGAAATCGGTCGAATCGCGATAAAACGCGATACAAAGCTCGAATACGATTCTCGTAGATGACTGAAAGTTTGCGTTTTACTAGAGCTAAATTGAACCGCGTAGACGCTAATTCGAGGTAAAACGAGGTTGATAGAAGTCCAATCTTCATATATCTCGAATATACGGAATTTCGGAGTTTCTTTAGATTTTTCGAGATCGGATGGTCGTTCGTAACGCTCTCGCAGAAGTTCCGCTTGTTTTGCGCGCGGTTGTTGGCTATATTTCCAGGAGAAAAGGAAATGTCTTTGGAACGGTTCGATGAAAGCGCGGAAGTGGCGAATGCTAATGGCGATCTTTTTGCGAGTTTCGCGCGATCGCGATCGCCAGGAAGCGACGTCGCTTCCTTGGATCGATCGAAGATGCCTCTTCGTGTATCGTGAAAGCGTGAAACCAGCCTCGGTTCTCTGGCCAGCGAAATGTCATTAAAGAAACGAGCTTCGATTCGCGTCACGATTTGTCCTCGATCGGTATGCGAGAGTCGAAGATCTGTCGTCTCGAGTCCCGACATTGAAACGAGTCATCGGCTGAAAACGAATCCTTCCGTCGACTCTTATTCCTCTCCTACGATCCCCCAACGATTTTTCGCGCGTCTATTCTTGCTAACAGGACATCTCTTATGCAACCGTTGAGATCACCGCTCGACAATAATTTCTTCACTCGTCGCTCCATTTCGCAACGAATTTTAGCAGCTTTTCGACGACGATGTCATTGTTCGTTGCCGTCTCGTTACATTTATGTCGTATATCGGTATTTTGTCAGCGCGAGCGAAATCCTCGTCACACCCGGAGATACAGTGGCCACGTATACAGAGTGTTCTCGCTTGTCTTCGCGAGATGCTGGGGCAATGCCCTATCAAGGTTGCGAATGTTCCCCGTGTATCGACCAACAACTTCCTTAATCCGAGCATCGCCACTTTTTCGCTCACGGTTGGTCGTTCTTTATTTCGATCACAAATCAAATAATTATCATCGTAGAACAATTGTTTAGCCATCGAGGTTACTTTTCTCCTTTAACTTTCCTTCGACCGACGAGGAGACGTTGTCGAAGAAATCGTAGAATATCGATCTTGATTAGTTATAATTGTTTCGTATTAGATATTTAAGATGAACCGACTACGCGTTAGTTATCCGAGATTACGGAAAAACGAACAGTCTTGGTTCTCGAGTTACTTTCCTTATCTATCTTGTTGGTACTATCTCGACCGACTGGTGTTTATTGCACCGTGTGTCGAAGGAAGCGGGAAGAAAGTCTAAAAATATTAGAAGGGAGACGGCTGATTCAGAGATGGCCAGTCAGGAAGCGTTAAATCCATGCACGTCGCCTTACTTTCTCCGAAAGACCTTTCTTCGATACGCGAAAGCGAGAATCGCCCTTCGTATTCTCGATTTTTCCCTGGTACTCGTGTTCCGTATTCGATCAAAGGATATTGATTTATTGATTTAAGGAGGTCCATATTGTTATTAACAATAACTTTTGCTCGAGATCTCTCCGGGTTTAAACCGATTGTTAAGTTATTACAAGTTATCGTGCTACGTTATTCGAAGGGAAGAATTTCGGACAAAGGAATAGGATAGAACGGCAAATAAGACACCTACATTCGTAGAAATTTATCATCCTATATAGAAGAAGATATATGGTTTCGCTTGAAAAAACACCGATTATCTCTGTTTCTTGGAAGAAAAATTACCTTTACGAGTAATTGTCCTCGAGCTCGTAAGAAAGCGTTCAGCGTTTGCCTCGGGGGCCCCTTCTTTCTCGTCTCGTCTCATCTCGTCTCGTCTCTAACGACAAAGGAGGCGATTGTTTTTGGTAGATCACCCTATATAATAGGCCACGGACAGCGAGCAATTCGAGACGTACAATCGGCGAGCACGGTAGACTTCTCCATTGAAAATGGCGATTTAGCTAGATTCACTCTTAAATTATCTCCTTTCAGAAATTTCAGGAATTTTGGTGTTTAGACGTTTCGCGTATTTGATCTGAAAGAAATCGGAGTTCATTCGGAATTATTTCGTTAACAGAAAGGCAAGATTTCTGTGCTTTCAGATTCACTGTCTCGAATTACGGATCTCTGCCAGTTTTATCAGGCATGTAATCGAAAAAGTATCGTACCCGCAGTCACTGTATCACGCGAACGATAATGTAGTCGCGAGAGTAGTTGCCACGGAACATAGAAACGCGAGATAAATGCAGGATGATTAATGTCACCCGTGTGTGTGCAACGTGTGCGCAACGTGTGCGCAACGTGTGTGCAACGTGTGTGCACTCTTGACATTAGACTGGTGTCGTTGCTCGCAGCTACCGCGAAATAACCTCGCGTTTCCTTCCTACTCTCGAACATGCTATTTTCTCATCCATTTCGTAAAATATCTCCTTTTACCCTTCCGTCAACTTTGTCGAGTATTGTTTTACCTTCGTACATTTTCTTTCGTTCTTATCGCGAATCAAACTGATCGACCGACTCGTGACATATATCGATGGCCAAAGAAAATGATGTCGGAAGCAGATTTGGTCATCAGGATCGTCGAACTCGGTGACGATAAGACGTTTTCCTCTGGTGGATTTCTAGCGGTATTGCGCAACTACTCGTTTAACCGTAAACGGTGGATTGCATCGTCGAGTCGTTTTAATACATCGAAAACACGAGGATGTTTAAGCGAAGAGATTTCAATTAGACGGCAATCTTCGATTTCCGGTAATTGTAACGAGATAAATCAACGGATCATCGACGTTCGGTATCGAGAGATAAATCAAGCGATTTAACAAATCGTTCGGGTTCTTAGAATTCTGAAATCGAATAAATTTGTTCGGTAAGAGAAACGTAGAGTTAGAGAAGGCGAAGGATCGATTCAATTCGTCCAGTATTTTATCGAGAAAATACGAGAATAGAGCTGTCGATATCAACAGCGACATTTCGATGGAACTCGTTTCGCGTTCAAACGACAGGATACATCCTTGCGTGCGTGTAATCACTGCTATACGCGAGTCCCGTGATTTCATTTCGAACGTTTCCGTGGTTTTTCATGCACCGTACGGTATATCGCATTAAAATCAAAACGTCATCGACGATCGCATAAGGTAACGCGTGGCTAGGTGTCATCCGCTTTCGAAGTTGCATAACGGAATTGTGCCGGTCCAGATATTACCATTAACAGCGAGTAAGTAGAGCATCCTCGGATATTTTTACTTCGATCATCTGCTATCATCTTAATCGTCGTTACCTTCTTATTATTCGAGCCTTCTCGAACAACGATTATCTATTAATCTCTACTATTTAATATTCTTAAATACCTCTATACTCTAATACCTAGAAAATTGGTTATCATCAATAATTTAGTAGAAAATAATATTTATGCGACGCACTAGTGGCGTCCTTTTATTATCGTGAAACGGCTACGGATCGTAGCAGAACGTGTTATATCGGCTACGTTTTATAGCGACGCGTTCTATCTCCGTGCGTTATACGGCTATAAAATTGTCACCGCGATATTAAAGAAAAAATCGTAATTGCCACGTAAAGGTGTAGGTGGTTGGGAAAGTGCGAAGACGAGCAGAACGCGGTGAAAGAGAAAGGTCTGTATGGGAAAGGATGTATAGCAGAACGAGTGGCGGTCGACGTCTCTTCACCGTTCACGGTGCATCAGCATTCTGACCTTTCGTTGTTACGAAACGCTCAAGTACGCCATGTTAATCGTTACGCCGCGCCGCGCCGCGCCGCGCCGGTATCGATACCGATTCCGTCCACATCGCTCGATTTATCTTGCGAAATCGAGATTCTTCTCCGTGCCAAATTTCTCGCAATTACTCGAATTCGATGTTCCTGTACTAGAATTCGAATTCCATCGCGATGGTTAACGATGAGTCAACGCGATCGACGTACCGCGCCATTTTCAACGCGACTACCTTCTTTCTTTGCTCTTTTCAACGGCAGATTTTTCAACAATTATATTCTTACGGTGAAATTTTGTTACGTAGATCGATTCGTTCACCTTCTCGCCCATAGTCCTTGCCATGTTCACATTTATCGTACCCAAGGTTCATGTTTCTCTTTTTCCTATTACGTTCGGAAGTTTAATCACTCGTTTCCGTTTCGATACGCTAAACGAATGTTCATCCATTTAGATTCAGTCGTTTATTCGTTTAGTAAGTTACTCGCTTTACTCGCGTATATCGGTGAACGTGTCGAAATTATTTGTCAATTATTTCGTCGCTTGTTCGTTCATCGTAGCGAATGCTTTTTAAAAGGAGCGTTTACAGAAAATTCGCAAATCATAGACGCGCGGCCTTCAACGGGCCATGAAATTAACAAGTAGTTTAAAGAGGCGGCTAACGACCCGGAAAACTCATCGTTCCAGCTCCCCTATCTGTCGGAATTTTCTACTTCTTACGAACGGTTACGGTGTTTTAACGCAAAAACGACTAAACCTACCGAGCCAACGAATCTGAAACTTTGCATGCACGTCGTTTATCGATAGCGATGAAAATTTTGCAAATTTTCGAATTTTCAAATAGGAGAACATCCTCTTTCTGTACCGCTAATTTTACGAATATTCTACCGTGACGATGTTATGTTACGTTACAGAGGGATCTAGTAGAACCTATAGAAAATTGACGAAGGAAGTTTTCACGGCTCCAGCGTCGGATAAGCGTATCGTAAGATCGTATCGAGTACACGTCAGTGCGATTATGGTAGTTTAACGCGAGCCTTTGTGGCCGTGCGTGGACGTGCAAAACGAGCTGTTCGAGCACACGCAACGTGGCTGTCGTGGAAGTCAGATGTTAATAGAAAACAATCAGTGGCCGCACGTGCACCGACGTGTATCGATGCACTCGAATAGCTAGACTGCAATTTTATGCAGTGACAGAGATAAGACTCGCTTTCAGCTTCAAACGTTGTTTATCCATTCGAAAAATTATATACGTTCCCAACTTTCCAGGCTTTCCTTCCATTTCAACATTTCCAAATGTTCTTTCGGCTTTTCTATCGACTTTTAAAAAGGTAAAGAATATCATCGAAACATTCATATTTAAAATGTAAAAAGACACGCTACGGCACCGGTGACTACGATTTTCTGACACGAACTTTCATTCTTCGACGTTGCTAAACTTTTCCTTTTAGCAGCTAATCCTCGGTAACACGATTTCGTTTCAACATCCGCGATTATCGATTCGTTGCTACCGTATTCCTCTTCGAACGGGAATGTAAGTACTTTTACCATTCACTTGTTTCCTAATTACTTCGCGATCAGTTTCCGTGACAGCGTTAACTACAACTTAATCCATTAGCCTGAATAACGACGAATATACCGTGCAATTACGATTTCGCGAACTTTTAAACGTTCAACTACCGTCGAAACGAAGGCGCGATCGTTACAGGCGAAAATGATCGTAATACGTATACGCGATAAATTTTGATAAATTTGGTCGCGATTCGCAATCTCCGTATAGGCAACTCCTCGGTCGTAGAGAATCGTTGATAAGAAGCAAGGAGTAACGCGGCTCTCGAGCCGAGAAGGACGATGCACGAGAGCGATTTGTGCGAATAACAGGCGCGAAACGTTTCAAGGCTTCTCTCTTCTCTGGCCACGTATGCCCGCTTAACGATCTTAAATGGCTAGGTACCGGCTTTTCATATAGGGTGATACGATTATCTCGTTAGGGCGAGCCGACACGACACGACACGACGCGACGCGGCTCACGGGTACAAGTGTCACGGTCGATGCTCGACATACAGGATCGTGAAATTTTTCCGAATCGGATCGTTTTTCTTTGCGGCGATTCTTTTTAGACGGTATTCACTCCGTAAACCGTGTCCTTGCAGAGTTACGTTTCTTCGGCTTACTTGCCAGTTACCTTCGTCAGGGGACTTTTATAACGTACCTCGCGAAACGAATAATTCTCGTGTCCCGATTATCGGCCATTATTCTTTTCCAAGCGAGTAATTATAGAGATACACTAATCATTAGCCTCGAGCAATACTTTCATCGGTACGTTCGATTACAGATTCGACGCTAGCGTTTGATTCGCATTCGTCGCGCGGTCAAGGTATCGCGTTCGTGTCGTGCATCGTTGATCACCGAACGACCGTTTAATCGATCGATCGATCGATCGATCGATCGATGAAAATTAGGAAAGCCGAACCGTTGAAGCGCCGTTTATTTCCAAGGGTCTGCAACGTATTCCCTTGTCTTTGATCGCGGTCCGTGAACCGTGATACGAGATGGGCCATCCATTCCGTCCTCTCGACCGTGTACGCGCGCGCTCCGTTAGAAATTGGTTCACTTTCGTTTCCAGTCGAGCCTCTGTCCCTCGATTCTTTCGATCCGATTCGGAACGTTGCAACACGAGAGAAGACTTTCCCAACTACGAGCGTTACCACCTGACCGTTTTTCGCCGGATCTACTTGTCTTCGTACGATTATTTCAACGATCCATCCATTCTGTTAACCGTTCTCGCATCGTTAACGACCAATTAAAGCGGAATTCTTCTCGATTTTTTCTGCGATTCCATATTACGCGTTCAAAGAGAGCTCGTAATCGGTGGAAAGTTTGCAAAAATTCATGGTTCAGAAGCCGAACCGTGCACGCGATTTTCATTAACCTACTTGTTTCCGGTAGACCTCGATCGAGCATCCTGCCGATCCGGCAGACCTCGATCGAGCTATTTACCTTGCAATAGCTATACATCTACATATGTATGAATTTTTATGATCTTGGAACGTTGTTTCTCGAGCTTGTATCGCTTTCTTCGATATTGACCAGCTATTTTACGCGACCAGGGGAAAATGGTAATTCTTGGAAAAATTTCAAACGAAAAAGACAAACACGTCAAGGAATTCGGAACTACGTTGCGGAACGCTTGGATAAATTGCAACGTAATCGCGTAATTATGTATTGTTCCTGAAAATTTGCTCACAATGGAAACTTTATGCCTCTCTCTTTGTTCGTAACGTTGCTCAAAATCCACCTCGATCTAATTAATCTCACCTTCGATCGCGTTAAATGAACATATTGCACCGAAAAGGGAGGTTCGCGTAATCGCCGGTCTGGGATCAGATTTTCGAGTTCGATCAGGGTGTCGGATAAGAATTTCCTCGCGATTCGTGCAATCGACGAGCATGTTTCCAAATCGTTTCGAGTTGCATCGAGATTCGAGATAGGAACAAGTTGCTTGCAACTTAGTCCGCGATTACGAATTCGAACACGAGACAGTCGCGAAAATTCTAGCGAACGTTAAGTATTTGTTATTCGGTTCCGAAAGTAGGGACACTCTTGTCGAAAACGGCTTTTGTGGATCCTTTGAAACAGCGTTGCACGACGTTGCACCAGAGAAAGAAGGTTCGCTTTCCGGGCTAGCTCGATTGGCAGAATGAATCTCTCTTTCTGTCGTTAAATAACAGCAGTTTAACTTGATTGGTGCACCCTCGTCCTCTTTTCGAGTCATTATTTATAGAGGGGACTCGCGCGCGCGCATACACACACAGAACAGATACCTTTTCTTATTCGTTCCTTTCTTAACTTTTCAACCAAGTTTTCTACGTTTCTAAGAAAATTCAATATCAAACTAACTTTAACGCGATTATTCGACTTAACCTATTGTACGGTTCGATCTACTCGAGCTTGACCGAAGTCTGTTCGAGTGGCATGGGTCATCATGACCCGAACGTATATCGTTTCGTTAGATGAGCAGCGTCTGCTCTACATGTATAACGAGTGTTTTGCGCAACAGCTGCTGTAGCTGGTCACACTTTTTTCGCAGTCTCTTTCGCCCTCTTTTTATATCATCGATATCGACCGAAAGTTTCGAACAGCCTTTTCCTTCCCTTCGAGGTTACGGTGAAGATCGTCCGGTTCGACTTAATAAGCAGAAATATAATTTGCGTAATTAATTAATTAATTAATTAATTAATTAAAATTAATTAAAACATCGACGAAACAGCGTTTCGTAAAAACTGATGGTTCCTATTAATGCCCCCGTTGTTTCAGCTTCCCAGACGATCCTAATCTCTTTCGCTATTCAATGGATCGTTACATGGCTCATAATTCTCCGGTGAATCGATCATTCTCGGAACACTTTCGATCCCAGATGTTTGCCGCGTTGTGCCGCGTTGTTCTATGCATCGTAAAACCGATCTCTTTCGGTAACTTTCGAAACAGGAAGCGTCTTCTTGCGAACGTCCACGAGAATATTAAGAAAAATTACTATTCCGCGCGTTATTCGGTTTGTTTCCTTGGTACGCGGCCTACCAACAAAGGCGATTGCAGTTCCTTGCAGTCACGGTTGGTCCGTTTAAAGACGGATTCGTTGAAACGCGATGGGAATTTTAAGGCGGTTATTCAAATTTCGTTCGTAAGAATAATTGCGTCGCGGTATCGGTTAATTCAGTCCTGCTCGAAAGACATATTCTTCGTCATAATTTCTATTAATTTTATGACGACTTTCAACGGCTACCGTAAAGGAAGAATGGAAAATTCATCCACTCGTTAATTTTCTTAATCCTAATCCTAAGAATCCGATAGCTCGAGTAAATACGAGATAAAATTCGTTTTATAAATTTCACGTGCCGAATACCCGTTACTATTTCCTCCTAACTGTCTATCCTATTCGCTTTTCGTTTCATCCGTGTCAATGCACATTTTATCGATATTACAATTGGTGCGATATTATTTTATTAATTATGATCGATCAGAAATTACGCGACAAACGCAACGCTTTCTTCTACATTCGTCTTTGACACTTGACTCGAAGCGTTAATGACTTTCTACATAACGGGACAATTGGAGGTGCAATCGGATATAATTCATTTGAGAGTTCGCTCACGCGAGAGAGAATTATATCGTAATTGGAATGTAGTTGAAGTTTATGAAGAAGAAATTTACTGTATCAGTCTGATCAGGTCGTTCCATTGTATTCGTGTCAATATCGCTTTCCACTCTGATCGCGTGAAATTTCATTAGAAAAGGAATTCGCAACGGGCATCGGTTTCGCGTAGAGACGGTTAGAAGAGTTCGCGTACGCTTTCGTTGCAAGATTTTCCAAGTGGAATCCAAGTGACTCACCGTGTATATTCCCATCTGTTTCCAGTGTCCACGGGGTCCCATGGGTATCCCCTTCCCTCCCGCGAAGGGCCACGTAAGTCGACCAATCGTTCTCTCCGTCGGCGTTCCCCACCGTCGCGTCGCGTCGGTGTCGTGGTCGTTCCCGCTCGTCGACCCTCGATCGTCGAGAGCGTCGAGAGCGTCGAGCGTTCAACAGTATCGAAAGACTTCGTCCGGCAGCCGGCGTCTAGCGGCAGTTACTCGCGAGACGTTCACCGTTTACCACGCGTTGCACTTTACTTGCCGTGTACGGCCACCGCGATCCTCTCTTCTTATCGTTTCTGTTTTCCTCCGCGATATCGAGCAGTTTTCTTACGAATTTTTCGCCGATTTTGTGTCGTCGAAGCTTCTTTCTCGAGGGAGAAATATTTCACGGAGACTCGAGAGACAAGCGAAGAGGAAATTTGAAAAAGGAAACACACGGTGCGGTGATCGAACGGTTCGAAGATTCGTAATTGGTTTTGCGTCGTTGTTAGAGTAGAATTGGTGCTATTATTCGTGCTGATTTGTCCTTTTTAGCGAACGAGCGTTTCGCTAACAGTGAACTCGAATAGTTGCAGAACGTATCGTCGCAGAGTCATCGAAACGAAAGATCTTTCGACTTGCTCGATGAACAGTCATGATCGTTCTCGAGCATGCGATCGAAGCAACGAATCGTTGAAGATTCTTTGACGAGCAGAGATAGCGGCTCGAGTACCGGACGTTACGGAACGAGCGAAGAATTTCGTCGATTCGAAGGAGAGACTCGAAAAAATCGACGAGGTCGTCTCGAAGGCAACTCCAGGCTACCTGGCACGGATAATCGAGAGAAGAAAGTTCGTTTCGGAGTTGCTGCATCCGGTTCGAAGACCACGGTTGCCCGCCTTTCGTGCTTCTCGTCTCCGAACAATTCCATCCTTTTTATCTCGAATTTCGTTTAATTCGCCGGACAAGAGGAACATTCGAATGGAATGTTGGTGTATCGACGATTCGATAGGTTTCCATCGGAGTAGAAGAAGCCATGAAACGAAAGGTGGACGAGTGAAGTTTTGTAGAGAGGATTGAATGGAGCCGATTGGAAAAGGTTTTGATCGTCCTACCAGTTGGACGAGTCGTCTCTTCGTGTTTCTCGTGAGTGTGGAATATTTTTCTCGTTACTTGCCTCGTCAATTTTACGGGGGTGGTCGCTGGAACTTTGAATTTTAATCCTTCCGAAATTTGAATGATCGCTATTACGGAAATTCATAATACGGAATTGTATTTACGAGTTCCAGCTAATGGACTTTCGTAAACAGAATTTCGACAACTTTAGCTATTAGTATTCTGCGAACCGTTAACGCGCTATTAGTCGGTATTTATAGACTGTTAATTAGCCTAAGCGGCGTTTAATTTTCTATCGTTTCAAACTTCCGGGACATTTACTTCGAGTGATCGTCTATTTGGCCATTTCGAGCGTATCTAGTCATCGGAAAGCAGGTTCTTTCAGAATCCGTTGACCTTGCAACTGCTTTGAACGCCAATACGCAAATTCAGTCGAACGCGTCTGACCGAGTATGATTCATTCAATATCCAAGAAAATTATTATCAAGTTACTTTCGATTTCTCTCGACAGAGTATGCCCTCTGCTGTATCCGAACTTTCAATCTGTTCACCTTTGTCCGAACGTATTTACTCTTTTTGCTTTTCGAAAAGTTCCCTAGGGATTTATTTAAAAATTACCCCGATCGAACAATAGGCTTCTTTTCCGTTGTTGTTCTTCCACGTCGTTGATCGGTTTTCCCTAACCGAGCGTTTTACTTCGCGTTCTATGCCCGAGGAATTCTCGTTTTGGTCCGCGGTTCGCCGGAAGCGCTTCGTTTCTCAGCAAATTGAGCTTACTCGCTGCGAAACGGACACTCGTTAATTTAACATTGAAATTCTATCTCGTTAATTAATATCAGGGAACTCGCATCCGACGGTCGTTCCGTCGCGTCGGATAGAAAAAGCTGTCTTTTCGTGCGCGGCGTAGCTACAGGAATAGCCGAAGTACCGTAGATTCGCGTTAAATCGAAAGCGAAATTCAAAACGAAACGTTTTCTTTACGATTTATGAAACGTGCAATTACCGAGGACAAATAATGCATAATATTAGAATTTTCTTCGCTAGTATCGACACTCGAGTAACGAACAATTAACTTCGCTGCTCGTAATCGTTAAAGAAATGTACGGAAACGAACGATGATCGTTACGACTTTTAACGAACATATCGAGAATTTTTCTCGACATTTTCACGGACTAATCGGTAACTCAATTTGTTTGTTACACGATGCATAATAATTTCGCACGAAACATAACTAGGTGAAAATCGGCGAACCGATCGATGGAAGTTGACGAAAAGCGATCGATGGAACTCATAGTTCTGTACGAGATTTACGTAATTACAATGCGATCGAGACTTCTCGATGTCGATCGTTTCACGGTTCATAGCAATTGTCCCCAGAAAACTACCGTTAAAGCGATCGTGACCTCGATCGAGTCTCCATAGATTCTGTATAGATCCGGGTTGATCGTCTGTGTACACACGGTGTCGCGGTCAACTCGCATACCGTGAAAATCACAATTTCCTCCTGTCGAAATAGAAAAGTCCTCTATCGTTCCTCGATTTATCGTGGATAAGAAATTCGAATTCGAAGGCGAAGGTGACGCGATTAGAGAAAGTTGCTGAAAATTCTGGCTCGCGCGCGATTTCGAAGATACACGGTAGATAGCGTAAAACGGCGTTTTAACGCTATCACGCAACACAGATATCATCTGTAACATATTATAATATAACGGTCGTTGTAAGCGAGACAACGCGATCCGTGCCACGAGCGTTTCGCAACGTTGTTCAGCATCGACGAAACGCGCGACTGATAGATCGTTATTAACGTACGCGTTCAACTTCTGGACTTTAATCTGACGTTGTACGAACCTCGATTAACTCGGACGATTCAACGGACGAATATGGTTGGCTATACTTGTTTCTATTGTCGATTTTTCACGGTAAATCGCGACTCGAACGAACCAGCTCGCTCGTATCATCTCGATAACGGTCTTCCGAACGGCCATCGAGCCACGATCGCGGACAAAGTCGGTCGACTCGCTGCATGCGGCCCATTTAAACTCTCGTTCGCGCCGAGACCAGACGAGACGAGTCGGAGTCGCGGTTAACCCGGTCGCTTACCTCTTTATCCCTATAAATATTGCGGCGAATCGTTGCGTGGGTGCGATCCTTTTACTCTCGGCGCTTATCGACGCCCCTTATTTTGGTCCGCGAAACCGTACGAGTTCGTTATACTTACATTATAGAGGTTCATCGGATAGCTTCGGTACACGCTGATTCCCAATGATTCATCGTCAGCTACGAAGCGTATTTTCCTTTTTTTCTTTATACCTATGCCTATATAGGTATCTAAGGCATTTTCTACGTCTTGTACCGTATTATTCGTTAGGTTTCCCATCTCGAGATCTTCAAAGTCGTTCGAGAATTTGAAAACTCGAAGGGAATCGAATCGAAGTACATACGAGGTTCCTCGAGACACGCGCCAGACCGCGGAAAGTAAAAGGAATCGAAGACGCTCGTAAGCACGAAGCAGCGGCTCGTTTCGTATTCGTCTCGTAGTCGTTCGACGACAGTCAGTCCACGTATCGTTAATAATCACTGCGTGGTGGATGCGTATCGAACGGAAGGAACGCGAGCGGCTACACGCGATTAGCTAGCGCGTAATAGACGTGCAATTAGAGCAGTCACACGCGAATACTTAGCTGGTGCGCGACGAATGTCGAAACGGGGCCGTTGTTCCCTTCCACAGGAAGCAAATGGCACTTTAAATTACCGACTGCACGCACGTCATCGTCATCGTATCTCTTTTCCTCTCTCTCTCTCTCTTTCTCTCTCTCTCTCTCTCTCCCTGTAGCCGCGGGGATAACTGAACGGTTATCCTACGCTTAGAACGCGAGTACCGTTCGCCGTTTTTATTCCTCGCGATCCACCAAATTACTCGTTCACCTTAATCGCGTAACACTGGCGTTATGTAATTTGTCAAACCTCTCCAAATGCCGGTTATTACTCTATTTCCTTCTAAACGGTATAGGACAATTATAGGAACCAGCTCAGCTTCCCAAATGGTCTCGAAGTACGCGGTATATTTGCTTCAATTGTTCGTCGTTGAAGACAGCCGCTTCGTCGAACCTTCTTCTACCGAATTTCCTAGCGAAAATCAATTACGCTCTTGCTACAATATACATACTCGGTGTTATCTATAAATACTGTGTCGACGAGCCTTTCACCGGTCACAAGATCGACATCGAATCAAGATATAATTAAACGACGCATCTCGTTAACATATCGATATTCACCGTTAAGAGCATTGAAAACGACGCTCGCAGATGTTCGAAGGACATCGCGTACAATACTTTCCATAAATATCGGATGCCTGTATCGTGATTCAAAAACCGGTATCGTCGAAAATCCATTCCCATGATTGAAATTCTTCGTCGAGTAGGTAGAAATGTTTTTCTTCGTACGCGAATCTCGTGTTTCGAATAAAATACCGTAATACCAACTACCAAAGAGAATATAAATTTTCTTGAAAACGATCGGATTCTGCGTGCGATTTCAGACAGCGAAAAAGCGATCAATCATACGCTACTGGAAATCTCGCGGTTCTACGCTTCGATACCAAAAGAGAGTTTCGAAGCTTTCACTGCTTGATTTATCGCGGTTGATACTGTTGTGGGATGCGCGACTAGCTCGATACGGCGCGCTATTTCGTACGCAGAGATTCGGTTGGCGGCGTGATATTGCGGCGCGCGACTGTATACGGTTCGGAGGACGTTAGTTCGAAAAATTAAAGCGCCGGATCATCTTCGCGCCTCGTAAGCCGATTTGCATGCAAATTTATGTGTCGTTACGCGTTACAATGCGAGTACAGTTACATATCCGGCGGCTCTGCGTCGCGTTCGAAGCTGTTCGTAGAATCCGTCGAAGTAGACGAGGCACGTCTCTCCGTGGGAATCTAGCGTACAACACTTATTACGGGGTCCCGAAGGTTTATTCTCGCGTGCAACCAGAGAGAGTCCCTTGGACCGCGTCGAACGGTCACGGAATGCTGCCAATAAGCGTGTAAATAACGCTGAAATTAATTGCGAGCGATGGGACGTTGCCGTTGAAATTTCTCCCTTTGTTCGGAAAGAAAGATCTTTTCGGAAATTTGCAAGATCGATAGCAACGGTGGCCGTTCGATTCGTGCAAGGAGTACCGGTCTCGATATATCTCGGAGAGAGATTCCCATTAACGAACGGAACCAAGTTTGACATAATCGGCATTGTGTCGTACACGTAACATCGGTTTGCAGGAGCACTGGAAACACGGAACTTTCGGTGTTGAAAGAATTCAGGCATGCGTGACACGTATGCGTGTGTGGCCGCATACGATCGCGGACGATACATCGCGAAATGGTATCTCGCTCTCGAATCGCGAAGATCGCCGAGAAGGATCCCTTACCCGAGTGAAATCGTCTCGCTCTTTCCTCCTCTTTTCCGTCTTCTCTACCGTGGCCGCCACAATTAGGGTTAATTAGTACGCGTAAGCGAGAAATCGCAATTGGAGCAGACATCATCAGTCGCTCTCTCCTCTCTCGACTTTCCATAATACCATCCTCCGCGAGACATTCTCGAGAAAAGTTTTTCTTTTCTCCGTTTTCGAGCAGAAAACGCTCTGCCGACCTACCAACACCGCAATGCTGTTGGCCCTCGTTTCGCAGCAAGACAGAGATCGAACGTTCGTCGAATAAAAATTCGGTCCGTCGATATAATCGCGTGTGGCCGTTGATGTCTCGTAAACGAGGCACGATATCGTTACCTGCTTTGGCATCTTTCCTGTATCGAACAATTCCTACCGTAGTTCGATCGACTACCGTCGCGCCAAAGTATTTCTCGCAGAAACGTTATTTAACGTAACGTCGGGGGAAATATTAATCGGTCGTTGTTGGATCGAAGAGGAAAAACGGTTATGGCGTCGGGAGCAACAGGTGCTGGTGAAGGACGAGCACGAAGAAGGACGTCCTTTGTAAAAGACGTAACGATTTTTCCACGGTGAACCACGTGGAACGCGCGTAATTAACGCGCTCTCGTCCAACGCGCATAATTCATCTCATTTGTTAACGAGCTACTATTCCCACCATACCTTACGATAAAACAAATGGAATAAACATGCACGTTTTTTATTCTCCGATTCGAGATTGCGCGTTGATACGCCTAAGCATCCTATCATTTTTCCCACCACGATGGTTCGGTCATTTTATTTTAGTTCATTTTTTATCTTAGCTTGCCTTCGGAATTGCCCATACTTTAATCGAATATTCGCCGCGGATCATCTTTAACGTTCTGCGCTGCTATTCTTACAAAATACTCGTAACATCCGAATACTTGAACTCTTAACGAGTTACGTATCGAACGCGGTATGAAATATCCGCAAAGAGATCAGGTTATTCAAGGTTATCCATACTCGGCCGATAACGAATCAAAAAGAGAACTGTGCAAGTTTCGAGCTCGATTAGGCTGTCTCCAGTTCCTAGATAAACGATCCCATTTTCTTGCATCGTTGCTCCTCGAGATACACTTCCCGCCAATTTTATGCTCGTAAAATTCCTCATAATTCATCGTTGAACGCGTTAATTGCACGGGAAACGAGCTACCGATCATAGATTTATACAGTCGATCGTGCATAAACCTCGCATCGTAACCACGACCCTGAATTTCTCTCTTTTTCTCTCTTTTTCTCTCTTCTCGATTAGTCACTTTGACGATAATCGGTTCGAAACGGTGCGATTTCGAGTACGTTCGAGAGTTTGAAATTTCGTAATCGTCGCAGCCATGGGAACGATTACGAAAGCGAAGCTTCGATATCGAGTTAATAAATGGTACAACGACTATTATTATGATGTCAACTTTCGTGTAAGGTTAAGGTCGTTAAGCGTATTCGAGTCGACCAATATCTTAGCCGCAGCGTGTATGCCTCGAGATCCAAAGATAGGTGTCGGTTGACCAAAATCTGAATACTTTTAAGGCGAAACTTGTAGGGCAAGGTATCGAGACGCTAGAGGAAAGAGCAGCGAACGCAGGGGCGCGGGCGATGGCCAGGTAGGACGAGGTGCAAAAGGTGAAAAACAGTTTACCATCAGCATAACCGGTTCCACGTATCCCCGAAGTGTGCGCGTCTCACTGTTTCTCCGGGTCCGGCATGGCCGGTTGCAACCATTCGAACTCCGTTCGATGTTGCTTCTCTTCCGATCATAATCGATCTCCTGCATCGCTACCGGCGCGGCGCCAGTATTCCTCCGTATACGGTTAAGCTCGTTCCATCGATCGACGCGAATCGTCGTGAATAAAATAATTGTTCGGTGGGATCGCGTCGAACGTATTCGGTGCCAAGTCGCTCGTACTTGCTTGAAAATTTCAGGGTAGCGCGATCTTCGAACGTACGTGCTCGATGCCGAGCTTCACGGTACATTCGCCGTCCGCGCCAATAATTCGTTTCTAACGTTTCTGAACGGTCGATGAAAATCGGCCTACTATACTCGCAGTTTATGCTACTGCCGCGGAAACGATGGATCTACATGGATATTCGATAAAAATCATCCTCGTGCACTCGCAATTGATATTACCAAAGAAGGAAAGAAAATTGGAACAACATCGTGCAAGATTTCTCACATTCTATTACATTCGTACGTAACATTTGCGTTTCAAATCTTCGTAGTCCTACAAACTCGATCACAATAGATCATTTCTCGTTTCTCAGCCATTGTCTAGGCAAAATGCATTCCATCCTCCACTTACCACACACCGGCTCTCCCGACCCACCTATTGCCGGTTTATAAATAAATAAACGACCAAACGCGTTTCCAATGGACGTGAAAGCCACCATAACGTGTCCGGTATCGTTTCTGATACCTTGACACGGTCGACTCGTTTCAGATAAGTCTGACCAGCTTACCTTCTGTTTCGCTTATCGTTCAACCGAGCGGTCTCTCACTTTCCGCGTCAATTATTCGTCGAACGAAAGAATATTTACGCTACGGTCAAGGATATTTCTGATAATACCAGGAACGCACGATCGCGCAGAATTCGTCTTCCGCGCACGTATCCCGTGCTACTCGGTTCATGGTAACAACGTTACGGACGGGTGATCGTCGTTTCGCGAGCAACAACTTTGCAAACTTATGCGCCCGTGTTCGGAAGAAAAGCCTTCGACAGCTTGTATTATATTCGTGTGTCGTAAGAGTAAATTGCGTTGTATCGCCACTTACGATACAACGTTGTCATGAAAATTGTCACGATCGAAGTTGCAACGTTATTTCGGTACGGAGTAAACGGTTTGCCGGCGTTAAATAGAGATATCGCTGTCGAACGTTTCAGACTGATTTCGCGCGTTACGGAATCGCGTTAATAAGAACGGTCAACATAAACCGCGTACGATTATCCCATGGAACGGACACAGGGAAATATATTAAGGCAATATTTCTGTTTCGATATCGAGTAGAAGGAAGCGTTCGATTACGATCCTCTCGTTTCGCTGGTTGCACCAACGTCGGGACGTCGAGAAACCGCTTCCGGTTATTATCGTCTTCCTTTCGAGGCAACGCGACGAAACCGGCCAGATGATAGTCCTTTCGTAATCTCCGCGACATCCTGCGTTAAGGCTTACCCCTTTTGTTCGATAAACCCCTGTTTACAGGGTGCAACTCGTTGTAATTTTCTACGCGAATCCGCTTCCGCCGTTTAACGCGACAGGAAATAATTTCGCAAAAGTCGTGTAATTACGAGGAAGACGCGTATTATCCTGAATAGGGACACGATAGGCATAATATCTCTGTAGTCCGGAGAGAGTGGTGAAGAATCCTCGGATCGCGCGAATTTTCCAATACTTTTCCCTTGCATCGTCGTTACGCGTAGAGAAATCTAGCTCGTATCCGCTCGGCGAATGTTACCGATCGGTAAACGAATAAACGTCGTTTCCGTTTCAGACGCAACGGCTTAGCGCGCGAGCGTGATTCCGCTCGAAGGCAGCGAGAGGACGCGCGCCGATCGATACGCAGCAGCTAGCGGGCGAGCGAGGACGAGCAAAGATGGCGCAGAATTGCAACGGCAGAGGTTCCAGATACGCGAAACGCGCTCTGGCGCTCTTGTTCGTCTGGAGTTTGATGATGATCGCAGCCGTGCAACTTCGCCACATGGACCACGGTCTCAGAGAGACTCCGACCGGCGAAGAATCGTCGAACGAAATCCTCGTCGACGACGCGTACAAGCATCGCGAACGACCAACGAACGATCGAGGCTCTTCCGGCCTGAGCCTGTCGAGGTATCTCCTCCAGAGATCCTCCGCGGACTCCAGTTTCTCGAATTCCGGCAGTTCTAACCTTCTCACCACCTTCACCACCTTGTCCAACTCTCCGACGAAGAATCCTTTCGATCTGGAGCCCCTCCTGGACAAAAGACCCGCGAAAACCGAGGAGGAACTGATCCAAGAGATCGAACAGAGGCTACCCAGTCTGCCTCTCGCCTATTGGAGCAAGAACAGCAAGTACGCCGGGTCGCAGGGCAAGGGCAACAACAACAAGGGTAGCAACGGCTGCTCGAACCTCAGGTACCCGTCCATCTACGATATCGAGTTCAACAACGTGTATTGGCAAACGATGAGGACCAGCAACGGGACCTTTCAGTTCTTCGGCGCGTTTTACGATCGCAGAAAGTTGTCCAGAATCGGTCCAGCCATTCGGATAGTGGGCATGATCGACCGGATCGAGCCCACGGTCAAGACCCACTGTCAAATCTGGTACGACGGGGACAGGGAGGCTAAGGTGGTCGAAACTTTGGAGTACAAGTATATCTGGTACTCGAAATGGGGCAATTACAAGCAAGGCATTTACCAACCGTACGTGATAGCCTGCAAGATACCTCAGTCTCATTGGCTGAAAGGCCCTCCGGCTTCCGTGTCGATGGTCGAGAAACCCTGCGACACCGCTACCAATAATCTCCGGGTGATTTACAACAAACCCGAACGCAAGAAGGACTTTGCCGTCTGCGTGAAAGGTTTGGACTTCCTTCACGAAGATCTGTCCGTCAGGCTGGTCGAATGGATCGAGCTGATCACTCTTCTAGGGGCCGATAAGATCTATTTTTATCAGTTACAAGTGCATCCTAACGTGACCAAGATTCTCGATCACTATCAGAGGCTGGGCAAAGTACACGTCACTCCGTTGACCCTTCCCGGAGGACAACCTAACGTCCCGGCCTTCCAACACATGTATCTGACCAAGAAGACCAACCACAAGAGGCAAAACGAACTGATTCCTTATAACGACTGTTTATACAAACACATGTACGAGTACGAGTACATAGCGCTGTTGGACGTGGACGAAGTGATCATGCCTGTGCAGGATCTCACGTGGCAGGACCTGATGAAGAGGGTGCTCTCGAAGGCGTTCAAGATACACAACGAAACCAGAGCATCGTACAATGTGAGGAACGTGTACTTCCTCGATGACCTACTGCACTCTCATGGCTACTTCAAGGACATACCGAAGTGAGTAAACTTGCTACTTTCACGCGGACGTTGAAGCGGATAGGGGGAATGGAAGGTCTCCGCGCAGATCGATTCGCGATCATCGGGAACGCGATACGATACCTTACGAGTCCGAATTCGAAAATCGCGAGTTACGCTCCGTAGAATCGTAGGTGACCGTGGTTTTCGAAGTTTAGCAGATTTTCAGCGGCGGCATACTTTCCCGTCGACGAAATATATTTCTCGTTTCGAAAGTTGGACAAATTATAGATACGGACGATTTCTGCCGTGTCATTAGGAGTATTAAGAAATTTCAACGTAACCGTACGGCGTTGTTCGATCAAACAGCAATTACAAACTATACGATTTCGAAGCTTTTACCGTTTAAGCGAGTATATAACGCTCGAACGAAATTCTTCTGTTTCAGATACATGCATATGCTACAGCACGTGTATCGTTCGATGAACTTCACCAAACCGAATCAATACATCAAGTGTTTCCACAATCCCGAGAGAGTAGTAACGTTACACAATCACTTCCCGTTGGCGTGTCTGGGTGCCGGTTGCACCAGTTACCCCATCGAAACGGAGGATGCCGAACTCCAGCATTATCGGTCCGATTGCGTGAAATCGTTGAAGAAAAGCTGCGTGCAATACCGAGAGAACAGCGTACGAGACACGACTATCTGGAGATACAAGGATCAATTGATCGAGAGGGTGACGAGGACCTTGGAGACTCTGGGTTTCTTTGGACCCAGCTAGCGCCAACTACCGTTTCTTCCTTTTCTCTCTAGGTTTTCTTCTACTTGAGAACACTCTTCGGCGCATCGAAGTATGCCAGATTATTTTCGAAACGAGCTCGTCGCCGAACACGTCGTCCGCTTCGAGAGCGGAACTCGAGACGAGGCGTTCAGGTTTCAGCTTGAATGCTGAATTGCTGGATTTCGTTTTTCTTTTTCTTCCTTTTTCCTCTTTCTTTTTAGAATACGCGCAGGTTCCTCGCGATTCCTCGTCGCCGTCGATGTGTACAGGCCGCTTCGAAACGTAAACGCGATTCGATCGTTTTCCGTACGTCGAACGACGTACGACGAACGTCGACGGTCGAACGATCTATAGTTGCCGAGTAAATAATGGGTCCAAGTAGAGAGATATATCTATTTTTGTAAAAAGATTGTTGCGAACGAATTCGAGATCTTTAGCGAGCCCCGTTTAACCGAATCGTCGCGTAATTCGTCGAATCGATTGCAAGGATTTTGCAACGTATCCATGTCTCGGCCTCGGACACGTTCGAACACGAATACTCTGTGTAAAAATCGGCCGGAGCGCACGACAACGATTAGGCTATCTCGTAGATTAACGTAGAATACTTTATTCGAATTTGTGCCACTTTACGACGATAAGAATAAACGATAGTACTTGCCGTGATACTTGTCGTTCGTAAAATTGTTATCGCGACAAAATAGTAGAAAGTATCATGGCCCGTTGCGCGATAACACCGATTTGAGAAAGCATCGAAATCGTTTAACGACAAAGCCCGATACATTTCAACAGTTTTACGAGGTAGAAATTTTCGATACGAAAACGCTGTCCTCCAAGAGATACTTTTACACGACGTTCAGCGTACTTTTTCCCGGCTCGAATGTCATCGGGAGCGACCGACAGAGCATCAATTACAGCTGCATTCGAGCGCTCGATGCTCAAACGATAATCGAGAGAAACTCGTGTACTCGAGCAAACTGGAACGTTCCATTAACTGTCGCGAATCTCGCAAATTTCGTTATCGAGCTGTACGGTTCGAATATTCGAGTCCCAAAAACCGCGTATCTAGAACATATCGAAACGAACGGCGATCGAAATGTCGCGGTATTTTAATTTCGAGGGCGAGAAAAAGAAAACGCGAGATCGAAAGCGGGTCTCCGCGATACCCGGACTTGCTCAACGGCACCATGGTCAAACGTTTGCGAAACAACGTTCGACGTGTTCATCCTGAACGATGAAAATCGCCACCGACTCATGCTGGTCTTGCCATTCGATCGACGAGACTGGATCGACGAGTTGCCGATTTTCTTAACGCGTATCGCTAGTATACCGCGATTGCGCTTCGATCCAACTACACTTTCGATTACATCTTGTCCGGTTAAGAAATCGAGTGGAATTGTTAGGCAATCCTAGACAAGCTACAGCACCCTACCGGATTCTAGATAACCCGAAAAATCCTGAGTAACGTTCCAGGCAAATCGGAGATAATCCTAAATGTTCCGATCCTCGGACGTTCAAGATCAACGAATCTTAAGAAAACCTAAATGATCCTAGAAAGCTGTCGGTGATTCTACGGATTCCTAACAAGTATACCGCAGAATCGCTTAAAAACCGTAGAAAAGAATATGTTATTTACAACGATTCGAGCGTATATTACCCGTCCGTCGAGTGTCTCTATCTATTTATTTAGATTTCCATTCTATTGTATAGAATTGTCGAGTTCGCCGTCGAACGAACGACCCCGCTCCCAAGCCGATTTCAGCGATTCGTTTCGGACGAAATCCCGTCGTTTCGTGGATGTACGAGTATAAATTGTATAGAGAACGATCTTGAGGCGAATCAAATTGAAAGTTCGGTCACGTAAACGAGGAGGACGAGACGAAATAAATCGCTAGGATGCAAAGACATCGTTCGAAAAGTTTCGTTATTTGTTCGTTCACGATTCTTATGTCACGGGTTGAGGCGTGCTTCGAAGCCAAACGATATTTTCCACCCTTTAACCCGACCGCTTTGTCGAAATACTCGTCCATTTCTCGTGTCCGCGAAACGGTACGAGGCAATATTCAAGACTTATAACGCGAAGAGCGAATACGATGCGGTTAATTTTCGACAGCGTCGTTGATCGGGGCTTGGAAGCTCGTCGAAATACCGTTGGAGCATAAAAGAGCGACGCAAATAAAGAGGCACGAATTGTACATCCACGAAACAACCCACGTTTTCTTCTCGCGCGACGGCTCCGTGTTTTATTTGTAACTCGAAGCGAGCTCTCGACAGCTCGTTCTCCTCCTTTTCTGCATGGTGAACCTCGATCGCTTTCTACGCGACACGACCGTTCGTCTCGTTTCCATTTGACGAGGTGAGAGCGCGATTGACGTTGCACCATGAATTAACGTACGTCTATCTACATATGTAATATTGCTGTATGTATATACGTGCATTAATCCGTTAACCGGACCACTTTTCGACTCGAGTACAGCTTCGAACGGAAATATTCGATCGATAAAAGGTTCATTCTAATTTCATAAGAGCGACGGAATAAATACGTGGCCCTACACTTTGCTTTTATTTCATTCCAAAATTCTACGAAGCAACGAACCGCTGAACTACCTTTCGTCGAAAACAGAGCCGTAAAAGAAATAAAAACAATAGTTTTTCGGTTAACGGATTAATCAGATCATCGAACCGGTATTTCATAAGAAATATTTATGTGAACGCACACCGATTTCTAGTATAGCGTTAATCGATCGATCTAGACATTATACATATCGTATAATTGCGCGTGTGATTATCGTCGACGAACGATCGTATCGATGAGACAGACTGATGACGATATTCCTGTCTAATATTTAGGCTCGATTTCGCTGAACTTGAATCTCGAGTATTTCCGATTGTTTAGAATATTTTTTAATTGTCCTTTATGCGAAATCGAGCGTCGAAGTGCCTCGAAATGTTATACGTAAAGCGCGTCCCAACATGGACCATCGAACTCTCGCTTTTTCCTTGTAAATACACAAAACTGTCGGTTGGGATATTAATAAAATATTGCAAAATCAATGTCTCGTAAATATTTTATATTACCTATTTGACACTACTAGCGAATTTAAAGAGAGTTTCTGCCTTTTCCCAATTTCACGAGTTTGTATCGCGCCGCGCTTCGGAAATCGCGCATGCAGCGCCATCTAGCGGCGAACGCTGGAACTATCAAAACAGAAAATCCTCTTTTTTGCAAAAATGAGCAATTTTCCGGATGTTTCGACGAAACCACAGCGTTCTGCGAGCATGGATCTACGAGAATAACATCGCTTTAGCTTCGTAAATGCATTAGAAAACGATTTTCAAAAATACTGCGATTCGTGGACCAAAAAAAGTCTAGCCATCTAGCGGTGAAAAGTGGGAACTAACGGAACTAAATTTCGATAATAAAATTTTCCATTTATCGACGTTTCTAATTTACCGACATCGTTAAAACGCTTAAAATTGAATTAATCCTGCATTTCTGGGCGTATCATGGCCATTTCAGTAAAAAAAAATTAATATTCAATACATAAGTATGAAATCGATGGGTCAACTGGGAAAAGTACTACTAGCGCCATCTAGCGGCGGGGTACCAGGAGCTACTTTTAGTATCAGGAGCGCAGAAAAGTAGAAGAGGTATGCGGAGTAAGAGGTATCCCGCGCAGACCAGCGCGCATGCGCAGCAGCAGGTGTCCCGCGCAGCGGCGCGCATGCGCAGTAGCGGCGTCACTCTGTATATACGATAATATATATATTGAAAAAACGTTAATTACTCGTTTTCTGAGCATGATTTATGAACTTTTATGATTAAAGAATGCTCAGTGATTGCTCAGCTACTTTCTCATATGCTATTTGTTCGGATTTGTATTGACAGTAATTAGTTATTAATGATTTTTGTACCGCAAGTCGGCGTGTCATGCGGTAAACATGAGCTAATTAAAATCGTTAATTTCACGTTTTCTAGGTATAATTTATGCACTTTTATGATTGAAGAATAAAGAGTGATCGCTTAGCTACATTCTCATATCATATTTGTTAAGAAGACTGTTGACAGTAATTAGTTATTAATGATTTTTGTACCACAAGTCGGCGCGTCTTATGAGCTAATTTCCAATAATTAATTACGCTTTTTATGAATATATTTTATGCACTTTTACGATTGAAGAATGATCATTGAGTGCATATCTACTTTCTCATGTCATATTTGTTCAGATTTTTATTGTAATTAATTAGTTATTAATACTTCACTGCAACTGCAATAGTAGTGCACCAAATTTATGAATAATCCGAACAAATATGGTATAAGAAAATAGCTAAGGAGTCAGTGATTATTAATCAATCATAAAAGTGCATAGAATGTATTCGCAGAGCGAGCAATTAATTATTCTTAATTAGCTGTCGTGCACCAAATGACACGCCGACTTGCGATCGAAAATTCATTAATAACTCATTACTTGCAATGAAAATCTGAACAAATACGATACGAGAAAGTAGCTAGGTAACCGATAATCATTCTTCAATCGTAAAAGTGCATAAATTATGTACAGGAAAGGTATAATTAGTGATTTTAATTATCTCATGTATACCGCACGACACGCCGACTTGAGGTAGAAAAATCATTAATAACTAATTACTGCGAATAATAATCTGAACAAACGGGATATGAGAAAGTAGCTAAGGAATCACTGGTCATTCTTCAATCATAAAAGTTCATGAATCATGCTCAGAAAACGAGTAATTAACGTTTTTTCAATATATATATTATCGTATATACAGAGTGACGCCGCTACTGCGCATGCGCGGCGCTGCGCGGGACACCTGCTGCTGCGCATGCGCGCTGGTTTGCGCGGGATACCTCTTACTCCGCATACCTCTTCTACTTTTCTGCGCTCCTGATACTAAAAGTAGCTCCTGGTACCCCGCCGCTAGATGGCGCTAGTGGTACTTTTCCCAGTTGATCCATCGATTTCATACTTATGTATTGAATATTAATTTTTTTTACCGAAATGGCCATGATACGCCCAGAAATGCAGGATTAATTCATTTTTAAGCGTTTTAACGATGTCGGTAAATTAGAAAGGTCGATAAATGGAAAATTTTATTATCGAAATTTAGTTCCGTTAGTTCCCACTTTTCACCGCTAGATGGCTAGACTTTTTTTGGTCCACGAATCGCAGTATTTTTGAAAATCGTTTCCTAATGCATTTACGAAGCTAAAGCGATGTTATTCTCGTAGATCCATGCTCGCAGAACGCTGTGGTTTCGTCGAAACATCCGAAAAATTGCTCATTTTTGGAAAAAACACGATTTTTAGTTTCGCTCGTTCCAACGCTCGCCGCTAGATGGCGCCACCTGTACATCTTTTAGAGAGCGCGCGAAATATGGAATTTTAAGACGCTTTGCCGTCGTCACGTTTTCTGCTTTCAAATTTAGTTTCTCTTTAATCGAATGATGATATATCGTTGTATAAATTATTTTTTCTCCGGGTAACTTCTGAATCATTACGATTAAATGGTATTCCGGTCAAATACTTTAATGAAATGTACGTAACTCGTAAGAAAGCGAACGAAATACAAAAGAAAGAAGAAGAAGAATGTGGTTTAAAATCGGAACAACTAACATCTGATCCGTGTCGTTGAATTATTGAAATCGTATATATTAAGTACTTACATGGAAATTACAAATTCTTAATTAATTTTAATCGGTGGGTCGTGCAAAGAAGTAAAAACAACATATGATGTTGTCTCTGTTTATTTTCCACACGTTATTACAGTTTTTTATTCACGAATCGTGCGTAATGAATTTCTTCGAATTTTCACGCTGTTTTCACGCGTTAATTAAACGATTAAGTGACGCGGCACGAAGAACGGAGCGGTTTTTTCTCCGCTTTCGTCCAGCGGTCGTAGGTGGAACGCTCTAAGAGCGTCGCAACTCGACGGAGTTTCAACGATGGCATAGGTGGGATAAATTTGGAATCGAGCATCTCGTTTCGAACGAAACACGCGTACGTTTTACGTTAGTTCCGTGGCTGGTTTCGCGTCGAAAATTATTTCTCCAACGTGTCGAGCCGAAAATTCGAGAAAAACTTTCGCGCGTTCGACTAAAAGTTTCGAAAATAAACCTTGTTCTAAAGACGATCGTCGATTATAATAATCGTCGACGAGCCATGTTAATCGAAATAAACAACATTGCTGTCGCGTGATTCGACGTGTTTCGTAATTTACAGAAGGTCGATAACTCGGTGCAAGAAGATAAATTAAAAGAGAAAGACGAGTGCAGTATTTGAAATTGTTCGAAGCTTCTGAAACACGGACCGTTCCGAGTACTTGAAATTGCTATCGTTAAATCGACGATACAATTGCGCAATATTCGCGGACAAATACGAAATTACGAAGCGTATTGACGAGCCATCGCCGAATCGATTAGCAAATCATCCGCGGGGATCGTTCGTTTCGTGGAAGCTGAACGCAGTGATTGTCGGCGCGACGAACAGAGATATCGGTTGATCGAAGCGCGAACGTGGACAGGAGGGTAAAAATCCGAAAAATTGGGAAAGATAGGATGGAAGAGGAGAAGAGAAGAGGAGCAGAGATTTGAGCGTGGTTCGAGGTGGATAGCACGATGGCACGTTCGCGACAGGAAACGTTCGAACTGATGGTCGAGGCTGAGAAGCCCTCCAAGTGTATCGGGTTCCTGCGATTTTTGTGGAAGTTCTTCAGATGCGTTTTTTCCCACGTGTCGTTGGTCTCGATGGTCGTGCTTTACTGCGTGATCGGCGCATATACTTTCGAAGCCCTCGAAGCGAATCACGAGAAAGAGGTAGCTGCAGGCTTTTCCTCGCTCTGCAACTGTTTCCATTTTTCGAAAACTTTTCTAACGCTGCCCAAACAGTTTGAGATTTTTCGCAGAAATCGGCTGTTAAACGCGGACATCTCGATCGTAGATCGCCGATGTTTAATTACTATTCTTCTTAGTTGCTTAGATTCTTCTTTCTTTCGATTTCTATCTCTTCCGTTTTCACGCTATTCGCATCGATATCATTTCCTACCATTCATCTTTCCATTCTTCTCTTTCTTCTTTTCTTTTGCTCGCTGCCATTCTGTTTTCATTTTATCGACATTTTCTCGTTTTTCCATCACCACCCTTTTATTTGTATTTTTTGTTTCGTTCGCTGCCATTACCAGTATGTAGTATGCCATTTCTTTGTTTCATTATTTTTATCCGTACGTTATCCCAACTCTATCCGCATCGATATCTCTTGTTAAACATCGTTCCTTTTGCACCGCTTTTTTCCTGTAAGTCTTCCCTATACCACCGTTTCTGTTTTTCTCTTTCCGGCATCGTTCAAGATAAAGAGAAACATCAAAGACATACGGGGAAACGTAGCGGAACAGCTCTGGAAGATCACGAAAGAAGTGGAGGTTCTGATTCGCGAAAATTGGACAGAGAAGGCGTTGCGCGAGTTAAAGGTAGCATTTTCATCGGTCACGTCTCGTAACGAGCATCGGAACGATTTCTTCACGACGTATGGCTATTTGTTCCCGCAGAGTTTCGAGAATAGCCTCGTGTGGGTTATGGAGAAAGAGGGCTGGAACGGCAGCGAAGGAGAGGACGATATACAGTGGACTTTTGCCGGTGCTCTCTTTTATTCCATCGTAGTTATTACGACCATCGGTAAGTTGTTGGATGAAAAATTCACGTTACGCGCAATTATGGGATATCTTCGTTTTATTTTTCACTCGATTCCGTACAAATTTTTAACCGATGTTTTATTATTCGTCTTTGGTATCTTATTTTTTTCTTAAAGCATTGCCAGCGAAACGGTAAATAAGACGCTTTGTACAAACGTGTCGTGGATAATATATCTAAATTGTCATGCGCATACATTAATTAGCATATTCGGTCGTAGCGACGCATACACGAAGCAATTTTTCCTATTCGAGCATTTCTCTATAATCTATAATATAAAAAAAAAAAATCAATTTCCATGCATTCAATTTTCGACATTAGCATCCAACGTCCTGACGCGAAATCTTCCTTTTCGCTCTTCGAATGAATTTTCTCCGGGCGCGCGTGTAATTCATGAAAATCGAATCAGGAGACCGAACGTTGCTCGAACGAGGTACGAGAGAAGAGTCGCGAATACGATCTAATAAGAAACGTCTCGTTGACGCGTCGTTGTAAATCGTGTCTAAGCTTTTTCGGTGGTACTCGATTCGTTGTCGGTCTGATTTCTCTTTAACGAACGACTGTAAAGGTCGATGTCGTAGTCGTAATTCTCCTCGTAGGGGTTACCATGGGGCCTTGGATAAGGATTCTCCCCGGAGAAATGGTAATTTCCAGGATATCTATTGCCAGGATAGAAGCTCCCTTGCGGTCTTCGATTGCCGTAATAGTTTGGCGATTGCGCGAACGTTGATGGCCCGTACTTACGAGGGGGTCCCTTAAATAAACGATTAACAACGGATATTAAGAAAAACTCACCGGTTAGGTTAGGTTGGGTTAGAACGAAATATAATTTTCCTTTATATACCTACTCTGTACGGGGGATATTGTCCTTCTCCGAACTGTTCAGAAACCAAAGCAGGGTATTTCTTGCTGTTGAAGCAACAGAACTTCTTATCCCTTCCGCAACTTCCCTGGATTAAATGTGTAAAAATGAAATGTATAAAAATCGACTAAACATCTCGAAATACGGGAATCGCTTACGAATTTCAATCCGACCGATGGACAATTGAAGCTGTATCTGCATCTACAAACATCGTACTCTTGATATCGAGGATTGTCTTTGATCGCCAACAATCCAGCGTATCCAGGTTCTTCGTCTATACTTCCGTCGTAAGAGGGTCTAAACATAAACATATTATATGTATACATGTTAAACTAAATAATAAATTAAATAGGAATTTAATTTTATATTCGATTTTCTCGGCGGAAATCTTTCATGAAAAGAGCGAGCAAACTCGAGCATACGGTTGACGTTATTTCACGACACAAAGCCAATCAGCATCGGGGCCAGGGACGTCGAAACGGATTTACTGGGTTGGAAAACAGCGGGAAGATACGAATACCTTTTTATAATACCGGTCGGTCCACCAGGACCGACAAGAACTCCTTTGTTGCCAGGATACGATGCTGGTACAATGGGTCTACCGTTAGGACCGTAAGGTCCCCCGTTTTGTTGTCCAAATCCTATCAGAGGTCTCTCGTGCTCGAAATATTCTTGGTTCTCGTTCACCTGGTACCTAGAACCGAATCGAACGTATATGTATGTATACAAGAATAGTCTTCTCCACGTTCAACATAAAACACGAACAACGTTCGGAATCGATTGTAATCTTTCGCGACCATTCGTACCGATTTCGATCGATCTAAAGTATACGGGGTAAATAAAATGGGAATATCCCGAGAAAATTTGAATCGAAATGCACAGGAGGTTCATCCTTTTGGTGCGGGAACTGTAGTGCCGATTTAGGCGACGAGGAAAGAAGGTCGTTATTCGTCGAGACGAACGAAACGACGCAAAGAATATTAATCGCGTTTAAAAGGGAATAGCCAATGGCAAAACATACTTCGCTTTATCCGATCTGTCCCGTAGCTGGTCGTCTTTATTCCAAATCCATTGGTCGTTTTGCGAGTTGACGACTACAACGGTGAAACAACTGAGCAAGAAGGAAAACCTCATGTTGCTCGGCCAAACGAAACTCCTCGCGGACTGGGAAGAAAGTCGGTGATCAGCTTCTCTGGCGAATATCACCGGCACACGACTGAAACGAGAACGAAAGTGAATCGTGCCTTTATATACGCGTACATGCACCGTAGAAAGGTGAACGCACCTCGCGTGTTCCACGCGCGATTCGAGGTCCTTTCGATAACCATCTCGAATCAACGGTTTTCGCCCCTTCGGGGTTGATTTATCCCTTCCGATTGCTACCGTGGCGCGATTTTCGGTCAAACGATTCAGACCTGCAACACCGTGCCGAAGCGGGAAAGCGAATCGATTAAATTGCCACGAGATCTCGTTTCTGTCGTTCGGTGATTCGCGAGCGTAAATCGAATCTTTTCGAAGACGGTACAAAGCACGAAGGAAGGAATCGAGGAGGTATTCGTAGTCGAATACGAAGCGTGGGAGAGAAAGGTTTTCGTAATTCGAAGAGTCGAGCGAGTAAAAGGAGAGGAAGGAGTAAGTAGGCGTATCGCACGGAAACTACTGTTTCTGAAACGCGTCCTTCGATCTGGGAAAATCCGTTGCTTCGAGAAGGGGAAGAGTACCGATTACACCTCTTTCTTTCGCATAAAATCCAGCGAAATGGCGTAACACCATGCCATTCTTTCGCGCAACACGATCGTATCGCGCTGTAAAAGATCCCGGCGATGACCATCGTTCGTTCGTTGCGCCGCGCCGCGCCGTTGTACTTCTTGCAACGTTCGACGCGTTCGCGTCACCAAGGCAAAAACGATCGAAGAGAAAAATGGTGATACGGCCGATTCGCGCGGAACGTCGAAATAAAATGTCGCTTCGTTCGAACGTAGTATTACCGTTAGCTGTTCCATCGTCGAGTCCACTCGGAAACGTTAAGGGACAGAGAAAACCGCGTTACAGTCGAATTACGCGATGAAATCCTCGATAGAACGAAGGAAACGACGACGGGCCACTTTGAGCCTCGAGAAGTAATCTCGTTTCTGAAGAAGCACGATCGAACGAAAATCCAATGATCAAGGTCATTTTCATCCGCACTGCCGCCGCTCTGACCAGGAAAGGAAATTCACTTTTCCTCCGACGGAGGAAACCATCGCCACCTTCATAATTTCCTCTGCTCGATTTTTACGCTCTCTACAATTCCCAACCAACCCGCCTCCTCCGTTAAACCTTTCGCGATCGTAGAAAATTCGATTAATGGCCCAAGTTATTAATACGAGTACACGGATTACTATAGATACACGGAGCAATAACGAAACAAATTTAATCGAAAAGAATCACGTTCGCTAATTAATAGCATCGAGATAGTGGTGTCCTTGGCCTTGAAGATGTGGTAATACGACGAATAGGAAATACGCCTTGTCCGAAGGTTAAACGACCTTCACCCATACTCGTTTCGTGGACGCGTCATCGAGCAACGATCGTTACGAAATCGACCTTCGAAAATATCTTCGTAATATTTCGCGCGAAATCTTTCGAAAAGCCATACAGAATAGATTTTCTATCGGTCCCGACGATAGAGCCCATCGTTCGGAATTGAACCGTCTATATTACGAAAAGTGGGAAATTGCGCAATGCTAATCGCGCGTTTTTCAACGACAGGATACGGTCACATCGCTCCGAAGACAAAGAACGGGAAAGTCGTGACCATATTCTACGCCATCCTTGGGATTCCCCTGATGTTACTCTGCCTGTCCAACATCGGCGACATTATGGCGTCGAGTTTCAGGTAACTGATCGTCCACAAAGCGACGCTGTACCTTTACCGTGGAAGGTGGTTATCACCTTCGAGCTTGATGATCGCGTCGCAATAATTCGTTGGAAAAATTTTGCCCGTTTTCTTTAGATTTTTATACTGGAGAGTTTGTTGCTACATATGCACGAAACCACCGACGAGAAGAAGGAGAACTAGACCACATTTCGGACGATCGTATTCCGTTCGACAAGCAGGGTAACTATATTTGCCTTATAACGTAAATGTACATTCGTAACGAGGATAAATGTTCGAAAGACGATACGGAGCGAGCAGAGGAGCCTTACGAAGATCCATCAGAACCAGCGAGAGGTCCGCGGATTCGGTTCTAGGCCTCTACGAGTTCGCGGCAAGGTCGTCCTTCTCTGACGCGGATTACAAGTATGCTATCTTCGTTTTTTAGTTAAACAGCTTGAAACGAATCTTCTTCTTAACGTCGTTAAGAATAAGATTAATTTCACGCGATCGATCGTCGATGTCGTTCTATTTCGCTTGCACCATCGTACGAAAGAAAGCATCGACTCGGGAAAATAGCAAAATTAAAAGAGACGTATTCGTTCGAAACGAGGTACAACGTTCGCCGCTACGGGGATATCGATCAGAAGAGGCCGAATCCTTATCCTTCCACGGTGAATCGAAATTTCGGCTCAAAGTCTGCTACGGTGAGCAGGTACTCGGATCTAGCCGTGTCCACTCCGAAAACGACGAGAGCTACTCGTAAGTGTTCTCGAAAGCCATACTGGATCGAGAGCGATCGTGAGTGATCGTAAATGACCGTTGTATTCAGCCAGTCCCAAGATGACCACGCAATCGTTGGACAGGAAGTTGCCGATGCGTTCACCGGCCGACACCGATCGTTCGGCCGTTTTGTGCAACAAATACGCCTTGGATGACTTGGAGAACGAGCTGCGACGATGGCGGACTTCCGCCGGAAGCAACAGTAAATACGCTACGTTGACAGAGAGCAACTTTGTCTTTCGTAAAACCGACTTTTCGATTAGAACGATTAGAATTTTCTTGTCGAAGTTGCAGCAGGGAAAGGAAGCGAAGCGAACGACGCAGGAACGGCCGAAAGGACGGGAAACGGTTCGAGAGACGCGCCATCGGCGACACGGTCCTTACCCAGAAGATGTCTGTCGATGGAGGGTGCTACCACGAATTATAAGAGAAGTTTGGCATCGCCTCAACGACCGTCTTCCGTTTACCTGGAACCGGACTACGGGAGAAGAGGTCCGAGTATCAAGGGAAGACGTTACAGAAACAACTATCCTGTTGGTAAGAGTAAACCGTAGGCTGAACGGTACGCTTTATCTCGCGGACCCTTGACGAAACTGAATTTTCAGCTCGATCTTACAGACGGGAGTCGTTAGCGCCGGAGCTGTTGTTGGGCTATGCCGGACACAGGCAAATGTACCCGGACGAATTCGATTCCGAATACGAGTATTATACCGGCGACGATCAGGAAAGACAACCCATCAAGCCGGTACCGATCTGGTTATGCGTATTCTTAGTAGTTAGTTACATATTCGGAGGCGCATTTTTGTTTAGCGCCTGGGAACACTGGCCTTTCCTCGATTCGGCTTACTTTTGCTTCATCACCCTCACGACTATCGGTTAGCATACTCCGCTTTCAATTTAATCGGATTTCCGATCGTCCGATCGAGTTACTCGAAAAAAGATCGACGATACAGCGCGTAGACGCTAATAGGAATATCTCGTAAGGATATATACAGTTGGCGGAAGAATGGACAAAGCGTTTGTTACAGGATTCGGCGATTTCGTGCCGGCGTACAAGCTCGACGCTCACAAAGGGATCGCGGTTTGCTCGTTGTACTTGCTATTTGGAATTGCTTTGCTGGCGATGAGCTTTAATCTGGTACAAGAGGAGGTCATCAACAACGTGAAGAACGTCGCGAAGAGGCTCGGAATCATCAAAGAGAGCGACGACGAGGAAGAAGCCGAGGACTACGACGCGTACGACGTCGAATACAACGACGAGGTCGACAACGAGGAGCTCGAGGGCTATGTCCTCGATAGCCCTCGATGTCACTCGATGCCTCGAAATTCTCGCGGAATATCCGTCGCGTAGCGTCCCGAATTTCTTTTCATTCATCCAACGTCGTCGCCTCGCACGTCCCTCTGACACCGCTCTTTTCAAAATCTTTCAACGAACGATTAAACCAATACCGATTAACTCTAAGAGAGAAAAAAAAAGAAGAAGAAAAAAAAAATCTACCGTGTCCTTTTAATTTCGATTTCTTTACGATGTCTCTTTCCTTAAATAATACCATGTTCTATTCGCGTCCAACATTCTATATCGGTTCGAATTATCGGTTCGAATAAAATGACCGTAACGTCGCGAAAATCGGACATTTTTCTATCGTAGAACGCGATAGAGTTCGATGTCCTTTTCCTGCACTATATTCCCGTCTCTCTAACGGGTGTCGAGAAAGTTGGAATCCGGTCAGGGACGGCCAGCTTGGTTCCAGTTATTTTTAGGGTCGCGCTATTTTCGGTCACTGTGTCGAATCGAGTGGTAAGGAATCAGTGCACGAGGAAACCTCGAGAAAGCGGCTCGTTTTCACGCAATTATCCGCGACGGTCGCGAAAAAAGAGCTCTGCCTCTCGTCGTCGTGACAGTGTTCCGTTTTGCTCGAAAAAATTAGAACGCTACCGTAATCGTAGTAATCGAATATCGTCGCGATATCCCAGAATCGAGATTAAACGTTCTAACGAGACCATCTATAACCTCGACATTCTACGTCTTGTGTAATCCGAAAAGACTATCCGAAATTGAAAGGAAGGAAGCGAAATCGAAGGAAGTTCGAAAGATCGAAATATTCGTTCGAAAGAATTATTTGGAAAGTCCAGCCTACAAAAGGAAGAAGGTGAATTTCCAAAGTTTCGGCGATTTAAACGCATGAAAATTACGAACGAATCGTAATCGAGCGAAAATAACTGTTTACACGTGGAGTAGTTAGAGGCACTACTGTACCGCTCGACTCGGTAACCATCGAGAAATCATGCAGAGAGTGGAATCGGAAAGGCGTCGAATGAATCACGGGAGACGATCAACAAGAAGAAACTGCTATGCAGCACGTGTCACGCGGTCTGTCGTCTGAAACGCGTCTATCCCCGACGAAACAACTACGCGAGCAAATAATCACGAAACCGACAACTTTCTTCCTCGTTATCCTGTCGCGTGGCATGCTTTTCATTTTCAACGACTATCCCCGGTCGGATCGTAAACGACGGTTTCACGATAGATTTCGTTAAACGGTTCGTGAAACGCGTTTTCGATTCTACCAGTAAACCGAGTCGATACCAGACACTCGCGAACGATACATGTATACATGGGTATACGTAATTGGTGGAATCAGAAAGGATAGTAATATCGTATCGCGTCGGGTCAACGATCGTCGACTATAATCTTGACCTCTATTCCTTCTTAGCATTCCATCGTGCCATCCTATTAATTTTGTCCGAAACGGACCGTAACAATCGTGGAACCGACTGTCCGACTTTATCCGCGAAAACGGATCTGTTCTGGAAACGGAAGCGAATCGAACCTTTGCAATTGCTCGTTTAGGCACGATCCCTACGAGAACGACAATCTTGCCGATTGTTTCGTTTCGTCGCTTTATGTCGTCCCCATCTTCGATCGAACAAGACCATATAATATACCGTTATCGATTACACGAACATCGACGCGATACGGCGCAAGACGTTACGATCTTCTAACATCCGTCGAAACGCGCATTCTTTTAAAAGATCGGCTCCCGAAACGACTAAACCAGAAGCTCTTGTTAGCTTTTACCGTGGGCTGTATCGTATACCGGCTCTTTTTTCCTTTTCCTTTCTCCTATTTCTTTTTTACGACGCTACCGAAATACTTTCGTGACGATGCGCAGTACGGTCCGAGCGTTATAACGAGAATTTCACGTGTCTTAAATTTTCATCGCGACCATGCGCAACGAGAACTCCCGTCCGGCGTCGTTACGCAAGAAACATCGAAATTACGCTTCTTCCCGCGGCCACGCGTTCGTTAAATTTACGATCAGTTCGTTAACCCAGCTAACCGAGCCGCCGGAGGCGGCCAAGCTCGCTTGGTAATTTTGCAATTAGTTGCACCGTTCCTCCTTGCTTACCTGAACCCTTTCCAACCCCTTTTCAACCCCTTCTATCGGCTACTCCCATGGCTCCGCGTATCACCCTCCGCTGCTCATCCTTTCGAAAAAGATTACGCGAATCGTTGATAATCGAGAAAAGAGCGTTTTTCTCGAACACCGTTGCCGACCAATCACGGACTATACGATACGATTAATAAACGCTAACGACGCGTCGTGTTGGCCCGCCGAAGGATATCGTTCGGTAAAGTAAATAGCTCTTTAAACATTTATCCGTTAAACGAAATAAAGTACGAGGCAAAAAACGATATCGAAGGAATTTCTGGGTAATTTTAGATCGGTCAACGCGGATACCGTAAGAAACAAGAAGAGAGAGAGAGAGAGAGAGCGTAAGAAAAGTAGGCGCGATATCAGGAAAACTAGTGGGTAGAACGAAAGATGGAAGGGGATCGAACATCGTACTCGACGTCGAACAGAAACTGGCAGGGTGGAAGTTATCGGAGTCGTGCCGGAAGAAGGAGAAAACGAAGACGGAAACCGTGGGGAGAGAGGATAGCCGACTGGACCAGAGCTCTGATAGCCTTCCTCTTCAGCAACGTCGGTATAGTGTGCCTGGTGGTTGGATATACTATAGCCGGCGCCTTCCTTTTCACCCACATCGAGAGTAGAAACAGCCTGGACATCACCGGGGACGTGATCAGGCTGAGAAACGTGACAGCTGCCACCCTCTGGGAGCTTACATCCAAGGTGACGAGTTCCTTCTTTTTCCATTCCCGTTCCTCCGTTTTCTTTTTCCGCCACTTCTCCTGGACTTCACCGCTGCCCCCGTAGTCCGCACTAAAACGGCCAGAAGGATGTTGCGGCTTGGCGTTTATCCTTCTTTTTGCGAAATCGTTCGTTCGAGCGTAACGCGAGAGGAACGACGCGTATCCGTCGTTGAAAAATATCGAGATATTTACCCGCGATCCGTCTTGTCGGCATCCCCGATCGATCTGCTCGCCGCTGTTCCGCGTGGAAAACATCTTTCACCGAAACCGGACGGATCGAGCTCGAAATTACCGAATCTTCCAAACGTTTATTTTTATTTGTTTCTCTGTGAACAGGAGAACGTGTTCTCCGAGAGAATCTGGAAGGCGAAAGTGCGAACGATCCTGGAGAGCTACCAGAAGAAACTGGTAACGGCTATAAAGAACGGTTACGACGGGTCCGAGGAAAACAAAAGATGGAGCTTTGCCGGTGCTTTTCTCTACTCTCTCACGGTGATCACTACGATCGGTAAGATCGTTTTCTTTTCGTCGTTCCCCTCCTGCCGGATGTACCGTCTTTCGTTCAAAAATAGATATTCGAAATATTTGTGAACCCTCGTGGCGGACAGTAGTTTCCTTGGGACAGAGTTGAACGTCTTCGAGTAACCTGTTCGCGAAAACAGCTACAGATTCGAAAGTTGCGACACAGTTACGGTGCTCGAGTGATCTGCCTAGCGAACGTATTTAATCGTTCGAAAATGTTCGCCTACATACGTTTAGGCAATTTCGCGTCTACCTAAAGTTCATCGTTAAAGGAATAAGCTGACGACGATGAGCGTTAAACGCGTCCTTCGGAAACACGGTCAACGACGTTGAATCGGAAATTAATCGACTCGTATGCGACCTCGAACGATCGTCGAACGAAGGTCGAGCTCTACCTGTACAATCGACTTTCTTCGATTCAACGATGCCTGCTTCTCCGTATTTAGGTTCGTTCGAACTATTTCGACACCGAAACGAACGATCTCGAGCAGAAAATGTCGATGGAAAATACGTTTCGTATCTCTCTCTGTACGAGAGAGGCCACTTTTTTTAGATCGGAAAAAATCTCCACTACTCTGAAAAGGTATTATTACACGTACGGTTTATTTAAAAAGTAATCTACCAACGCTGTAATGTATGGAACGACAAACTCGTATAGGAACGTCTTTCCTGTCATTTACACGACTTCGTCGCGACGGATCCTGGCCTATTTTTCGCGCGTTCCTCGTCACCGACAGGAATCGAAGCTTCCTCGAACTTCGAGTGTCGATTTTTAACGCATCGAGCCTGTCCGTCTCGTTCGATATCTGCGGACGTAAACGTACCTTAAGACAACGATCGGACGAAAGTTCGTAACGTAGACTCGACGCGGTCAGTCCGCGTGTATTCGAGCGATCGTACAGAGCAGAATTTCTGCAACGAGGAGCAAACTTGAAGGTAAACAGGAGCAAAGTCTAGCGTGTTAACCAATCTGCCTCGTTATCGATTTCATCCTTTAAACTCGGCCAACAATCGCCAACGTATCTCTGCCCTTTTTCCTCCTATTCCAATTTCTTTAACACGGTTAAGAATCGTTCCGCGCGAAAAAAAGAAAAGAATACGATACGGTGTCGAGAAAGATATTCTTTCCCGACGATAGACGATATCGAAAACGAATCGAGTTGTCGGATTAATTAATCCTGAAACGGTACACGGTATCAATCGGAAGATCGATTAAGATCGCAGTCCTTTCGAGTAGCTTCGTTAATCTCAGGAGGTCGACCGATCGATCAATCATTAATTTCCGGCCTAACGAATACGAGTTCGTCTCTTCGCGTACGATTCGTAGCTTGCCGACCATCGTATACGAAAATCATTTTCCAACCAGACGGGGACGGTGATTCGATATCGATGAAACGCGAAATCGTCAAATCGACGCGATTAAATTCCAGCGTTCTCTCTTTCGGACGTACTTTCGCTTAGCGTTGCTACGAAAGCGACGAGAGCAATTTCGAAAAAGATATTCGAACGGTTTCACCGCGGGCGCCGTTTCCCGCGAAAAACAACTCTCTCGTCGAGTAAAGCCGCCACTTTTGTTTCCAACGGTGATTCTAATCGGTCCAATTGTTCACAATAGACTCGTGTACGCAACGGTCGTTCGCGGAGCTTTTGTCGGCGCAAAATCTCTGTTACCCTGACAAATAATTCGTGTAGCAGATTTCACAGCGATAGCTTCGATAAAGAAGGAGATTTGTCAAATACTTTAGCAGGCACACGTCGATCGGAAGCCAGAGCTCGTTAGGCCTCGTTAGATTTTCGAAAGTCTAACGATCCTAGACATCCTAGGCTCGCTAACGTAAGATATCCGGTTCCCGTGGTTTTCTCGACAGAAGTAATCGCGTGCTCGCCGGTGTACAACGTCGTTCGTAACGAGTCGATTCTTCTCATCGAGAAGTTCGGAAGCGAAGATAAGCACCGTGTACGATCTCCTGACCAGAAATTATCGTCGAGTGCGCGCGGGAATAAAATTTCTATTGTACTCTTTTTTTCCGGATCGTGACGACGGCTCGATATTTCTTTTTTACACAAAGGCTCGTGGAACCAGCTTCGGCAAAGGGTTAGATAGAGGGAATTAACGACGCGAACTTTCGGTACGTTAGTAGCGTGGTCGCGCGCGCACGCGACCTTTTAATTAATTCCGGGAGGGGAACAGACACTCTCTCTCTCTCTCTCTCTCTGTCCTGTCGTCTCTCTCGCGTCCCTCGTCGCCCCCTCTGACCCTTCGTCCTCTTCTGGTTCGAGACGAGACCCTGCCATCCACTTTATCTCGACCGTGATTACAGGCCAGCAGCATCAGCCTAAAAGGGTCGGCTAGTCGACAGCCAGATCGATTCTCGCGAACTAAACCTCCCTCCCTTCTCGGTCTGCTACGATAACCGCTTTCCAAACGCGTCCAAATTTTCGATCATTATCGTTCGATCGATGCTACTATCGCCGGACCATTCGAAAATATCGCGATATCCTCGGAACGATAAACAAAGCTCCCCTATTAAACAAATTGATCTAAAGAAGAATAGAGCGTTAAATCGCAATTTAAAGTAGACTCATTTATTCGAGGTAGTAGATCAATATCGAGGAATTTAATCCGTACGTAATAACTTTTCAGTACCATATCGGAACGTACCACATCATACGTACCATATCGGAATAGTTGCATTGAAATTTTTTGGAGAATCGGAGAAGAATCGTCGTCTCGCGAAGTCGATGAATTATAATAACGCGTTCGATTTTATCGTAGCTCGCGTCCTAGATATCGAACGCACTCGTTCGCGTGCACACACGCGTCCCACGAATTTTCTGACGCAGGAATAGTTAACGAAAACTCGACTCGTCGGAGAAAAATCATTCGCGTTGTTTTATTAATTGCCGCGATCCGTGGTAACTGCAAATACCAGCTTGCCGAGTAACTTTTGTCCGCCTAATCGAAACACGAACGGAATTATTTATCGCTATTATTTATCGTGTAATAATCGACAGAGGAGTTGATAAATAACTATGCGTTAATACGACTGAATGGCTAAAAGGGTGAAAAGTTTTTAACGGGATTAAGACAAGGCGTAACGAAACGTAGTCTTCTCTACATTTTTTACAATCGTTCACTCAAATTGCCGCTTTCGATCGACAAAGATTTTTAACGAGCTACTTTCAAAAGCGTCGAAATAATCTTTTTTCATCGAAAGTATGTACGGACAGAACTTATGCAGCGAGCTAATATTTAAAAATAACAGAGCGAAGAATGAAACCGTCTGCGACGCTTCGTTTATTTAGCGAACGGGAGTCCACGTTTTTAATGCATCGGTTGCTTTGTGCCTCGGCAAATTTCCAGCGAGCTCGAACCATCTCCCAGCCGTTCGAACCAACCCTCGATCCCCACAACCCCTTCGTCGCCATCGTCGCCATCGTCACCGGTGAAATTTATCCGAAAACGTACACGACTTTACCTAGACACCCAAACTTTCTCCGCGATTCGTTACCGATCGCGTGAAAGAGCTTTACACAATTTTATGAGATTCAACCCCTTCGCGGGCATACTTTCGAACAGACTAAATATTCTATTAAATATTGATTAAATATTCATCGAATCGATGCTATCTCCTTCGACAAAAGGGCAAAGTTTTTTTTTTTTTTTTTCATAGAGGGTAACGATTCTTCTAAGGACGTTGCAATCATTTTACTTACGTTTCGATCGAAATATTCACAGGTTATGGAAATATTTGTCCAAAGACGAAATGGGGCAAGATGGTGACCATAGTGTACGCCATAATAGGCTTACCGCTCTTTCTACTTTATCTGAGCAACATCGGTGACATCCTCGCGAAGAGTTTCAAATGGACGTACGCTCGTTGCTGTCTCTGCAAGTAATTCCTTCTTTACTCTATTTCTCGTTGTCGCGATCGAAATAAAATAGTACGCTACTTCCCGCAGTCTAATTCGCGCTGTTAAAGGTGTCGCAGAAGACCGCGCGAATTCGCGATCAGATCTCGACCCGAAGATGCCGATATCGGAAGAAATCGTTGCCAGGTAAATTTTCGATTCGTTTTCCCCTTACATAACTTCCCTAACATCTGTAACGTATACATACATATGTATACGTATACTGTACATATATGGCACGATGGTAAATATATCGACGTTTATTGGCAGATGATTGACAGGAATGGTAGGGAGATCGATTCGTTCGACGCGGACAAGATCTCGTTGGAAAACGAGAGGATGAAAGAGGCTGGTAGAAACGACGAGGACGAGGAGAACGACGACGACGACGACGACGACAGTAGTAATTACGATCCGCAACGTGTCACGGTGCCCCTAACCCTTTGCGTGGCAATAATGGTTGGGTAAGTGTCGATAACGCTGTATTATTCTGTGTATAATAGTAAAACGCGAGCAGAGTTTTCGGCCATTCGTAACGGCAGCTTCGAAAGGAGCACGATATCGTTCTTTATTTATGCTGGTTATTAACTTCGTTATACTTGCCTGATTATCTACCGTCCCCATTCTATTTGTCGGATCAACCTATTGTCGCGACTGAACTCAGAGTCTGACCGTACATCGACCTATTCCACTTGTCTGACTACCTATCCCTCGAAATCCTAAATCGCAGAATTCCAAACGAACGTTACCGTAACCGTAAGCGATGTAATTCGTTTCGATACCGTTTCGAGCAAAACTCTAACCGACATCGAAATTCTTTTCGTTTTATTTATTGCGATATTCGAGTTTCACGGCGTTGCTTATGGCGTGGCTTCGAAACGACTTTTCCAGATACATCTGGGGCGGTGCAATTCTGTTCTCCGAATGGGAAGACTGGAACATGTTGGATGGTTCTTATTTCTGCTTCGTCTCCTTGTCGACCATAGGTTTCGGCGACATCGTGCCAGGCGACAAAATCTATGCTGCTCAGGGTTTCGATTTATCCTTCATCTTCTGCTCCATGTACTTGATGCTCGGTGAGTATCGAACGCGCACGAATCTCCTCTATTTACCGAAAAGATTTTCTTTCTTACTATCGAACGGCTTTTGCCGTGGCGCAAAAACGAAACGCGCGGTAACGTAACGCGTTAAGAAAATGAAAAAGTCCTATATCAAAAGGGAGAAAAGAAAATGTTAACGGACCAAATACTCGTCGCGATTGTTTCTTTGGCGAGGCGACAATTGGATTCCCACGGATTCTCACGGATTTCCGGTGGAACAGGTTGTCGTCGTTGTCGTTGTCGTTGTCGCGTGAGCACGTTCTAAAGGCTCCTCTCGGCGTTTAACTTCGATTCGTAGGAACACGCCAACATTTCCGATAAACTGATCGGAACGAGATTCGTTAGACGATGAATTTTTCGAAAAGAAGCGTCCGATTTCGGTCGACGATTTGTCAAATTTTACGGCCGACTCGCATCGTCGTGACGCTTAATGAACCGAGGGCTAAAGTGTCGCGAAACGTGTCAAGGGTCAGAAGATCGATCGCTTTTCATCCCCCATCGTCCCTAACCTACCCGTTTTCTACCTAACGAAACTAAACTTTGACACCGTCGCGCGAATTCTTCTCGAAGCTGACACGAATCGAGTAGCTCGATTTCAATTTTTTTTTCTCTTCTTTCTCTTCTTTCTTTCGATTGCCGTTCAATAGCGAAAGTGGCTTCGAAGCGTCGTTTTTCGAGCGGCGAACGAGACTCCGATAATCGTTTCATCGTTTAAAAGCATCGATTTAGATTATTGAGCCGATGTTACGACGCCATACCGTTTACCAAAGCGAGATAAATGGATTTTCTTACTTCAGCGAAGCGGTATACGCGCATTAATAATGCACTTCCCAGAAAACGTAACGGAGAAATTGTGACAAGTAACTAGGTATAAGTATAATTGGAGCAACGTTCGACGAGTTGACTATAATAACAGAGATTACCGCATTACAGGTATGGCGTTGATCGCGATGTGCTTCAATCTAATGCAAGAGGAGGTGATAGCGAAGGTGCGCGCACTCGTGCGTACCATTAAATACATATTTCGATGCGACAGGTGACCAAACCTCACCATCGGCCATCTTCTACGTCTTCCAAGATGTTTCGTAAGTTTTGTGTTGATCCAATACGCGTGAACATCGATAAGATTAGAACTCGACACCGATACGGTAAATAATTAATAGTAACAAATAGGATAAGATCGTTTATCGGATTAAATGAACGATACGTTCGTAAAAATCCGCGGGCGCAAGCTCCGATAGCCATGTTCAACTCGATATATCGCGATAAACCGCTGGTACGGCGACGAAAAGAAACATTATTTGGCGATAAGATCGAAAGAGTGCAGCGCATCGATCGCCTGCCGAACGGATTCGCGAGGGAAATAGAACGATTCAAAGTGAAAGACGATCACGAACGCGCGTGGCGAGTCGGTTGGCGCGTGAAAATTATGATTCTATCGGCTGGCGGGTTGACAGAGACGTCTGTTGCACGAACAGGGGATGGAACGGATTGTTTTTTCTTCGTGGCTCGCGTTCGTCCACGGGAAAAATCTGAAAGGGTGGAAAGCTTGAAAAGGGAGGAAAATAAAGGGAACACAGTCGTCGAAGGTACAAAGAACTCATCTTTGCAATCCCAGCGCGTGGCTTTGCCGAAAAAAAAAAAAAAGAAAACATCCGAACGGGTGAGAAAAGAGCGTAAAAATGCGTGCTTCTTATCAAATATATTTCCAGAAAAATTTGTCCAGTTATTAGTTTCGAGCGATTAAAGCAACCATTCTTACCTAACATCTCTCTTTGTCGGCCGACTTTCTTTCGCGACTAATTAAACAAATTTCTAATTAATTTCATGAATTCGAGAGATTAGAACGTCGAAGAGAAGAACAGCAAAGTAAGCGTCCATTCGATTCGGGGAATCGGAAACGCGATAAAATTACGAAGCAATTAGGGACGTAACAGCTCTACCTTTCACGATTATGTCAACCTGATCGAGTTCGTTGCAAGAAGCGTATCGAGGCGTATCGAACGAAACAGTTGGCATGATCGTTCGAATCATCGAAATCGATCAGTCCCGTTTCGACAGCTTCGTCGTTCCCGTGTTCCGATCTCGCACGAGGCAGCTCCAGGATAGCGAGCGAACCGATCAAGAGGCAGACGAAGCCGAAAAGAGTTCCTCGAAGAAGACTCGGAAAAGAGGAAAAGACGCGCGACCGTTAACCGTTCGGCGAGGGTTCAGGATGCGCGCGTTGGTGTCGACTCGGTGGCGAGAGCAAAACGCTAGGGGAAGTTGTAACGGGGCTGCGGCGCGGCTTCATGCGGCGATCGGACCGCACGAGGCGGTGCATGCGCCCGGAATCGCTGCCGCGAACGCGCCTGCGTCCTCTGCGCCCTTCTACGGGGTGCGTCCGTGCCGGCGACGCTGTTCATGGACGACGACAGTTCTCACGACACTCGACGAACGTCGTTCCTCGTTCGGTACACGCGAAAGCTTTCCTCGATTCCCTCGATATCGCGAATCCGAACGATTCGAATGCCCTGATCGCGTCCCATGTCCGCTCGAGATCCGCCTCCCGTCACCGCCGAGCACGCGATCCCGGTCAACGGATGCTGCGAGCGGATGCAGCGCGAAGCGTGGCTGCGAGTGCTCGATCCGTCTGCTTCCTCGGATGGCTCCGATAAACGCGTCGTCGCGGAACACGACAAACGAACGGGCTGCACGACGTTTCGCCATCGTCTCCCGATCAGAGAGCTATGCCGCTGACCGACCAAAGTAACTCGACGAGGACCGAGAACGTACGGAGGAATCGTTGATCAGTGTCCGAACAAGTGTCCGATTCGAACACCGAATTCCGAGTGTTCCTCGCGAGGTGTACTCTCGCGTTTCACCGCGTTCGATGCCGAGATCGCCCGGTTACGGACAGTAGAGTTGCCGGGTCCGTTGCGAGGATTCCAACCAGCCGAGACTACAACCGAGAAAAGTTTGGCGAGTCGATATGCCTCGCGAAACGACCGTGAGAACTTGAGTTCTCCCACGATACGGACCGAACGACGATCTCTGCTAAGGTAAGTACCAAGTTACGGGACGAGTTTCGAAAAAAACTTTTTCGAATGTTTCCGAATCGATGCACCACCGCCACCGCGACCACCACCACCGCTACCACCAACACCACCACCACCACCAACACCACCACCAACACCACCACCATCGCCATCGCTACCACCATTACGGACCGTACACGCGAAACACGATTTTTATCGCGTTGCTGCCTGCCGCAGTTCCGGAGACACTGTCCTTCTTTCGATAAACAATAGATTATAATCGATTAAGGGACTCGAATGGATACGGTCACGAGATAACGGACCGATTTTTACCACGTTCGTAGAGGTTTCGACGACGCGTTAATCTCGGCAACGATATCTAGCACTTGAATATGATCTTTTCGAGGAATATTATGTTATTTCTCGCTTTATCTCTCGACCGTTGTCGCGCGAAAATGTACTATAAATAGCAAAGATCACCGGGTATTCGAATACGCGCGTGTGTATCAACTGTCATGGTGGTGACCGGTGACCGACGTTACAAATTCGATTAAACCACGTATCCGAACAAAGACTCTTCGATATATGTATGTATAGAGCAGCGACGGTGATCCTATCGAACGCATTTCCGAGAAGGCACCTCCGAAAATGTTGAATAGTACGTCCACGATTTACAGCTGACGTATTTTTGTACACTGACAACCAGTCCGAATAAAATGTATCTCGTTAATTGACCGGGGAACTTTCTCCGCTAACAGAAAAACATGGAGGCGATATAAGGTAATTTCGCATGCAACGTACAACACCGAATAATATATTTTGTTACGTACATACGATCATACCTCGTTCTTTCCTGTAAAAGCCCGAACGCGTTATTTACCGATTACGATTACGTTAATAATACTTGTGCACAAGTATGTAAAAGAAGGGAAATGAAAATTCAGGCGGAATACAACGTACACCGTTTAACTTTGTTATATTTGATCGCGTATGCGACTACGTGTACGTATATAAGCACAAATACTCGTGATCTAATTAAAAGCAGCTTTAACTTGAAATATCCAATTTCATTCCGTCTGATAAAGTTGGTTAACATTTCAGTCAAGTTTCCATCGAAATACCTTCTACCCCATGGCTTAGAGGCGCACCGTATTTTCGTTGCAGAAACGAGAAATGTTCCGCGTTTCATGGAATATCCAGTCGAGGGCTCGATTCGAGTAGATCGACGTTTAACTTTTCACGCTGCCGGGTAGAGGAGAAGTAATTTCGCCCGGTTGTCCCGTTCGTTCTGTTAACAGCTTTCGATAAATGTCCCGTCTTTGTTGGCTCGTCCGGTTCGTTTTACGTTCACCGATTCGTCAGCGAAACTCGCTTTTATCGGCAAGTGACTTTTACCTTTTATCGGTCGAAAACCGATTCCTTTCTCCCCCCGATCATAATGCTTTTCGCGTAACGAGTAATTCCATCTTCGATTCTATCACTTTTCGTACGTAACATCGTAACATCGGTGGGTGCGCGCTATGTACCGATAACGGACACGTCGGGTGGCCGTGAAACAGACGACACCGTATGCATCGGTGTGCGCAAGTTGCGGCTAGAAAGCAGATTTCTAACAGAGATTTCGAATCGTTCGATTTGGACATTTGGAAAATTGCGAAATCGTTCGATGCTCGCGAATACGCGCCGCTGCGAATCCGTTCACCGCAATCCTCTCGAGCGCAATTGCTCGTCGCTGCTCTATACAGATCCGTCGTTACTGTTTCTTTTTTTCTTTATCGGCCGTTGATTAAAGATTAACGCCAATCTATCGTTCCGGGCTTCATCGATCATCATCGACGCCTCGAATAACCTTACTTATACATGTACATATACTAACTTTTCTCCCAGCTTTAGTACTTTATCAAAAAAAAAAAAAAAAAAAATAATGCATAGCTATGGCCGTATAAACACGACTTTGCATCCTGAGATCGTATATCGGCAACTTAATTCTTTGCCGAGACTTTCGAGTCTTGTCATCGAAAACCATGGAAGTTACGGCTTCGAGGATACTGAAAGTTTGCACCGATGCAGCGAAGAGCAAAGTTTCAAAAATTCACTCGGCTACTTCGATTACGTATTAAAATGTCTTACAGGCGAGTGGTATATTTCAAAATAAAAAGGGGAGAAAATTATCTTCCTTAGCCATCTTCTAAGTTACTAACTTACTATCTCGATTATTTCTATTTATTATCGAATATCTACTAACGCGTTACCAACGCGACACGTAATTGTTCGATAGAGAAACATGTGGGTCATCGTATTTACGGAGTAACTCTGCATCTTCGAATCGTATAAAGTCGAAAAAATTACTTGGACGCTTTCTAGTAACAATTAATTCGATCGTTTGTTACACGACCAATGAGACACGCGTTTGTCGATTCGTCAGCGAAAATTCGCTTTTTTAGTCGTCGTGAAAGCGCAGGCGTCACTCGCGTATAGATAATTCATAATGACGATGCTGGCCTATAGTTGTTCCGGCACACGGAAACCTCCCCCCGTTCTCAGCTTTTTTCCACCGACCCTTTTCTGTCTTCCTTTTTTATTTCCTTGTCTACTCCGACCAGGCTTTCTCTACATTCGGTCTTTTTTTTTTATTCACGAAGACGGAACTTGTAGCCTGCGGCGAGGATCTTTTAACGTAATTGGTACCCGTACACGCGTTCCACTTTAAGCGAGAAACGATAAGCGATATCGTTGTTTCTTACTACCCTCCGAATTAAGTATTTTTCCGCTATGTTCGTCGGACGAAAAAGAACTTAACGATCGACGAATTAATCTGGCAAATAGAAAACATATCGCGCGAACAATTTTTCTATAAAACGTCTTTCCTCTGTGCCGACTAACTTTCGTCTCGAACAATTTGCAAAGCAACGCACGCGTGAGAAATCGTGCGCGAGGGAAGCAAAGTTCGAAACGCGTCCGCCGATAGATCGATCTCTTTCACTCGCGTCGTTCTATCTTTCTTTCTTCCGCTTGTCGTTTCGTGACCTCGTATCGGACACCGGTTTTCCTACGTTTTCACGTTTACGATCGCGGTTCTTCTTCGCGAATACGATAGAGTGTACACAACGATAGATTACGAGAGAAGGAACGATTCACGGTATCGTCGAAAACGTTGCTCGCCCTAACTTTCGAGCCAGAGAAATTTCGCGAGCTCGAGTACATAAACGCCGCTAATAAAGGTCTCAAAGGACCAAGAAACGGAAAGGATACCAACGACCTAACCTTAATCCCTCTTCTTCCGGCTGGACGGAAGAGAAGCGGGAGAAGGAGAGGAGAAAAGGGAAGCCCATTTACCAAGCGACCCTTAGGATTACAAGCTCTCGAAAACATCCGGCTAGGGCTGTTATTTAGCTCGTACGAAGGATGAAAGAGAAAAAGAAAAAAAAAAAAAGAAACGTTAGCCCCGAGAAGCAGCAGTTGACTCGCTCTGTGGATTATTCGGAACGGAATTCGCGGATCGAACCGAGTCCGTTCGCGAAACGAGATAGAACGCTAATGGAGTTACGTAAATAAATAAAACGAACGATACCGTGCTCTTGGCAAACTAATCTTACGGGTGAACAGAGTTTTTCGCTCGGCGCGCGCCGAACAAAGCCGTGTACTTTCTACTTTGCCGATTGATCGACGACTCTTGAAAGATTTAACTAGAGACGTTCCGATTCCTCGAACAGAAATTTTTCAGCAGACACGTGCACACCGCGTAAAACTATTAAAACGACCTAAACTAACGATCGACGTTCGCGAAGGAACTAATCGGGCATGACGGCTATCATCGAAACGCGTCAAGCCACAAAAGTAAAAGCGAGTTTATTTGCCCCTCGAAACGAGAATACATCATTTCTGCTCGAGTATTTTTCACGCTCGGACTTTAGCGGATCCTCGTTGGTGGTATTTTGTTGTTGTCGTCGTCGTCGTCGATCCTTTCTTCTTTTCCTCCGTTTCTCCGATGAAAAATCGTCGGCTCGGTTTTTGAAAGCGCGCCGAGTTTCAAAAAATCTGTCGGAGAAAATACATAGGTACACCACCTTGCCGTTTCTTGCGTCCACGCGCTTTAATTCTTCGTTCTCGTCGGCGCTTTAATTCGCCAGCTAACTTAAAAGCTTTCCACGTTGGTATGGTCCTTTTTTACCAGCGGAATATCGGTTCTGGCTCGTCGCTTCTCTCCACTTGCTGTTTTTCGCCCGTTTCTCCGTATTTCGTAGCGAGATGTTCGGCTCGTTCGTCGAGACGAGCTCGATTCTTCGCGCTCCATCTCGGCCGTGTCTCGTCGACGTTCTTCAACGATTCCCCCACACGAATGCCTGCTCGACGATTAAACTTTCATCCAGAAATTTATTCGCTATTTCGATAACATAACTCTCCGCTTCTTTTACTTTTAATCGCGATATATTTCGAGCAAAATTTTTCTCTCGCATATTCGACGGTTATAGACTGACGGAGTTAAAAAGACTGCTAATTAATAATGCAACGAGCAACGGTGTAATGAAAAAAGAAAAAAAAAAAAAAAAAAAGAAAAAACAATTTCAGTAGTACCAAGAACTTTAACGATTCAACCGAAATCAGACTCTACAGCTAAGTGTACGGTTTCTCCGCACCAAGTTGGTTATGGCGCGTTAGTTTATAGGAAAAGCGAGAAATTTCGAAAGTTCTCGGAGAGGGAGGAGAGCAATTAGGCGATCAGAGGGCACTATTTCGAAGTATCTTACGCGAACTGGCAAGTTCGATTCGCTGGAAGGCGAAAGAAATGAGAAAAGTTATGGGTAATAGAGAGGGGAAAAGAAAGAGAAAGAGAAAGAGAAATAAAGTGAACGGGTCCTGTTTGAAAATATTTTCTTCCGACACGGAGCGGCGTTATCGAGTTTCTACCATTCTTTCCGTTCGAACGCGTTCACCGTGAAAAGCATCGTTGCGACGGAAGTTATCCGAGAACCTTCAACGGAGGAACGACAGCGGCGTTAAGAAGAAGTTAAGGGCGGCTTTATATCGCGGAACTCCCTAGAAAATCCAATCGTTTCGCGCGACTCTCGGAGACCGAAACTTTCGACCACCCTCCTGATCCCGCTTAATTTACGGTTCCCCTTAATCGAGCTACGGTTTCCCGTCGAGCTCCTTTACTCTCCAAACGTTACACTTCGAGCATTACGATTCGCCTCGACTATTTACGATCAAACGTTGCCATCGTCCTCTCGCTATTGCGCGATTCGACCGAGAATTATGGCATTACCACTTACCCGTCTGATCAGGTATTATTCTATCGGTCTAATCTATCCGAATGGCTAAAACCGTATTCTATCAACTTCAGACGTTCTCGTCGGACGTTCGATCGGCTATGCTTCTGTTCTAACAACGTCGATCGTTCGACTACCTATGGTCCTGTTTAACCGAACTTATTCGTTCGCCCACCTGTGGTCTTATTCTATTACCCTGATTTGTCCGACCACTCGTGGTCCCAAACTACTTGTTGGACTTGTTAGAGTAGCCACGGTTAACGATCGGGTACAGAACTTTCTTACGAATCTACCCTCTCTGGAATAAAGATCGAGCCAAGGGACAAGAAGAAAAGCCGTAGGGGAGAACAGGTGCGATTAATGGCCTATGCAGACTACAATGGCGAGAGTTGGCGATCGTAATCGGACGGGTAATTCAATTATCTGCGAGTCGAGTAAATAAATCGCGGCCGGTAGTTAGGTAAATCGCCACGTATTTGTAGGCATAACGTAGAGACTGAGATAGAGAAGGAGAAGAGGCGGTAAGATAAGAAAGAAGCAGCCTTTTTATCCTCGGAGCGTCGCTAGAAGAGGTTCTCGTTCGCAAATGAGGCACGAGCCTCGAGATAAGGGTGGAAAAGCCGCGGGCCAGGCCAGGGTCGAGCGTATACGCGAATAAAGGGCGATCAAACGCGATAAAAACTCCGCTCGAGAACCGATAAGCCCTAATTGAATGTTCCCTCTCGATTTTAGCCGGCTATAAAACCGGAAACTTTAGACACCGCCTGCCGATAACCACGCTGCCGCCTCTCGCCCGTCTTCGACACACATTTCCTAACATTGGCCGTTTTGCATAACCGGCTTCGCGACACAACGTGACCGAAACCGTAAACGATACGGTTAGATCGTGCAAACCGTACGGTATCGTAATTGCCGATAGCCCGCGCGCAAACAGAACAGATATATCGAACAATTCTCACTATTACCGGACAAGTAAATAAATCGAAAAAGCTTCATTTCCGCGGCACACGGTTTCGAGAAGCGCAGAATTGCCGCGATAAAATTTCATTTGCCGCTCGACTGTTTCGTGCATGGTCATGAAATGTCGAAACACGGCAACGCGAGAGAAACTCGGTGAAATCTCGTTGAAGCTTCCCTGCTTCCGTTCCACCCTCTCTTTTCGATTTCGTTCGAGCTACGATTCGAGAAATTCGCTAAATCTCCTTTCGATTCGCCTCGACAATATCTGCTTTATCCCCTTTCTTTCTACGAATTAACGCGTTTTATTCGGTTCTTCGCAAACGTCGGACGCCGTTAATTCGATGGAAACGAGTGGCGAATAACTTATTCTCGTTCTATCAATGAATTCTCCTCTAACCGTGCACGGCCTTATTCCGCTTGGTTGACCACGCGTAGTCCGATTCTACCTGTTTAACCACGATCGACCCCGTTCTACTCGTGGGTGAACAACCCACGTCGTTGTTTTAACGTATCTCACCGTCAAAACGACCCCGTTCTGCCCTTCTTGTCGCTTAAGAACCGTATTCTACTTGTCCGACAACGCGGCTGCCACGTCGGTAGCGCAACGCGGCCAATACTCTACCAAACTAGTTATCTTCTTACGTTTCTCTTCTACTTTAACCGCTAACGATCCTACTCTACCCATCTGGCAAACTGTCGACAACCAAATTTTCTAACTAATCGTTTCCGTTGCTGTATACGCGACGATAGAACGCCTGGGATCGTCTATGGTTTCGCGCTACTTGTACGACCGCCTATAATGCTTTACCGCTTGTCCGACCGTCTACTTCCATGGACCGAACAGATGTCTGACTACCGATACATCGATACTACTTGTACGAGCTATCCGCGATGCGATTCTACATACATTGATCGTCTACGATTCTACCGCTTTTGAACGTTTCAAGGTCTCCGTTATTTCCGTTCACCCAGTCCGTTTAATTCGGGAACGTGTCCCGATTCTTGATTTCTAAGGGAACAACCACGTCGGTGACTGGTCTATTCTTACCGCACGGAGGATTATCTTATAATCCGTGCTTCAAAGTATCGTCAATATTGTGACAACGTTCGATCTTCTCCCGGTGGAACGTTGCAAGAAACGTGCACACGCCTTTGAAACGAAAACATTTTTATACACCTATACCACATGTTCGTCGTCCGATAAATACCAAGTATACATACAGCGCTTCGAAGGATTTAAGAGATTCGACATTGAAATTTGTATCTACGAATAAATAGCAACGGGCTAAGATTACCTGAATCGAGGCTGCAAGGTAAACGTAACTGTTGTTCGTCTAACCGGAGGATTCGGTTGACAAGCAGACTGTTACGAGCTCGTTATCTCACGCGAGCAGACGCATTTAATTCGAGACACTTGAAGTTTGCTCGCGTACGCGAGCCTCGTCAGGCTGCTTTTTTACCAACACAGTCGACACTGGAGAGTCAAGCTCGAATAAAATGTTAGAACGTTCGCGCGAAAGATCGAGACTTTTATTTCAATACTCTCGCATTCCCAGCACAAACACCGTTCATTGTTCGTCTCAATTTTGGCTCCAGCAACAAAATAAACTTTAACAATAATTGTTGCTTCAGCTTAAGTTATTTTCTCGTTTGTCGTTTGCTTTGTCGGTTAACACCGTTCGATCACTCGATACCGTATGGAAGAGCCACCTAATTGACGAACCTTTTTCAACTATTTTTCATCCTTCGATCGAATCCTTTCTCGTGTAGACCTTTAGTTAGTCGACTTTCTTCTTTTTTTTGTCAGACGTTGCCTCTTCTTAGCGAGTTCGCGTTGCATCGGAAATTCGGTCCAACGTCTCTTTGTGTCCCTCTCTCAGCCCCAGGAGGCTGCAAACTCCCACGCCTCTAGCTGCTCGGGCTATCGATTGCGAGCTGCCAGGGCCACCAAGACCCCTGGCTTGGCTTGGCTTAGCTTAGCTTGGCTTGGCTTCGCTTCGCTTCGCATCGCTTCGTTGTGCTAACTCGTTACGCGGTGTTACCGCGTTCTCGATTGTACCCCACGACCACATTCTAACCTGTTCACTCGATATATTCCTTTTCACTGTCTCTTCCGCGCTTTCGTCGCTCCTTTTCCTTTATGTCTCTTGTAACGTTGCTAGCTGTTGCTCCCTCGATTTAGGTTAACGATTCGTGGAAGCATTTATTTCATTTTCGAAGCATATTCTTCGAAAATGAACCCGTCGCTTCGTTTTAACGATGTATTTCATATCGACGCATATCCGACACTACCGTTTTCGTTTACGTTAATGCTATTGGTCGTTGAGAAAAATGAATGAAACTAAAGTTTTAAAACGAACGTTAAACGAGTCGGAAATTTCGTTCGCGTCCAATGTTCAGGAAAAAGATTACAACGATCCTTCCCTAAACCATCCATATTCGTTTGATCTCTTTCGTTCGTATCTATCGCGTTTCATCCCTCTAGATTTTCTCTGCCTTTGTTCCCATCACCGTATCGTCTTATCGTCGCATCTACGGCTCATTTTGTAGCTACTTTTTCACGCCGGCCTTCTCATTTTCCACATGCTGTCGCTCGTTATCTTCTCCGTTTTTACTTCCGCCACCGATCCGTCTTTGTCCAGGCGCTTTTTCTTCGTCGACGTCGACTTCTCTCCCTCTAGTCGCGCGCGAGAGAAACGTCAAGAAAGAAGCAACGTTTCCGTCCCGTGTGTAATCCCGGATGAACAGTCGCGCGTGGAAACGGATAGAATAATATTCGTTCGGAGTCGGATCGATAAATAAAATAACGCGATCGGTACGGAAATTTTTCTACATAAATCTCGCCTGCTCGACGCCGCACGACGCTCGCGCGACGCAATTGTACTTCTCCTATTTCCCCGCCAACTATTCCGGAAGTAAAGCTCGTCGTTCGCATTCTAACGTTTCCATATCCGCGTGTTAGCGCCACGAGGGAGCTATTGCTTAGACGCGATTCACTCCGCTTATCCCTGGCGCGTTAATTAGTTACGCGCGTTAACGTCGTCGTCGATTATAGCACGGGCAGGCTGCATCAATTCCAATTAAACTGCCCTACACCCGAGGGAATGCGATTCCTTCGCGTGCCAACGGATGCCTGATTCGATCGCAACGGAAGTTTCCGTGTAATCGTGATACTCGATCGTGATCCTCGAACGTGCATGTACGAGCAAACATTTTTAAACACCGAATCGAACGAAGGAAATATGCACCGTTTTAAAATCATTATTACCTTCTGGTTATTTTCAATATCGTTGCTCGACGTCCATGCACGTTCACGGCGATAGGCGTCGACGTGGACGTCGCCGTAGGACGACACGGCGACCCACATTCCGTCGAATTTAATTTCATGCCTTATCTCTGGTAACCACGGTACAATGCTTCAACTGGGGCGAATCCTTCTATCTTTCCCTCCTCGTATACACGCCCCACATACATCGCTACAAAACGTGTACACTCCTTGTCACCGATGTCTTCGCCGACATCCCTTCTCTTCTCGGCCACTATTTCGACGCGTTCTTTTTTTTTTCTTTTTTCTTCTTGTTTTTCATAAAGGAACCTTATTTCACTCGTTCCTGATTTCTTTTCTAAATCGGTGCGACGCGAAAACTAAGCTAAACGAATATGTTACTCAGAATTTTATTCTTGACAACGTGTTCCATGGTCACCGAAATCAACGAGATGCACACCTTTGCAAATAATCGCGTAAATTTCGTAATACGAATCTCTGTCGAGTAACGTTGCCTCTATCGATAGAGCAACGTCGAAATAGATGAGAGTTACGGCGTCAAACAGAACAGAAACTGTACACATTTGTTCGTTTGTCGAAACCGAGCATGCGGTAGCTAAGCTTGCAAAGTGACGGCTATGCAAATAGCGAAGCGTGTACTTCTAAATTCAATTAACTACCACGATACAGGTTATGTCTCTATTCGTGCACGCAACGCGTTACGTCGGAATAAAATCTTCGCAGCAATTAGTATCGCTGATCGAAAATATCGGAAAGCTGATACTTTCCAGGATAATCTTTCGATCAATTCTTTCGATCGAAAGCAAACGGTAACGTTTATTTACGTGCACGGATCGCTAACCCCCTGGCGACCTATCGATTCTCTTTCGTTTACATCGTTACACGGTGATTGACACGCGAACAAGAAAACACGCAACAGAGGTATTTATACTCTGCCGTGAAATATTCCCTTTACGAATTCTACAGATTCGAGCACGAATGAAAAATTATTAGTTCCATCGTTGCATCAATTTCTTGGCGCGATTCAAAGTTGCTATTCGGCTGATCGTTGGGAGCTCGATACCGTCAAAGATGTTAGCTAAGACCTAATGAAAGGCTGATTGCTTGGAAACTTGGTGAACGTTGATCAAGAGGTAACCGCACAAGCCGTGCTTGTGGGAAGCTAGATCACTTGAAGTAACGCAGACCGGAGGCAGACCGAGCAGCTTTTTCGGCAGAACAGAATTTTCCTCGTGCACGCGACGATACTGCGAAAGTCTACCGCGTTTAACGTCTACTTTTAATATTCATTTATTACTCGTTCGGTGCCCTTTCGCCGTCGAACATAGGATTCACTCTCTAAATCGAAAATTACCATCGCGTTCTTAACGCGAAAATAAAATTTATCTTAACGCGTTATGTACCTATCCTGGACACGTATCAACCCCAATTGTCTCTTACGCAACTATACTCGTTTTACAATGAGCGTGTTAAAAAGACGAAAGAGATACGTAGAGAAACGATTCACAGACGTAAGCGTGTATTAAAACGAGCACGGCGAGAGTAGTTTACGTAGCATGTACACAGTCCGGGCACCGATAGCGACACGGAATTGTACAAGTACATCTGTTATAAAGCGAGTGTACGAGCTGTTGCAACGTGTCGGAGGCGGACACGTTTGCTGGAGGTCGATTGTGGCTATTTCTGTTCGCTACGTGACTCGACGCGTACGAAACGATGGGACAGGATCGCTTTATCAAACCTAGTGTTCTGTACCGTTGAAAGCTGGTTAAAAGCGCGAAAACGGGACGTTTATTTCGGGAAATTAAACTGCTTGATTATTAACTTCCTCCGACGGAACGCTCCCTATACAGGAAATCGTTGATTTCGCTACTTACCATTCGATGAACGCACAAGTTCCGTTGGTACACACCGGCTACGTAAATTTTCTCCTCCAAGTATATCCTTCGTGTCTTAAATGTATTCCGTTTTTCACCACAAAATGCGATTATTCGTTCTGTAAATAAAAATGATAGTACAGTCGCTGTTGCATTTACCCGTTCTTCGATTACTTTTAACCGTACTTTATCTACTTTATCAGGAAAATACTCGAGACATCCAACATACCTCGAAAGATTCTTCGAAGAATCGCGCGGAAAAAGTTCTCGTTATAGCATGAAAAATCCGCGTGTAACAGACTTCCTAGCTCGAGGTTTATGTTTCTTTTTCTCTACGACGTCGCCTGCTGTGCGAAAATCCTAACTACGTTGTTTCGTCGAAAGAGGATTCCACGAACGAGATACTGCACACGAGCTACGGTTGGTCCGTTGTATTTGAGAAAAATCTCGCTAAAAGTCTCGTTATCTGAAATCGATACGCCTTAAATATAGAATAGGATTTCGAATCGAAGTAGCATATACAGTACGTTAACTAAGAATAATGTTGCGAGCTTCGAGTCGTAATAAATTCTGCCGTTTACTTCGCTCTTTTGTTACACTCTAAACACGTTACATGTGCAAGAGCTTTCGGATAAAACGTAGAGCAAGTTGCGCTCTCGCGTGTTATTACGTAAAATCGAATGCGAACAATCATGTGCAAATATCAACTCACGGTAGTTAAGTCGATTCTCGTGTTTTTCTCCTACTGTCCCTGAAAAGATGGAAACAGAATTAATATCGCGATTGATTCGACGCGTATCCGAAACGCACTCGTCAGCACCGGCTAAGACACCGATAGCTACCTCGGAAGGGCTTAATTGCCGTTAAGGAACAATTAGGCCCATTAGGCGGAAAGACGAAGGGCTCTGACATCTAATGGGGTCACGACTAATCTGTGCTACAGGCTTGCCAGCGCACCAGATGGACGAGGCTCGAGGGAGAATAGTAGAACGATAGGAGGCGATCGGTTGCGGCTGCAGCTGCGGCGTCGGTCGCTGCACCTGCAGCTGCAGCTGCGGCGACGACGCTGGCGGTAGCGGCTGGTTAACCAGACGGCAAAACGATGCAGGGCACCGGCGATTACTATCAGAGGGCGCCAAGATGTTGTCCAGGAAGGAACCAAAACACCAACGCCGATACGCTAAGGATCAGCGCGTCCGTCAGAGGCGCGGAACTGTTGTGTTGCTGCTGTAGCTGTAGCACCGCGACGTCCACAAAGACACCGGGCTTGCTGGCCAGCTTCGGGGTCTGCGTCCTCGTGTTAGGGTACACGTTGCTGGGAGCGTTCGCGTTCATGGCTCTAGAAGGGGGTCTCAAGTCGGTAAGGGTTCTTGGTTTTGCTCGTCGCGCACACATTTTCTCCTATCGAATCCTTCTCGTATCGACATTTCGAAATTTCGAAATCCTGAAATGTCAGAATTATGGAATTTCGCAGGATTCGACGAACGACCTGCTAGTTCCCGGCTCAAAATCGGAGGGAACGTACGTGGTGCCGAGTCTCGAGGACGACGCCGCAGCCATGGAACTCAGGGCTCGCACCGTCGAAAGACTTTGGAGCATCACGGAGGATTTGAACGTGTTGTACAAAGAGAACTGGACGCGACTGGCAGCGAGAGAAGTTTTCGAGTTTCAGGAAAACTTGGCGCGTGGTCTGAAGAGAACTTCTTCGCAGTACGAGCCGGTTGGAACATCATCACGATCCAGGGATCATTCGATGGAGAGGAGACCGCATCGGAGGTGGACGTTCAGCGGTAGCCTGTTGTATTCGTTGACGTTGATCACCACTATCGGTAAGCTCGCCGTTATATAGAACTTTCAGCTCTTCGATCCGCGTGCATTCAACCGCAAGCCAAATTACCAGAAAATACATCCATTAAGTTAATGGCGAACCACCGGATCTATCGGCTGACGCTGCAACAGTATTCTATCGATGATTCTAGGATATGGCAGCGTGGCACCTCGCACGGTCTGGGGTCGTTTGATCACGATAGTCTATGCTCTAGCCGGGATTCCTCTGATGCTGGTCTATCTGAGCACCGTCGGCGACGTACTCTCGAGGAGTTTCCGTCGCTTATACGGACGGCTTTGTAGTCCACGAAATTGCGCGAGGAAACAACAACCGCCTCCTCCGCCTCCACCGGTCGGCGGTATCATGAGCAAAACGTACAGGTACGACAACCACGTAGACTCCAAGACCGGTAATTACTACTCGGCCAGCAGGGAGAGCTCTTGCGACGACTTGGGGACCAGAGGCACCAGCAGCGCGATCCTGCTCGACTGCGGAAGCGAAGGTCTGCTTCATGCTACCACGAGCTCTACCGCCGCCCTCCAGGTATATCCTTTTCCTTAATAAAAAATCTCCTCGAAGAAGGAGAAGAATAATCGTCGAAAATGCTTGTCTCCTGTTACGCTTCCTGTTACGCCTCCTACTCTACCGATACACGAAAAGCTACACGACGTTAATTTTTGTTCAGGATGCAGCATCTGGAAACGGTAAACGTCACTTTCACCCCTGCTCGTTGTCCCTGTCGACTAGCTCGTCTCCGGGCTACGTGGTGGAGACAAACGCCGTCAGGATACCGATCAGTCTTTGTCTGGTGATCATGCTGATCTACATATGCGGTGGCGCTGTCATGTTCAATCGACTGGAAGGTTGGAGCCTTCTGGAAGGTGGCTATTTCTGCTTCACTAGCCTCGGAACTATCGGTTTCGGGGACCTGATGCCAGTAGGAAGAAACGCGGCCTCCACCACCCTGGAGGAGCTCAGCCTGTGCGCCTGCTCGCTCTACATACTCGCCGGGATGGGCCTGATCGCCATGTGCTTCAACCTCGTCCAGGAGGAGGTGGTACGCGTGGTCAGGGTCTTCGGTAGAACCTGCGGCATGTCGTCGGGGGTGGTGGTCGGACCTATCGGTGGTACAGGTATCCCTGATGCAGGCATTCGACGGGGAACCGCTAGATTCGGCCGAGAAGAAATTTCCTGGCACCGCTTTAGTGACTCGAACGCTTTGAGCCCGGCGACGATATCGTCCTTTATCCAAATTGAAGCTGTCGTTAAACCGTTATAAAACGATTCCAAACTTCCAGCTCGTAGTTATTTGTTTCTCTGTTCGTTGATTCTGAAAGAAAATCCAACCGTTAACAGGATCGTACAAGAGTATTCGTAATTTTATAACTGCTCGAGCGGTCGGTTCATCTTGGACGTGGAATAGTAAAGTAGTAACCGTAGTATCGTCGTGCGCGTCGCATTCCTCGATTGCGTTCTTGATACGCGTTACGATGTCGTCGAATCAATCGATTACCTCGTGGTCAAATGTTATTTTACGCTATCGAACCATGCCGAAGCTAGTATAGGAAATTCAATACGAAATTAATACCTACATTCATATTTAACCAATTAGTTACGTAGAACATCCTGTATTATGTCAATTCTACGGTATACCGTAACGCGTTTATTTACTAGCCCCTCTCCCTTTCTCTCTCTCTCTCTCTCTCTCTCTCTCTCTCTCTCTCTCTCTCTCTTTCTGCGAAGACAACAACGGTAATAAAGTATCTTTAACGAAACGTCGAAGAAAAACAGACCGGGCTCAAAGTACGTCGAATCGATCAACCATTCGCTCGCACGTTAAGCGGTTCTGATCCACTCGCGTCGGGGATTTCGATCGGGCATCTTGACCACTTTGCATAACCCCTCCATTTTTGATCGCGAACTAACAACGCAACGCTTGGTCGAGAGATTGACGAGCGGTTCGATGTTCCAGCAGGTACCAGTCCTGGGCTCAAAGGGGATCTCGACGATGGCGGAGGCACCAGCGACTCGCGACTGTCCGAGCAAGAAGAAGAAGCAATCGCCATGTCCATGGTGCCAGCATCCTGACAGCATCAGGCCAGGAGTCCCGGTGACGGGAAGCTCCTGGCCCACTCGTCCAACACTGCCATAAAACCATCACCGGGCCATCATTCCCTGCCGCGCAAGAAGACACCCTCCGAGATTAGAAACTCCTCGACCCAGCAATTCCAACGTGCCCAATCCTTGAGGCGAAGTTGTTTGTCGCCCACCCAGTACCATCACCAACAGCATCATCATCAGCACCGTCAACAAGAGAGCTCCCTGCACTTCGAGTACTTCGTACCCAGAAGCGTCAGCGAGTTCAATCTGGCCGCTGCTGCGGTCACCGATATGGCGGTGCCACCGCCGCCACCTACTTCCGTTCTGCGACCATCCTCCGCGGTCACCCCTCCGTTGTCCTCGGCGGTCAACCCGATCTCATCGAATCAATCTAGGCTGTTAGAATGTTCAGGCACGGCGACCAGAAGTAGAGAAAAGATGGTCACGTTCGAGGACGAAGGGATGAACACCTCCACGCCTACCAGGAAAAACGTTTCCGGGCTGGACAATGTTTTCATGTGACGCTGCAATCACGGTTGAACTTATGAACGGACATTAGACAGGCTGAATGATCCAGCGAGGATCTGGTTGAGAGTATTTAACCACTGGATTAAGAATGATTAAGTTTAATATGAAACTGTCAAGATTTTAGGATACTTTTTGATGGTTGAATGTAAGAACAGTTTCGAATAGGATTGCTGGGCGATGAGAGGTGGAAACAATCGGGCTTCTTGGAGAAAATTTAAAAAGGTGTAAGATCAACGAGCGACCTTCGACTAATTATTCTCAACGAAGACAGCTTAGTCAGAGACTCGGATAAAACTCTTATACAGAGACTTGTACAGATAAGATCCGGACGAGACTCGATCGAAACCCGGAAATCGATGGGCAACCTTGATCGAAAAGGATATCGCATGGAAACAGGTCATATCCTTATGGCTGAAACGAAAATGATATGACAAAAGCGTCGTTCGAGGACAAGAGAAGAATGCAAAATGTAGAACTCGAGCATAGAGTTTCATACTCCGAGAAGACGCGTACTTCGAACAACGAAGCTGTCTCGAACGAAGCCAGGCTCCTTTTGAAAACTTGAACGACGAATTTGTTCGTCGTGACGAAAGACACTAGATTTCTATCGTTTACATTATAACTACCGTTACTGTAACACTAATTAATACTCTTATCGCTGCTGATACTCTTCTTCTTACCATTATCGTTGCTAGATTACGCGATACGAGCGAAATCGCGATTTCATCGATGAAATTCTGAGAATTCTTGGAACATACGCGATTGCACTGCCTCTTTCTCTCGATGAACATCTTGTACAAGATGAAATAATCGAAAGGGAGATAGTTCTTCGCGAAAGAATACACACGAATTTCACGAGGCAAATATGTACACAGATTTTCTAAATCGTCACATCGTCGAATAGGTATTAAAAAAAATAAAAAACATAGATTCGTTGAAATTTACAAAAAGAATTGTGTTTCGTCGTTTTTATTATGTATTTCTTCGCAAAAAACTGAATCTCTTTCGTACTATGTCCCACCGGGGTATACTTATAACAAAAGACACACAGTTCTTTGAAGAATAAACGCTTCAAAGGAACCATGAGTTTTCATACTGTGTACTCTATTCCCTCGAGAAACATAGTTTCCGCGAAAACATAGAAGAAATTATGACAAGAAAGAGGTGACAAAAGAGAGGAAAGAAAAGAAACACGCAGCCTTAAAACGCGCTTCGCGGGCGCTTCAATTAATAATATTGTCAGAAAAAAGACAGTTAATATAAAATATTTAAAAAAATGACGTGCATAGCTACGAGGGAGGGTCTGTCCTAACGTAATTGATAAGGAACTCGTTCGCTTAACTTTAATACGAATCGATAAGCCAGTGTCCGAATAAAGGTAATTATATAAGCGAGAGATCGAAATTCTTCGAGTACGAACGGTTTTAGGATCATAACGAATAATGTCCACGCGAAACGACGATTTCGAAGCGACGATTTCGAAACGAACGACGCCACTGAATTACCAGGTTGAACTATGGAGCTCAACGAGTGTTCAGATACGCTGTTTCTACACGTGATTCACGACATTGAATGAGTTTTCATTAAAGAGAGACGAAGTATCGAACAATCAGAATGAAATTGGTTCATTTATTACTTGGATCCTCTTTGATACGTCGATTACGCTGAAAGTTTTCAGAATTCGATAACGTAGAACTTCCCACATTTTCACGGGCCGACGACTCGCTGGAAAATTTGTCATTTTTTCAAATCCACTCGCATACAATCATTTATTTTACAAACTTCGACAATGCGAAACTTCTATAATCCAAAAATTTGATAGCGTCAATGTTCCAAAATCCTCGAGTCATCCTCGAGTTCCAAAAGTCTCGAGTAAGATCGCTTTTCTTTTTCTCCTCGGTTGCATTCCCAAAACTTTCAGAGTGATTCTTACAGACCTTTGAGTAGAACCGACTAAATTTGTTCGATAACATTTCATTTTTAATAAACTTTCTGCTCCTTTGAATCGGTGCTCGTTACGGTACTCCCTGCGGACGAAGATAAGAAGACGAACAATGGTTCAATGATTATATAAAACGCCAAAGGTAAGAATATTTTATAATCTATTACGAAGAGTATCGCTTTCTTCTGCGTTTAATTAACAAAAATTAATATACCAGCTGTGGGATAAAATTAATGTAGTAGTTAGCTTCTCATTGATTTCATTATAAAGTTATCAAGAATTTAAATACTTACTTGTGCTTTACGTATAACTTAAATAATTGATGGACTGCCTTCGGTAAAATATTATAACTTTAACATGATCCCACATATTCGCTTTTATTTACTGTCTAATTTCATCGCGTTGATTCGTCTTAATAAATTCATTTATTTAGTTCAATTTAGTGCCACTTTCATATCAACGTTTCCAACATTTATGGAATATAATATGCTAATTCAGACATCTGCCTATACGAATTACAATATATCATTGTACAAAGTGTATTTAATAATTTTCTTCGTTAATTCTCATCCTCTTCGCAATAGTCCCACTCGTCTTCGCGAGAATGTCGTCTGTGTAATTGTGACGCGGAAGATTCTTCGACTTTTAAATCATTATTGTCAGAAGTGAAGACCAAATTGCATAAGAACCCTAGAATAAATAACCAATTCAATCTACCCGAACTTATATCTATTTAAAAGAAACAACAAAATTTCAAGCATCAAATACTCGTTGCCTTATTTCTCTAATGAAACTAGTAAATACATTTAAACGCGCAATTTGAAATTAAAATGGCGCAAAAAGTGTCAAGTATCAGTTCTTATCTACAATGCTGGAAAATCATCGAGAAGTGAACTTGACTTGATCAATAAAATAGTTGAAAAGAATGTAATAAAAGAAGTAGATGAAAAGAAAACCTTTTATTTTATCCATCAGACTATCGCTCGGTTCCGTTTCAGCCAAATCCTCGTCTTCGCTTGAACTCTGCTTTATACTTTGATAAACAGTACTTCCGATGTCTACTATATGATTAATTATAAATTGGATGGTACAGAGAATCATAATCAATAATATCGGTAAACATAAATTAGTTTCCACGTCATCTAACAACAGGTTTAACCATTCCGGTAGTAAATCGTTGCTCATCTTCGATTAGAAACGTTTTCAATAAAATATTCTGGAAACTGTTTGGTTTAATCCCAAAATATTCGACTAATGCTTCCGAGACGCGTCCGTTATCAAGGTGGACACGTTTTCAAAAAAATGTCGTAAACCATGTTCTTGTTAATTTAGCCAAATAATGAAATCATAGCCGAAACACACTTGAACGTCTGTCTACAACGTTTAATCGGTTCAAGAGTTGAATGTTCTACGAAATCGAGTATCGATTCAAACGTCTTTAAATTTCGATCAATTTCGATTCTAAAATAACGCGGCATGAAGGAACGCGTTTAAACGACGAAAGTCGCGAAAGGAATTGTTTTTAAAATAAAATCGTTCAACAATTCAGGAATGATTCAAATTTCAGTTTATTAAAAAACTAAAAGATATTCTTAATAAAAGTTATATTTCAAAAAACTTTGCTTAAGGCACATTAAAATCGAAATTAAAACAAACATGGTACGTTCTGTTCACAACTTAGGTTCGTCACGGTATCGATAAAGTATTGCGTGCCATACAGTGCCATCTACTTTTGTATCGGTATAAGTTATATCATAACCCTTAACTATGTTACAATTAAATGATATCATTTGATTTATATAGATGAAATAGTATGAAATAGTCGTTACTGTAACAAGTATACACATATAAATAATTTTAATAAGGACAAAATGTCAACTCGTTGGTAAATACATGCAAGAACTATTCATTAAGAAATGTTGATTGTTGTTATTGTACAACTTATTAAACTACTTTTTAGGTATCCTTTCTATCAACAAGGCAATCCACAGCTTAGAATTTTCCTTCCAAATTTTTGGTTGAAACTTGTAACACCAGAACATAAACAACCAAAGAATGTAGTAACGTTTCACTGTTCAATGGAAATGACAAAGTTCGATGTAAAGAATTATTTAGAAAAGATCTATGATGTACATCCTATCAAGGTATGTACCAGAATTGCTCTTGGCAAAACGTATATGCTTGGAACGACTGTCTACAAAAGAGACGACTCAAAAATAGCTTACGTCACTTTAGTAAGTAGCCGTGTTTATTTATATGTATGTACAGACATGCGATGTTGTGTATTTATGATACATCAAAATTCGCAGACATTACATTCGTGAATGTAATCTGGAAGCTGCGAATCTCTGTGCAGTAAAACTTTTTTGACCAAATATCTAATCCGCTTACAATTTATAATTAAACAATTAAACACAATACAGAATATGTAATAGAGATGATGTAAATGAAGTTTTAACGCACTTTGTAGGTAGATGTAAACTTTGTGGACTTCGATATATATCATAGATACATCAGCATCCATGATTTATTTCTGTATCTACTTTATTGACAGAATTAACATGAATTACTAATAGGTAATAAGTTAACAGAATATATATAATTATAGCCCAAAGATGAAACATTTACATTTCCATCGCTGTTTCCTCCGACCAAGGACAAAGAGGAGATTGCAGAAAATTATACAAATGAAATAGAACAAGCATTTAAACAATTTACAAAACATAATAAAACACCCTGTATTCCTAGTTGGTTTATGATGTAGTAGTTTTCTTAGTGCAACAACAACGTACAAAATAAAATTGATTTCAATGAATTTGTATCAGTTTCTTTTCATATTCTTACATTAGTTACAAGTATAATCTTAATACTAATATTGAACAGTTCTATTCGTTAATGTATTATTTAATCACAAATAATAACACAAAATAAAATATATCGATTACAAAAAATACTTAACATATTTTTATAACAAAACAAATATATTTATGTAAGACATAAGTATCTTCAGTGTTCAATACTCTGACAACATATGACCATAAGATTTGCACTGAGGACATTGCGTAATGTCAAACAAAAAAACAGTCTGAAAAAAGTTAAAAAAAAAAAAAAATAAATAAATGAAAAATTGTAGACGTTAATAAAAAAAACAAAATATAACTAAACAGAAAGCAAAGAATATCCATTACTTTGTATCGTGTTTAACCAAATTGTAGATCAACAAAACATACCTGTGGATGAATAGGGCAAAAATAACGTACTCTGCCTTTTGTCCAAAATCCACAAACATTGCATAATACAAAACAGTGTGGCCTGTAACATAGGCATTTATCAGACGGTATCTTACTATGGACTGTTCCTCTGCCTCTTCCTCTTCCAATTCTCACGGAATTCATTTTGCCAGGTTTTGTATTCAAATACATTTAAACTTTTATTCCTGGGTGAATTATTCAAACATGCTTTTTTAGTAAATTGTACATATGATACAGAATAATCAGTTTTATTTTTGTTTACAAGGCATATTCAATATCTCAACAATCAGTGCACAAAATAATTAGTTTAATTTAGTGAGTACTTTCTAAACTACATTCTCGCGTTCATAATTGTATATAAGACACATTTTGAATCGTAAACGATGGCACAAATTCCTATGCGCAAACGTGATTCACTCGTTGCAATCGCGCCGCTTTCAGTACTCTTTAAGTAACGTTTAATTTCCGGCTCGCGAATAATGATCTTGGTGCTTGCCTTTTAACATTTAATTCGTGTGATTTAAAGAAAACTAAATAATCTTAATAACGCAAAATAAAAATTGTTAATAAAATAATGCGCACTGTAACTATTAGAAAGCTTACACAAAATAGAAATATATATATATATATATATATATATATTAACTGAATAAAAATAAAAAGAAGAAATACCTTTGAAATACTTTTTATCGTCGTATTTCTTTCTTGATCGAATCTTCGATATCTTATATTTCCGAACAATGTAATCCCAGACACGTTGTTCTTTAACCGTTTGTCCTTTGAAACGCAATGTATCGCACAATTATCCTAGTCCTAGAATATTGCGGCTACACTTCCGAAGATTCATAAAAAACAACAGAAAATGTAATACAAATTCAAGGTATTACGAAGTGACTTATTTTGAAGAGAAGAGGCGCTATCAGAAACGTCTTGCCAGACGACAGACCGATGCGTTTCTAGCACATGGATCGCTCTCCCGGCAAAAATGAAAGAAAAATAGAGGCGAGTGTAAACACACTTGAAACGATACTATCGTTTTCTTCCCCCACAAACATAAACTATGCAAGTCAAATATTGATTTGTCACGAAATAACCAGATTAAGTTTTCTTTTTCGTGCATAATTTTACCAGAATTTATTTAATTATTTGCTAACAAAAATTAGATTATACTCATCTGAATTATGCTCGATTTCAGGTCGAAAGGATATTACAATATTGGTAAACATGGCGAGAAGGTAAATAAGGAATTTTTTTTAATCGGTATAAAAACATTCATTATTCTCGGTTAACTTCATCGTATTAACGGCTTTTGGCTGTCAAAATTAGAATTTCGGGACTTAAAAATTCGGAAGTTTTAGAATTTTGGGACTTAAAAATTTGGAAACTTACGAACTTTGAAACCCGACTCTGCACAGAGTCTCGAAAAAGGGAAAAGAATATATAATAAATATAATTTATTATATAAACGTTAACGTTTATTCTCTTATTTCTTTTATTCTATTTTCGTTATCATTGTCAACATTTTCATGAAAAGATGTTATGTCTTTTCTTTCCGTTGTGTGGAATTGTTTGGTCCCTCATTAATATGTACATATCTCTCATATTCGGATCCTTTCATGGAAATGACCGACCCTGTTTGGGACTTCGAGTCTTTAAAATTTTTGGCATTTAGGATTTTGAGATTGTCAAACTTGAGATCCTTAGAACTTGAATTGTAGCGGGGAATGCGAAATAGACAAAAATTGGTGTATCCACGGGGAATTGATTTAACAAAAGGTATGGCGTCCGGTATAGTTTCGGAAAATAAACGTATCGCGAATTTGAACATATCTACGAATCATGGCAGGTAATAAACAACAGTAAGCAAGAAACTGGACAATTAAAATATTTTGAAATCGAATAAGAAGGAACGCGAACCGCTGTATGAAGAAGGAAATGGATTATTTCGTTGATGATCGTTTCATTTTATTGTTTTTTCTTTTTTCTTTCTTTTAGTAAAGTTCTAAACATTTATAGAATATTCACAAGCGGAACAGACAAGACGAAAGTGACATTTTGCACAGACGTGGACAAATCTGTGATAGTCCATAATTTCGAAAAGAGGGGCTGGATTCAAGTTGGTCCAGAAGACGATTGGAACTTTTATTGGTATTAATTTTATTTTCTTAACAAAACAACAGAATTTGTTTATTGTTTTCAAATCATTATTGCGTTACAGGGCAGCTACACAGTCTTGCAGAAATATATTTAGCGTCGAAACTGGATACAGAATGGACGATAAACAGTCAGATATTTATTTCGTATCTTACACAATTTTACGTCAGTAATTATTAATGTCTCAATTACTTCCGAAATAATAAGTGACAAACAAACAATTGTTAAAAGTTGATAAGCGGGAAATTACATTATCGACATCATATCGAATACTACTTTGTACGTGAAAATTTTATTCGTCGCTAGAATTAATCTTCAAAACTTTCAAAACGTATCTTTGTTCCTTTTCTCACAAAAATGGGAAGAAGTATTTCTGCGTCATTTATAAACTTGACTATAATCGAGACGTTAATAATGTTGATTCGCACTGTACAGCGTATTTGCAGTTCTTTAAGTTTACTGTATTTTTCTTTTTTTCAGAATTATTAATCACTTTCCAAATCACTATGAATTAACGAGGAAAGATCTGCTGGTGAAAAACATAAAACGGTACCGGAAGGAGTTAGAGCGTGAAGGGAATCCGCTTGCAGAAAGAGGCGACGGGCCGGGAAAATATCTCTATCTCGATTTCATTCCAGTCACATTCGTTTTGCCAGCAGGCAATATATTTTTTAAACTATTGATCCATTCATCGATATTTTGTAAACGTTCATATGTACAATTTGTAGATTACAATATGTTTGTGGAAGAGTACCGGAAATCGCCTCAGAGCACATGGATCATGAAGCCCTGCGGAAAATCGCAAGGTGCGGGGATATTTCTAATCAATAAATTAAGCAAATTAAAGAGATGGTCCCGCGAGTCGAAAAATCCGTTTAATCCAAATCTAACGAAAGAATCATACGTTATATCAAGGTACGTACGTTAAAACTTGCGTAACTAGGATTTTTGTTCAAGATGAGCTAGTTTTGTCGTTAACGTCAACGTTAACGTTAACTAAATCGTCGTTAACATATGAATGTGTAACATTGCTATAGTCACAATAATTTAGCTATCAAAAGGTGATTTTAATTAATTTTAAACACGCAGATATATTGATAATCCTCTGCTGATCGGAGGTAAAAAATTCGATCTACGACTATACGTTCTCATTACTTCATTTCGTCCATTGAAAGCCTACCTATTCAAGCTTGGATTTTGCCGTTTTTGCACGGTCAAATATGACACTAGCATACAAGAGCTGGATAACATGTACGTACATCTGACCAATGTGTCTGTTCAAAAACACGGCGTGAGTATACGTACTCTTTCTTTTCTCTAAAAACCGAAAATATGAATCTATAAAAAAAAAGGTTTCTGTTGTAGGAAGAATATAACAGTAAACACGGAGGTAAACTTAGCGTACATAATTTGCGACTATATTTGGAGAGCACTCGTGGAAAAGCGGTTACCGAAAAACTCTTCGCTAACATCACGTGGTGCATTGTGCACTCTTTGAAAGCAGTTACCGCGGTTATGGCCACCGATCGACATTGCTTCGAGTGTTATGGCTACGACATCATCATTGATAACGATCTGAAACCATGGCTTATCGAGGTTTTTACATAATCGTACAAACGTATACATACATATAGCCAAGTATATCTATGTACACACTCGGGTATGATGTAGGCTTTCATTTGACTAAAAACAGACGTAGTACGTAACTACTTACTTTCGGTATTGAAAAATCAAATATGTGAATTCGGAATTTAGAAATTGAAAAATTGCTCAGTAAAGAAGCTGAACTTATTCGGCAATGTATATATAATTACCTTATAATACATTATAGCTTTAGAATACAACATAATGTACTTTCCATTGCCTAAATCTATAAAAATGGTTCTAATGAATTTTTTTTTTTCATTTCCAGGTGAATGCATCACCTTCATTGACCTCCACAACGGTGAACGATAGGATATTGAAATATAAATTGATCGACAACATTATTTCAATTGTTGTACCACCCGACGGTATCCCAGAGTGAGTTGAGCATTTTTTGTTTTTTTTTAATACATCGTCGTCTCTTGAATTAAATTTCGATTATTTTTTTAGCGTAAAATGGAACAAGTGTCCAACACCAGAAGCACTGGGAAATTTCGAACTTCTTTTGGACGAAGAATTGTGTTCTCAAGAGGATAAAGAATATTCGTCTGGCAAATACCGAAGTTCTTCCAGCAAATGGAAATGAATGTTAATATCGTACAACGAATTTCATTTATTAATTATTCTATAAATTTTTGTACTCGTTGGATTAAACAGCGAGAGGGGATTCAGAACGCGAGGCATGCGTAGATGCAAGGAACACGGTTCGTGGTCTTCTGTTATCAAGGCGCATGTACTAAAATCTTCGAAATGCACATATTCCGAGCAGTTTATTTTCCTGAGACACGGCTTAATCCGATCGCGATATTTAAATATTCTTTAAAACGGAATACAGTAATAATTCTTGTGTGACATTGAGACGTCGAAAATGTGAAATTGTTTTTCACAAACACGTGATACGGCGATAGAAACGCGTTATATCAAATGGTATATAAGGGTGGATCTTGTTCAAGAATGGTTTAGATGTGTCCTAACCGGCGATCCGTCACGTAATTCTTATTCTATAAAAGTAAATTGCAATTGGTTTTGGCTTGAAGAAAAACGAACCATGTCGACGGAACGGAACGTTTTGCATTATTAAAATAACCAAGAACGAAAGAATGGAAAATACTTTACGTAAACACGCGTTTTCTGCGAGTGTAAAATTACTGATAACCGCGGTGATCTATCAGACGTTTTGCCTCATCGATGTTTCACCAGGTAAGGATCCGATACACAATTTTAACAATTGATATATTGTTTACATTCGAAACACCATTGGTCGATCAATGTTCTTCAACGGGTAGAAACAAAAGTTTAACACGTTGATTATCTCGGAGGTTTCCGATGACCGGCTTCACTTTTTGTATACCAAATTCAAATGGAATATACATGTATATTTAGAAACCTCAGAAAACGAGAAAAAAAAAATTCTTTGAACCGCCAAAATCGAAGTACTGTAGTTGAAAAGTGACTCCTTAATGTTCTAAGTAATGTATCGTGAATTTCTTGATTATGGCGGTTAACGTGTTAAACGCAAGCAAGAATGAAATATTTCCGTGCAAAGGTTGGATTCTGTTTGTGATCAGGCTAAAAAAAACAATTATTATAACTCGTCCCTTCCAACGACTCTGTTTTTGATGTCAAGAGCAGTTGTGCAAACGAATGGAATACGTAATCGTACTTTCTGCGCGATTTGTTTCGACGGCTGGCGCAACGATGACTTCTTCTACTTGTTTGGATCTCGACACTTTTACAAATGCACATATTTCTTTCTTTATTGATCCTGTGTATAAAAAAAAAAAGACAACAACAACAAAAAGCAGTAAACTAAAGACGATGACTGGGATCAAGGGTGAATTAACCTTCATGAGCACGTGTTTAAGACATCGAGAGTAGAGAATACCGCAAAAATTGTTCATCGGTTAAACCTTCGGAGTTGTAAAATATCAGAATTGAAAAATTTCAAAGTTTCATAACGCGTAATTACAAAATTGCAAAATCGTATTTTACAGTTTATATTTGATATTTGAATTAGATGTATATGGGTGCAAAGGGCACCGATCATAACTTCGTATTAAGACGTTTAGCACGACACTAAACTTCTTCTTAGATAAATTTGTACAAACGATACTTGTTGATTATCCAGCAAATTACGAATATTCTCCGAGAGTGTACAACGTCGGCGTGCTGATGGCTTCTCATTTGAATAGTCCTTTTGATCTTGAGAGATGCGGACCAGCCGTCGATCTAGCCTTAGCCGAAGTGAACGACTTTTTGAGCGTTCACAATGTGCAATTGCGCAAGGTCCAAGGAAGGTGAGTCTTTGTATACCTTGTTTCCTTGTGTTTAGACTGCGTGAAAGAAAAATAAAAAAAAAAAAAAAAAAAAAAAAAAAAACAAATACGCGAGTATGTCCTAAATACGCATATGCGTGACCCTGCGTAAATTGATTCGCTTCTGACCACGCGTTTTCACCGTTTCCATGTCATTACATTAATTCAATTGAACCGACGTGCGCACAAAAAACAGGTCTCCCAATATCCGACGAGAAAATTCGCTGACAACGGCGCGATCAGGATAAAACGAAACAACAATGGCCATACAAATATCATACGAACTCGAAGATTTCTAAATGAAACTATATCAAAGATTAAAAACTATTCTTACGATATTGTTGATATCAACTGTCGAATTCCGAATATCGTATATTAAGTATCCAATGCTAGGATCGTAGATGTTGATTATCGAATCAAAGCGGAGGAGATAAAATACCAAGGGTAGTTAGGTTCGAATTCGTTAACGAGAGAAGAAGAGAGTTGCAAAAATCCTCGTAAAGGATAATTTTCCGAGCGTCGAACGGTATTCAATCATTGCCCATTCACCTACGCTATTAATCTATAATTATTTCGTGTTATTTACACTCGAAGCGACACAATTATCCATCGATTCAGCCTGGATTTCCTCGCGAATAAAACACGTCCATAGTTTATTCCTTGTTAGAGCCGTTTATTCTTCGTTGCGTTACGATCGTTACAAGTATTGTCGCGAATTCCTCTTTAATTCCGTGATCGATAAACGGATCGTTCGATCGAAAATAATGAACGCGATGCCGAAAGATCGCGTTCCTGGAAGAAGGAAGCGGTTAACGGTAAATATTGACGAAAGAGGTCGCGTCGAAATATGATACATAGATTGATCCTTTCAATATCCTTGCAATACATCAGCCGTTGTTTATTCTTGTCTGCTACTTTCGGTAGCTTTTACACGGATTTCGATCGATCGTAATTGTTATTGTCGTTCGTTCGAATCCTTCGAGTTCTAGCGATACGTGTAACTAGGTAGGAATTATTTTTGCCCGGTATAGATAATTTTGGTTGCGTCTTTAGCTATCCATCCTGCAGTGGAGCCGCAGCACCCGGTTTAGCAGCCGATATGCACTTCAGAGACAACGTGATCGCGTTTATTGGTCCGGCTTGTGCGTTTGCTCTTGAACCTGTTGCAAGACTCGCAGCTTACTGGAACACTCCTATAATCACAGGAATGGGCGATCAAGTATGCTTCTTTCGTCTCGTTAACCCTTTGCGATCTGCGATAGAAATTAAAGAACCGCAATGTTGAACATGTACTCTGCTACTTCAGCACTCGTAGCGCTCAAAGGGTCGAGAAAAATTCATGGTTTGAACGTTTCGATCATTTACCGATAATTCTGATGTATTTTCTAAATGACCTAGCCACCCTCTGAAGGTGAACTGTCCGTAACCTCAGGTATCCTTGGAAGGATCAATAAATGGAAGAACGAGAGCTCGGTAAGAAGATAAAATCGGGTTATTTGCTTAATTATCGGGTGCATACGTATCCTCGACGCGATGAACACGGAGAGCTTGATCCTCTATCCTCGTATTTACGAGCCCATTAGCGTTTTTAATTAGTCAGCTTGCTCGTTAGGTGCATCCGAAGAAGATCATCCCGTATTTTCACGATCCCATATTTCTTTTCAAGGGAATTTTCAAGGATAAAAGCAAATATCCCACCCTAACTAGGATGTCTTATTGTCAATGTCGTCTCCGATTGGTGTTCTCCAGTATATTCAAAGAATTTGGATGGTCTCACGTGGCTCTGCTGCTGGACAGATCTGATCTGTTCTCGTGGACAGTTGGCAAAAACTTGGAGTACGGTTTACGCAAGGAAGGATCGTTGAAATTTGTCAGAGAACTCGATGGGAACACGGAAGACGAACCCTATCAGTTCTATTTGCGCGATGCCAGTATGTACGCGAGAGGTAGTTACCTTTACAGAATAATGTTTAGGACCGATTGTATCGGGCACGAAATCATCTCGCGTCTGATGTTCGCAGTGGTAATTCTTAGCGTACGAGGTACTCTAGTTAGGAAATTCATGCTGGCCGCCCACGCTTTGGAAATGACCAGAGGCGACTGGGCATTTCTCGACGTCGAAATATTTCAGGTAAATCAAACGAATAATCCTGATCGTTCGGATCAATTACGATTAACTCGAATACAAACTAGGGATCCTATTGGGGTGACCACGATTGGGAGATCGGAGACGAAGACGATGCTGTAGCTAGAAAAGCATACGAAGCTCTGTTGAGAGTGTCCCTTCTACAACCAACCAGTCCAAGATTTCAAGATTTCGCCGAGACCGTCCGTCAAAGAGCTCTTACGGATTACAATTACTCGTTTTCGGAAGGAGAAGAAGTAATCTACATGCATATGTACAATAAATTGTTTGTCAAAAACAGATAAAAGATGCCTAACTAGCGTCCCCTTTCCAGGTAAACTTCTTCATAGGTGCCTTTTACGACGGCGTCTATCTGTTGGGGATGGCGTTGAACGAGACTTTGGCTCAAGGGGGAGACATCAGAGACGGTATATCGATTACCAGAAGGATGTGGGACCGAGACTTCATTGGTATTACCGGACACGTCAGGATCGACGACAATGGAGACCGTGATGCGGACTACAGTATCCTGGATTTGGATCCCATCACGGGAAGGTCAGCGTCAATTAAGCCAGCCATTCGTTCCGTCCGTTTGCAATGCTAATCAACCTCTATTCCGAGGGCATACGCCGCGATGGAATTCGGTTGGATAACCTACCGGGATTCCTCTCGATCTCGTTCCTATACTTGTCCACGCAAAGCGAGCGCAATTAGATGCGTTTGTTTCCATCGATCGCTCGATGATGCTGCGCTATACAGAAACAACCACGACGAATTTCACAGATTCGAGGTGGTCGCTCATTATCTGGGATTGAATCGAGAATACAGTCCAGTTTCTGGGAAAAAGATCCATTGGCCCGGTGGCAGAGAGGGCCCACCGGCCGATGTTCCCGAATGCGGTTTCTTGGGAAACGATCCAGCTTGCACCTCCAGAACGGAAGCGTACACTTTCGTCGCTTATACCGGCTTGACCCTTACCGTCTTCTTACTCGTTGCCGTCACCGCGACCTGTGTGCTGTATCGGTATTGTAATTTACACTCACCTACGATCAGATACCCATGTTCGATGCTCGCGCGTTATAAAACAATCGGTATCTTTCGAAACTCGATTCTCTATTTTGTCAGACACTTACGGTTATCGGCTGATTTGAACAACATGTCCTGGAGAATCAGGCCCGAAGAGTTGCTACTCGAAATAGGGAAACCCGTTTCGTCGAAGATCAATCTGCATCAGGCTATGTCCGATGTGAATGTAAGTGATCTGCCTAAGAATGGTAAATCTGCGACTGATTTCCAACTGGTTCATCGTTATAGAATTTTGAATCGGAACAACGCATTCGTCGAGGATCACAGTTCAGCTACGAATCGCTGCCGCCAACCACGGTGTTCACTACCGTTGGTATTTACAAAGGTGAACGGGTTGCCATTAAAAAAATCACGAAAAAGAAAGTAGTCGATGTTACGAAGAAGCTACTGTGGGAAATTAAACAGGTACGGGATGTTACTTCTGAAAATACCGTCAGGTACGTGTAATAATACATATAAGTATACATAAGTATAGGTAACGAAAAAGTAAGTTCAGGTTCGGAAGACGAATTATTCGAAACGTTCAGGTTTATCGGCGCTTGTCTCTGTTCGCCCTCGCCGACGGTCTTGATTCTGACCGAATACTGTCCACGAGGATCCCTGAAGGATGTGCTCGAAAACGAAGCTATAAAATTGGACTGGAATTTTCGAATGTCTCTGATCCACGACATCGTCAAGGTAGAGCAGGTGTAAAGCTCGTTCGCGTTCTCTTCTCTTCTCTTCTCTTCTCTTCTCGCGCTTTCGTTAGCTCTGCTTTATGATTGTTCAAGAATAATACGTCGAACAATAGTACACATTCTTTATATTTATACAGGGAATGTCCTATCTTCATGCCAGCGAAGTTTCAGCACATGGAAAGCTACGATCCTGCAATTGTCTGATCGACGGTCGTTTCGTCCTGAAGATTTCGGACTTCGGTCTGAAAACTCTTACGACTCCTTCAGATTTCATTATGGATGACAATTACTATACCAGTAAGTAGAAACGAATATCATTTAATCGGGGCTGCTTATTCATTTCACAATTATCCCCCGATAGAATTACTGTGGGTCGCGCCAGAACTTTTGCCATTAATCGTAACACCAGGAAGCGTGGCCACTCAAAAAGGGGACGTGTACAGCTTCGCGATTATCTTAGAGGAAATCGTTGTTCGAGGTGGCCCATACGAAACTGTCAAGGGGTTCATATCTTCTCAAGAAGTATAATAAGAATTCGTTACCCTTAAACCTCGCGTTTATCGTTAAAGGATTCGTTACATTTTCGATTCGTTTTCGCATAGATCGTAAGTAAAGTCGCCGCATCCGAAACGCCACCGTTTAGACCGGAAGTAACACCAAAGGACTGTCCACCGGATATTTTATCTCTGATGGAGAGATGTTGGCACGAAATGCCCGAGGAACGACCAACTTTTCACACGATTCGAGGAACTATACGCGGCATTATGAAGTAACTCCCTATTATTATACGTAGAACAGTATAACTGACTGGCGAAATTAATTTATCGCTTTTATAGGGGTTATTGCGAGAATCTGATGGACGATTTGTTGAGACGCATGGAACAGTACGCGAACAATTTAGAGGCCTTGGTCGAAGAAAAAACGGAACAACTCAGCTTGGAAAAACGACGAAGCGAAGAGCTTCTGTATCAAGTACTTCCAAGGTAATTTTTTTTTCGAATGTCGCGTTCGTTTAATTCAAACGCTACCATGGTCATTACTCAGACAAGTAGCGTGTCAACTGATGGCCGGAGAACTGGTGCAACCTGAACAATTCGAATGCGTGACTATTTACTTCAGCGACATAGTTGGTTTTACGGCTCTTTGCGCACAAAGCACCCCCATGGAAGTGGTCGATTTTCTTAACGATCTGTACAGTACCTTCGATCGTATCATTGAATTCTATGACGTCTACAAGGTAAGGTTTGTTCGTTCGAAATATTACGTGCACGGTTCGCTTCTATTTACATTTATTCGCACGATTGTTAGGTGGAAACAATAGGAGACGCGTACATGGTAGTGTCTGGCCTGCCTGAAAGAAACGGTGACGAACACGCCAGAGAAATTGCTTTAATGGCTTTGGCGATTCTAGACTCGATACGCTCTTTCACGATAATGCACAAGCAAAACGCGCAATTAAGCGTTAGAATAGGCGTGCACAGTGGTCCAGTTTGTGCCGGTGTTGTGGGTCAAAAGATGCCACATTATTGTCTGTTTGGCGATACAGTGAACACAGCGTCGAGAATGGAATCTTCTGGATTACGTAAGCTACGATTGTCGATGAATGAAATTCAACTTCAACTGTAGTCGATTCGATAACGATGTTATTTCGTTTCTATGTTCGACGTAGCCTTGTGTATACACGTGTCAGAAGCAACAAAATACATATTGGACAAGTTTGGAACGTTCGATCTGGAATTGAGGGGAGAGGTGGAGTTGAAAGGAAAAGGAAAAGTTACTTCGTATTGGTTAAAGGGTTGTTCTGAACCTGATCCAAGACCTCCGAGTCCAAAATATCGTAAGCACAGCGTCACTACGCCGGAAAATAATCTAAATCCGCTGATTTTCCCACCTAACAACGTTAACGGGCCCAAAACAAATAACAATACATTTATTAATTTATCCGAGTTACAATAGACACGTTTCACGAGTTTTATGATGTTCAATGATCGAACGACAACACTAAAAGGACATAATTATAATAAATTTATTTAAATTTCTTCTATTACAATATCAATTCAGGATTTTACATCGATAACATTTAATTTATTATATAAATAGAAGAATCTTTAATAGGCTTTTGTCGACAGGCATGTACATTAAATTCATTTTTCAACGACGATTCGAAGAAATGTCAGATTCAGTTTTCTTTTCTTTCGTGTCACAGCTATGAGATGTATCGATGCTCGCAATTTAATATACATGTCTAATCAACGGTAATCTACGCAAAGCTTGCTTTTAACTCAAATTTTTGGCAATGTTTCCGAAAGAAATTTAACAAAAAACTAAATTTGATCTTTCTTTCAAGTATTTCTGTGTGGTGTGTGTGCATGTGTGTGTGTGTGTGTGTGCGTGTGTGTGTGTGTGTGTGTATTATACGCTACACTTTTCGTGTTATACTAGTCCGTATCAACACAGTGTATCATTTCAATGTAATACGCGTATAGACTACAGCAGAATTAGCATCTTTAGTTGAATTATTATTATTACGATTAAAGGCTACTAATAATTGATTATAAACCTCTGTGTAATCTATAGTTTTATCACTGTTAAATCTAAAAAGATGTGTCAATTATTCGATCGCCATAAAATCTTGACAACAAGGATCATCATGTCCGACTACTTTGATGCCAAGAACATTATTAGTCTGAAACAGAAACGGTGTTATCTATCAAAAATTTTGTCACCCCGTGTTCGTACATGTTATGAAATATATTTTATTTCGAACAAAATGTTGTTCTTCGAAAATATCCTTAATTTCATTTAAACCCAGCCTTACCTGAAACTAATAGCTCTCGCAGCAAGAAGTCTATTGCACTCTGCAGTATCAGGTAAAGGTAAGGGTAAATAAGGGCTCTCATTTTCTTGGTCAGTGAATTCGAATCTATGAATTCTTGGTTGCACTTTCATATCTCCAAAAGGTCCTTTCAGTATCAAATAGTGTAGCGGTAACGGATACGTCGTTTTCGTTTTTAAAATCAACTATAGAGTACACGTAATAATCACTTTAATTTACTTTTTCTCTTTTGTTTTTTTGTTTTTGTTTTTTTTTTTCTTTTCTTTTCCATCGAAGAATTTAGTAATTTAACATATTAACATCTGTACGTACTTGGTAAGTCATGTCCCTCTCTGAACTTTGGGTAGGATCGCGTTGGCTGTTATTAATTCTCGCCTTTACAACCCATTGATTATTAAATGCCGTAAAACGAGATGTTTCATAAAACAGTTTATGAACGAACTCGTCTGTACGATAGGGCTTCATCTGTAAATCTATACAAACGAAATTCTACAAATAGCTTACATTCTTTATTTCCTACGTCTGTAAAAGAAAATGACGGAAGACCTAATCTATTCAACGCCCCGATAAAAATATAGACAAATGCGATTTTAAGCGAATCGTATGATGAAAAGGATTGTCCCTGCTGCTGCTAAACAAGGCAGAAAACAAAGATGTAAAATATAATTTTATGAACAACGCATCAAATGTTTGTTCTATGATTAATATGTAAATAAGATTAAAGAGGAGTTTCAGAGTCTTAATGCACGAGAAACAGATACCGACCGTTGAATGTGATTTTCTCGTAGGACAAAAGGTCAAAGACATTGTCATACAGCCTACGTTCTTCGAGTGTACGGGCATCGATATCGCGTAATGCTTCCATAACGTCCAGTCCCGAACGATGAGGATGAACGCAATGTGCTTCGTGTTCTGGGCGCTCATGATTAGGTCCACGCCATGGACAACCAATTCTACTGTATTTGCAGCTAGATATTCTGTGTACATACAACAAACAAGATGAGCACAAACTTTGTTCGGATATAATTATTAACGCCGATTACCTTTCTTCGCACATTGTTTCTTCGTGGCGTTCCAAGGAGTTTCGTGGGAACTCCTTTGCACAATATTGACATTCTGCTGGTAATTCAGAAACAGCTTTCTCAACTGCCAAATTTCGAGATGGCGATGTCCTGCTAATCTCGATTCTGCAGTTGGGGCATGTTGCCATTTCATCTCGTAGCCTGGCATCTGCGAGGACATGAGTGAAGCAACCAGCACACATCAAGTGTCCATTTGTACACTGTGAACATTGTTGCAGCATGTTTTACTAACGTTCTTCAATTTCAACATTTCTTAAGATATAATCGTAGTTTTGTTACAAATTTTATCAGTTTGTAGTAAATGTTTGTCACAAAGTATGCGTAGCTATGTGCAAAATTTATGTTCTTCTTACTATGTAGTATTAAATAATAAAAAATAAAATGTACATCTTTTCATTATGTATAAAGAATCGATAATTTTCTATTTTGCACAAGCTCTCATACCAGTTTTTATTTCTGTAACAAATATATACATCCCTTACAACGATCAATCTATAATAACAAAACTAATGTCACATATATTACCATGATTTGATGTTTTTACACCTGAAACACAAAATTGTAATAATACTATTAATAATTCAAGTTAATCATTGGCAAAACCAGTAGGTTTAAAACAACGTGAATATCATCAAAGCAACTGTCATTAATGCTGCCAATATCGATAATAGAAAGGAAGAGAAAAGGATAATGATGCATAGGAAAAGTGAAAAAGGGTGTCGTATGTGAAATAACTAAGTAATAACCTTTAAGAATATTTATTTTGTTTAATGCTTTCCAACTATACATGTTATACAGATTTTCTGGAAATACGCTTTCTCTCTCTCACTCTCACTCTCTCACTATTTATTATAATTGATAAACATTAATTTCGCATGGGTCTACAGTAATTTTACCTAGTAACTAGTTTTATAAGTTTCCTCCATTTTGATTACTTCTTACAATAAACATGATACTTTATGATAAAAAAGGTGGTATTATATTATGTACTAGAGGCTATAAAAATTTTTTGACTTAAATAACTTTTTCTTTTCAAGTTTTCTAATTGATTTTCATTAGAGTATCGACTAGACTGAAGTTAAAATTTAAATGATTTGTGCATACTTATAAGAACCAAATGCTTCGTATAATGTCTACATGTTCACAAATGCATGAATACAACGTTCAAACTTGCATACTGTAGAAAATAAAAGTGGTACGGCGCTGAACCAAGCGCTAAATAACTTACATGTATGCATTTCTATTATGATAGAATAAACGCCACATTCTTACCACTGTATTAAACTGAATTAGGACACTGAATATTATATATGTTACATATACATAGATATGTATATACCTCAGTTAATAAAATTTCGAAAGGGAATCAAGAACAAAATATAATAAAGTACAGATGGAATAAAATGCTACAAAGTTAAATATAGAAGGATTTCTGCAAATAAATGTTAATAAAAAAAATAGGATTATTGTTGGAACATGCATACATACAATAATTCTCCCTTTAATATAGTACCTGTATTTATGTTTCGCACGATTTAAAAATTCGCATAAATTTACACCATAGCGAGAATTACTTGACATGCATGCATAAATATGTTTAATGCAATTATGATATCACTTTACAATACAAACTATAAAAAAAAATAATTTAGTATTATGTTTACCACAATATTAAATCTTCTGAAATTTCATTGCGAAAGATGAGTCCGTAAAATACCTTGTATATATTAATACTTTATAGTTATGTGGAATCTTTAAATTTCATAAATATATCTAAGGACAACAAACAAATAACGAATAGACTTCAGTGTTCATATATAGAGCAAATTAAAAGCTGTTCTTCATACATCTGTTTTCCCTTTCTCATGTATTCAATATCATTTCTATTAGGATAAACATATATTACCTACCTGTAATTATATTATTACTATCTTAAAGAAGACAATACTAATAAATAATTTTTAAATTTTAACAATAATAAAAACAGTTTGAAATTCTCTTAAATACTTATAAGATCAGAACTTAAACAAAACTATATTTTATATATAACCATTAACATTGTATGCCTGCAAATATTAGAAAAATAAAAAGTCTTATCATGAGGATAAACTATGTAAAAATGTGTTGCGATCATCAAGAGAAAAAGGAGGGTAAGAAAAATGGGAAGAGTGAGAGAGAAAGAATTTAACACAGAAATGAAGTAGTATTAATGGCTATCATTAATTGAAACTGGTAAAAAGAAAAAATATATTGTTAAAACAAGTTATAACTGACAAACGATAAAAGACAGTCCAGAATATTCTGTGTTACTTTTTAAACATGAATATCTGTCAGAACATATTTTCATTCGATTCGACTATTCCGTTTCCGCAATTTAAGAAACGTATGTAGACTTCAACAATAACTGTGAAAATTGATACTGTCTTTTTTTTTCTTTTCTCTTTTTTTTTTTTTTTTCTTTTACTAGCATCGATACAAGTGTATGTTTCGCGTATATTCAATGAAAAGTTTTACCACCGCCACAAGAAACAGATATAAGTAAAAACAACAAAAGACGATTTCAGACGAAGAAACATCAACAAATTGTTACGGTGCACAGTGTGCGATCAAACACCGTTAGAAATGTTATTTTATTTAGTAACGTTTATACGTACTTGTATGTAGGTATATAAGTACATATCTGAACGAATAACAAGAAGTCATCCATCGACCTCGGATGAAAAATGTCGGACGCAAAGAATAGACATCGTTACAGAAACGATCGCTAACGTTGAAACATCGATCAATAGGACGCGTATTTATAAATTCATATTATATTCAAGTGTCACGTATATACTATACGATGTACGACATATTGAGACAAATATGTAAAAAACTTACCTGATAAACAGCTGCCTTGGGTAAATCGAGACAAACTGCGCAGCAGAGGATGCCACCCAAACGGTGTTCCAATTTCTGTTCGGTTTTCCCATCGTTCCGTGACACTTTACGACGCTTTTTATCAGGCTCGAGAAAATCTTCTATTTTCTCAAGATCGTCGCGGATCGGAGTAGCCGGGGGGGCCTGGTCCGAAACGCTACTTGACGGTACAGCTTCGTTGTTCGGGTCCGCCATATTGATTGTTTTGATTTTTCCTCCGACCAGTGTGAGAAATGCGCAGATGTCAAACGCAGACCACGTATAGTTTCCTAGATAAAAACAGCACCGATCCGATACTTGTTTTCAATATTATCGAATTGGTCGATGTCTCGTTCGGAATTTCAAATCAGAACTCGTAGAAATTTCCACGATCAGAATCGCTTGATAAAAATGATAAAAATAACCTTATTATTAAGTGAGCAAAGAGAAAAAGAAAAAGCGCATTGGATAAAGATTGTATTTATGTATATGTATAAATTTTATCTCTGTTTTCCATTGTCCCGATCATTGACATCGATACAATGATTTTTCGAACCTAATCATTTGATTTTCTTATCGTAAAATTGCAATAATTCGATTTTGTTCAAATTAATCGCCGTGTCTTCGTGTAATGCGATTTTAATGTGACAATCAATGTTTAAAATATAATTTGGAAATTAGAAGATCACAAATATCGAAACACGTCTATCGATTTTTGACAGATATTAATTTAAACATTATAGTTTGGTTATCGTTTATTTTATAATCTTATTAACTAATTTAACGAAACTAAGTTAATGTTATCATTTATTTGATCAATTTATGTACAAGTATGTTGAACAACTACCGATTTTTAAAATTTGTATAATGTCGCTGCTTCTTTTCGCGACATCGCTTGGACGCAAAACGGTGTGAGTTCGTATTTTCTTCGATACGATTGTATTACCCGTATGTACTTATATCGATAAACAAAATCTTAAATAATAGTATACGAAAGTATATTATAGCATCTTTATTAAAGTACTTTAGTATTTACAGAAATATTTATTACTTTTCTCGTATTAGCACCGTTTTATTCACTTCAGCGCCGTTCATCCTTCTCGTTAATATGTTACAAAGTTTCTTATGCTCGGCAATAAATAATGTAACGTTACACAATAATAAAATTGTAATACAGATATTATACAATTAGTTTACCATTTATTACGCAATTTTCAAATTATAAATTACCCATCAAAACTTAGAAATATATCTTTAACAGTGTTCGTAAAAAATAACGACACAGCGGAACCTCTAACCCGAGGAACGTGATTTTATTCCTTGCGTAGTTTTCATTTCATCGATCTGACAAAATTAGAAAATTAAAGAAATATCGATCAAAAATTTCAGCGAATGGGTGGGAATAGAAGAAAAAGCTACATAACTGACTTTGAGTAATCAATTATTTATTCACGCGTCGACATATAGTCGTTTTATGTGCATTCATTGTTCCTCTTTATAAAGTCATCAACTTCGTATAATCCTCCTCTCTCCTTATTAACTTCTTATATCTATGTTCTATTTCTCCCTGTAAATACAGTACCTCCTTATGTCCTCGCTAGTGCAAACGAATACTCGTTTAATTATATCATTACTCGCAATCTCTATAATCCATTTTGACAACTAATTATTACACAACATTCAAACATAGGATTTGCAAATAAACATACATCTATTCTTACATAACGTAACCGATTTTAAAATATAATGATTAGAGTGTAGATGTTCAATCATTTCCGATATATCGAGGTCTGCATAGTATGTGATAAAGATCCACAGGCTATAGATTACACGATTTATGTATACTATACAAACTTGGACATACCGTAAACGCATATACATCCACAGTCTAATAATAACGATCATTGTTAATTGTTGATGGGGCAATGTGTTCAAATTCAACTACATTGATGGCTCAGTGCACAAACACTATTATTGTTTATTATCCTATACATATAATACAAGCGTAAATTAAAATCTGTAAATTTATAAATGTGCAACAAAGAAACAATAGATTCAGGGATAAACAATAAACGGAACCATTACTTTTAACAAATTTATAAATTTAGTTTACATGTAATCTTCATACAGCATAATGGAGTAGTGAAGAATTATTTATCATATCTATACACTAAGTCATCGATATAAGGTAATCCCATCCATCGAAATGTCATCTGTATACGAATGTATCTCAAAAAAAAGGAAAAAAAAAAAAAGAAAAAAAGAAAAATTCATTCGATTGTATTACAGGTAAAGGAGATAAGAGAACGAATATCAAAATACACGGAACTGAATGTAGACAATGACATTAAAGATATTTTAAGGCCATACGTATATTCTTTTCTTAAATATTAGTACTTATACCTACAACTTGACTTTATAACAAATAATATACTAAATGTCATTTAAGGAAACATAAATGATCTTAAAATACCCTTAACGCCTCACTTATATGTTCCGTTATTTTAATATCCCTCGATTCTTTTTTTATACTTAATTTTCTTTGAAATACATTCCAATTCATAGATAAAAAATTGGTCACTTTGTGTAAGAAACAATCATGTCCCTGAACTGCGACTCGTAAATCAATCAAGACACATATCCATTTAGGTCTTTCAGTTAAAAAATTAAGAAAAATGCATCATCTTATTCGCTACACGTTGCCGCGCGTGTCGCTTTAATTATGTTTTTTGATCAATTAACGCTCCATTATGCTACGCGCAACAGAATAACATATATATCCTATATACAACAGAATAATTGGATCTAACTTGTCTCTGAAGGATTTACATAGATCTCTGAATTCCTCTAAGGTTCGTCTGCGCTATAAACAGTAGAAGAGTAGAAAAATGTATTGCGATCACGCGTGGACGACAAGGTTTGAACCCTTCCAAGAAAGTATTGTAATACATGAACAAGTGTAAACGGCTCTTTGTACTTTACGATGGTGTGTCTGACTTTGATCAGATCGCGTACATAGTCGTGCTGTTCCTCTAGAAATTGGCATTGTCATTGTTGTAACATGGCTTTTAAATACATAGTATTTATACTTGGACGATATCTAGATTGAACGTATACGTTATTGCTCCTTATTCTAAATAGGTCTTTCTAAATCATGCTCGGTTCGCAGATCGTTTATCTTGCAATGATATAATCAACTTAAAAAACGTAGTTTTCAATTATTCTGCAGAAGAGAGATCACACACGATCCATGACGTAAATATTCATTTCTGCTCTTCCTCTATTATATATATGTACACGAAATTTCAACGTATTTACCTAATTTAGTTGTATGTACAAATACACATGATCACTTTTCTCGACATGCGAATAGACTCGCTTTTTCTTTACAAAGCGAAATAGTCGTTCACAGAAGTACCACCGTAATATATCGCTTAAAATATATTGCGGACTTACTGCATACGATTCGGTTTACCCGTTGCTGACTTTTTTACAGACACATTATCCGAGACTGGAAAATAAGAAAATGTACAGCTAAAGTAAGTTCTGTACAACTATAATTCGATTAACTCGTATGCACATGGAGAGAACTATATGTACAGAGAAAAAGAGAGAGAAAGAGAGAGCATTCTCGTAAAAATGATGTTGCAACCATTAACAGGAAATGTTACAATTACGGAAACACTACACGAACATGAATTTTCAATAAATTTGAAGTACACATAGTTGTCTCCAGATATAATATGATTCAATACATGTGTCAAGGCTGAATATTTGCGAGGCCAGGTTACATCAAAAAGATGTTTCAAGCTTGGAACACTTAAATCTCTAAATGGTTGAAATTTGAAACGCGCTAGAGTTTAGGTTTTCAAACGGGAAATCAAATATTTGTTTAGTCCGAACATGTAGTAGACGTTTACTTTTCGAATCAATAAAAGGCTCAACTAATCAACTTACCTAACATGGTGCGATCTGGTTCCGTCGTTATTTGCTCAACGAACGACTTTTCTAAACTCTCTTTATCCAATTTTTGTCTCTGACTGTTTGGTACAGCTGCGAGCATTATACTCGTAGAATTTTTTAATTCACCGTACGATTGTTCCAACTGTTTTATCATCTTGTTCATCTCTGTGTTAGCTGCGTACATCTCGCTCACCTGTAATATAAAAGGGAAGCGTCACAATTTGTAGAATATGTTAGATTTTCAACAGCAGCGGAACCGACGATGGTCGAAACAAATGCATATACACGTACTTGGTCGTTCAGTTTCTTAACAGAAGTCAGTACCGTATTTTTCACACATTCCCTCTCTAGCGATATAACTTTCATGCTAACGTTTTGCGTGGTTTCTTGAAGCAACACCAATTTTTCCTTTAACAAACAGAGCGCATTTAATGTCAGTATACGATATAGAATTGATCGTAATTCATTGTTTCTTCAACGGCTTACATGATCTTTCTTTTGATCCTCTGCGACCCATTGTACGGCTGTAGACAAAGTCTCGTTGATGTTCAACAAATTATTAGTTAAATGTAAAATCGTTGCGTTCAACTGATCAGTCTTTATCTTCGTCTCGTTCGTGGACAATATTTGAGGTCTTTGCGTTACGTTCGACAATTCTGTCATCGTGTTCTAGAATAGAAATAAAAATATAAGAAAATATGTTTAAGAATTGTATATCGTTACGTAAAAATATGTGGTTAGATAAAAATGTTGATTTATCGACCTTGATGCTGCTGATGTTCTGTTGCATCGTTGCCTGAACATCTTGCACCTTTGCATTGGACTCTTTCAGAGTCTTTACCGTGGCACTTAAATCTTGTATTTGGCTACCAAAGGACACGACGCTGCTCGATAGAGCCTTTAAGTCTTTCGGTACATTGGCTAATTGGGGAGCTGCTTTGAACCACTCTTCTACCCTATGTAGATCACGTTGAATAACAGCTAACTGAAAGAGGAGTGTTCAGGAGCTAGTAACGATGCATATTTTTCAGACGAAATAGTAACCGGATTAACGGAAGAGAAATTTACCTGGGTGGTAAAATTATTGATTTGCAGCTTGAGATCGGACAAGTGATTAAAAATAATGGTCTGATTGTTTTGAAGATCCCTCGATAAAGAATGACATTTCTGTAAAGCATCGGGAACACCTTCGCTACCAGCAATCACTGCAATAGAAAAAAAAAAGAAAAAAAAGAAAAAAAAGAAAGAACGTTAGAAAAGTGGGCTGAACGCACGTGACACGGAAGTACCGACATCTTATCGCACGTTTCGACCACTAACACCGATATCTCGCAGCTTTCGAAACGACACTCTCTGTTTTCGCTGAACGTTGAATCAGTTCGAACGTGTAATAAATTAGGATAAATTTAATGCGAGAGACGATCGAATTTCTGAGAATTACGATAAAGCTAATCGATTTTATCTCGTGTTCAAATAACGACGTTGAGCAAATACGTTTCAATAAACACTGACTGCGTTTCATACAATAATAGTACGAGAAAAATATTATAACAGCTGAAAGGTTGAAAACAAAATGCCAGTCCGTATTTCGACTAGGTCAGGCTTACTCTGATTCCTATCTAGTCACGGCAACGCGTATTGCGTAATAAACTAAACATTGTAACCAATAATTGTCGACGTTCTGAAAAGTAACGTTACACGATATTGCATAATATCGAGAGAATGCAAATTGCAGCTCCAAAGCTAGTATTTTAATCGGAAACGAGTAGTCGAGTAGCATCATAATAATGCGTATCGCTTAAAAATTGAGTAATTCTCTTAATTCGCAACGATCCTCCGAGACTCAACAACGGTATACATACGTTCGAAGAAGAAAGAAAACGTTTGGTCCAATATCTGTAAGCGTTTCGTAATAAAATGCATAATAAGCAGATTATGCGATACGAGTTGACGTTGTCGGTTAAAAGAAACACGTCGTAGTCGCGTTTTCTATTCTGGAACTCATAACAGGAGATCGAATCGTATTTACGAGAAAGGGGAAACGATTCCCCAGCAGAGTGATTCTATAACGCTAGTAATATCGATCTTTTGTCTTCAGCATTCGTTGGAACGCGATATACCTTGATCCAGTTCGGTCCGGAGCGCAGTGAGTTGCTGACGAACGTCGATGAACAGCCAAATTAAACTAGCGGTTGCTAATACAGAGGCACAAGCCAGAAAGGCACTACAAGCTTTAAAAAATCCAGGACAAGCTCGACCTCTTCTGCCTCTGCATTTGCGGCCATTTCTAGTCGATACATTCCAGTATTCCGATCGTTCGTCGCTGCTATCTGATAGTAACTCCTAGAAATTTACGGAAGATCAGTGTCGATCATTCTGTTCGATCGATTCTGCTTTTCGATATCGATATCTTTTATTCGATTCGTCCTTGTTTCCGCTTACAATGTATTAGGAAAATTTGATAGGGATGCAATTCGTATGAAATGTCTAGTCGACGAAATGTATTAGCTCGAAGGAACGTACCGATAGAGAACGAGCTAGAATGTACGTTCGTTATCGTCGATGGTCGAGTCGATGATAAAAATTGGCCCCTTTCAGAGCGAAAACATTTTCCATAACTCTTCTCGTTTCGTGTCTTTTCATCCATGCGCGAAACATTACGAGTTACTTCGATCATTAAGCCTAGCGTATTCACTGCGTAATATGTATATCACAGGTGAACCATGCGGCCGAACCACGATGCCGACCATCGACTTCGCTAATAGTATCGCCTTCGTTCGGATATGCGCGATTGATCATTTCATACGTTACAACTCTAGCAAAATGTGTTGATCTCGGTAGAGATCGATAAAAGCAACAAAGACAACGAAGAACTCCTGGTGGTTACGGTGAAACGATACGAGAAATACGTACTTGGGAGCTACGTTTCCCGGAACTTCGGCGGGAGACAGTGTGCGGAGGCGCTAAGGCGTCGAGTTCCTTACGTTTCTTCATCTTCTTCGTCGGTTGACGAAGCGGCACTGTCACCGCGACCGAGTCCATTTCAAGCAACACCAAACCGCCTATCTTCGTTCCGTTCCGCGCGAGAACCTCGCCCTAATCGTCGTCAACCCCTCCGCCGCTTCTGCTTTATCGCCGATACTTTAGCAGGTTCATTTCCGCGCTCGAAAATCAACTATCGCGCTTCCACCTTTTCATTTACGCGATACCACGGACGCACACCAGCGTCCACGCACACGCATACGCCTACTATTCGACGTCGACGCGCATCGCATCGAACAACGCTACAACGTCCTTCGTTTAGCGATTTTCGCGAACGCGCTTCATTGTCCCTTCGGTTTCACAAACCTCACATGTTTTTCTACCGACTGCTCGGTTAGGTCCGGATTCGAGCATCTACCGATCTATGGAATTCTTCTGAAAACAGACGTTGTGGAGGTCGAGAGAAAAACAGTTCTTTTTTCTACTTTTCACTTTTAAAAGTACACAAATGTAATTCGAACGATACATAGAAAACTGATTTTCTCAATCAACCGTTGCCTTTGTCGATATGCGACTACCGCTACCGTTTATCTCGCATTATTTTCTTCTTTTTTTTTTTATCATTTCCAGATATTTTCAACGCTATCAGTCATTCGATCACCGGCGACATATTTATCGATTGTACACTGCTTATTCTGCGCTCAGGCGGAGAAAATCGGATAAACTTTTCGGACATTGTATAAACGTTACCTTTGATGGATCGATTCGAGCGACGCAGCAATAAAGGAAGAACAGGGTCCTCGAGTATCGTCGAAAGGGGTCAGAGGAAACAAAAGCGCGGAAAAAGACAATGCCGAACGAAATGGCGGGACCCGGTGTACCTACCGGGTAACAAAACCAGCGAACGAGAAAGAAGGAAAAAAGAAAGAAACGAGGACGGTGCAGATAACGCGACCATAATGATTATAGTGATTTAAGTAATATCGGTGACTGCTCAAGGCGGACTACTCGTTCAGATAAGGGAGGTCGAAGAAAATCCTCGATAAAACGGACAGTTAGCGCTCGACTATCGTGCAAAAACGATAATAAAGTTCGGCCAGCGATCGGACGCTATTGAAAAGTAAAAATTGCAAGAAGACGCGCGTAAACCGAATGCACGAAGTCAGACGCCAAGATGGAAAGTTTCGACTTGACGAAAGTAATTTGAAACTGAAACGTTAATTGATAACGAATACGGTGCGTATCGGTGTATCCAGGATTTTAAACCGAGGTGAACTAACACGTATCGTTAACGTTTTGCATCGGGCACGATTGGAATTTCTAATATCAGATTTCAATTATAATATTCAAATTTCACAGATCGATGCGTGAAATTAGAAAAAGCTGTATCACGTTCGAATAAAAAAAAACAAACCGAAGAACGATTGGAAGAAAAAGTTGGTAGAGTAGAACCGCGATCGACGTCAGAGAAGAATCGATGGTCGCTCCGAGTCTTCGTTGATTCGTTCGAATAACATAAGAACCGTCCACGAGACATTATTATACTGCATTACGTTATCAAGATTATGAAACGACGCGTCGCGACGGCAGGGTTCAGTGTCACGGTGAATGCTAAAAGGTCGAGTAATCGAACAGTCGAAAAGTGAAATCGCGCTAATGTTGTCTCGTACCGACAACAGACTGTTATCGGCTGGTTCGTTATACGGCAACGTTCGCAGGTGGAACCGAGCGTTCGCGATCGTCTAACGTGTAGATATCCACAGAGATATAAATTGAACGCACGCGTGATCACTAAGCTGGCAAAGAGTACTTGTGTACTCGAGATCGTGTGCACCTAAACACTTGACACAACTCGACGTTGACCTTTATTCGACGGTTAAACGAGATGTTCTTGCCTTCGAATCCACGCGCGTACGAAGCGATACATAGATTTACTTCTATTTCGATCTATTTCAAGAGTTAATCGAGCCTCACCGTTTCATCGATTAGTCAAATTATTAACGCGTTCTGTCTTTAATATTATTAACCGTTTACGCGACACGACAATCGAAGAAATTCGTTTGAAAAACGAAACATCGAATGATCGAGCTGTAGCAATTCTAACACGTATTTGTATTATACATGTAATACAGCTAGAACCGAAAGCGTTCAATTAGCGATATAAGTTGAAATCTACAACGTAAGAATGCTTGTGTAACCAGAATTTTTCATACGAATTTATCAAGTAGATGTAAGTAGGAATTTTACACGGCACATAGAGACGGTTACGAACTAGTCGCTAGGATATAAAAACTGAAATTTCCGGAAAAAAAAAAAATGTGAACGATACATAATATTTCTACCCTGAACCATCGACATAAGTATACCTAAGAGATATTCGAACGTAAGCGTACATGTATCGCTATATTAATTGCGAGTTCTTTTAAAATGTGTAATACATCGGAGCGCGCATGGATAACTTCTCTCGATCCTCGATCAACTAAAACGATAAGCCCCTTTTACGCGTTCGAGAGAAGGAACCAACAAATGTGTCCGGCAGTAGCTGAATCGTACCGATACAGACGAATGGTTAGAGAGTCCTCTCTTTATCAGATTTTCAGTTAACAGAGAAAAGTAATCTATGCGTGTAGATGTACATCCGCTAAAGTGTCAATACCTCCTCTATACATATTTCATGATAAAATTATTTGAAAAATGAGCAAACACATAGTAATAGAAGGAATTGCAGCTAATCAAATAAAATCGCAATTAAGCTCGAGAAACAAACTACACTGTCGTATGTAACTGAAAATGATCTGTTAGAGAAGAATCAAGCATAATTTCAGGATTTTAGTTCATTTAAATTGCATAAAATCGAAGATCTCGTAACATGTAATTATCGCAATTCATTGAACACGAGCAAGAAAACTTCCGATTTACGTGGAAATTGTAAAGGATCGATTAAGATTAATAACATGTTTATCGTGTGACGACTGGTTACACCAGATAAAGTACTTGTAAAATACTACGCCTATCGTAAAAAGAAACACACGGCATCTTGCTGTATTTCTACGTACATACATATATTGTATATACATACGTATACATATATGCGTTATCGATCACGAACAGTCACCTATCAAATTTACCCCGACAAAAAGAATTGAAAAATAGTGATACGGGATTTGAAATCACGGTGCATCGGCAACAAATTCCCCTTGAAAGCTTCTAATTCTACGAAGATTGAACGTCTGTTACGAATAATTTGAACGTCAAGCAAAACTTCGTCGTCCTAAAACCCGCGATTAACAACAGCGATCAATCCGATGATCCAGCTACAATTTTCGTCATGGATTTACTTTGAAAACATTGTTCGCGAACGCGTGCACCGCGAACACGCACAAACTCAATTATTGCGTTATTTTTTTGTTCGCTCACTATTTTCTCCTGATTACCTAAAGTAAAAGAAAACAAATAGTTCGTTACTTAATTGCTTACGAAATAAATTGTCAAACAATTACATCCGATTGCAGATTACGTCGACGTAATCGATTCATACGCACTAAGAAATCTATCAATTTTCCAGGATATTAAAATTTCAATCGTTTCTTTTTATCATTTTTCTCGCGTTCGATAATTTTACTTATACGACTCGAACGACTGAAATTATTTTATCGCAACATTTGTTTTCCTACTCGAAAGCTTATAAATCCGAAAGCGTAATAATGTAGGACTTGGGAGTTTGAAAAATTTCATGATTCGGGGATTTAGAAATTTCAGAATTTGCTGATTTGATTGTTCAAACGCGAGACCCGGTACAAATATTCCTTTTACCCGCCACTAACAGCGGTCCTGGACACATAATATGTATACTTCTTCAAATACACGTTCTGTTTTTTTTTCTCGCCAATGAATTATTGCAAATGCAACGTGTCGTGTAATGAAATTCACACTGTTCGCGTCTTTGTTACATATAACTACATACACACACATACATATTTACCATTATTCTTGAAACCTTATTGTCAGAAAAAATTGTGGGCCCGACGCGAGCAACCCTTTCGTATATCTCCACCCTGACGAATCATGAAACAGACGAGCAAAACTTTGTTGTACGTCACTACGTTAGAAGACACTTCTACGTGTTCGCTTGGGAATCGATATTAGGACCGGAATAAAGAAAAACCGTGCACACCTGTCGACCATCGAATGTTTAAACACCGACGATAACCACTAACACAGCTTCGTGCATGCGGAACTTGACCTACGTGAGAATAAATTATATAGCGATTGCAATCGATTCCTGACGTTCGAAATACACGACGAAAACTGAAATACGGTTTTATCGTGATTTATAACACGATACACTGTACCGGTATATTTTTTAAGTGTTCGTATTACACGCGTTATTTAACGGTTTATAGTATTTCGGAAAACAAATGACGAGAATACGTATTGAAAAAGCGCAGACAACGCCCCCAACGTTACTGCGTACCACTCGCGCCGTGCGCAAGATATCGACTGACCAAGGGTTGGTACGCAACCACCAATGCACGTTCTATTTGTCAGGGGTTCCTACAATAATTCCCTGTACATAGGGAATTTTCAATTGGTACGAGGAGATACGACAAAAAAAGAAACATAAAGATGGAGAAATAGTAGGCAATTCCCATTGTGGAAAATAGAGGCGCTGCTAATTACGATATCGATAACTTTCGAGAGATATCGTTGACGCGAGTTTTCGACGTTTTCTATAATCGATATATCGAATTCAATTTGAATTAAACTCGAGTACCACAAACAAAAACAGAATATTATAACAGATAACAGAGTGCCGCAATTGATTTCGAGAAACTCTAAATGTTATCGAAGAAGATCTGCAACGTTAACGTTAAGGATCAATGATAATAATCGTTTTTTTTTTTTCGCGCGTACGTCGTTTAAAAATCTTAAAACTGTGAGAATTTAAGAATATGAAAAATTTATTAATCTACGTATTTTCTTCTCCAAGATCAAAACGAAGTAGCGAAAGACGAGATACGATTGTGTTTGATCGTATCAACAATGATTCGCAATTCTTCGCTTATAAATATTAAATATTTAAATTTTCCAATTTTCTACCTCTATCTTTTCGCTTTCGCAACATTCAGACTCAACACAGAATTCGATCATGAATTTACAAATTTCTATGAGTTTTTAATTAAGTACCACGAACAGTAACAACTATTCAAAAATACCAGCATAATTAAATAATTAAAGCACGAAACAAAACTGAAGCAACACGAATATATTTCGAATACGTTGGTTTTTAAAATTAGTTAATGAATTTTTAATATACTCCGATTAGCGTTTCGTAACTTATTTTACTATATCAATTCGTCCCGTTATTAGTTCCAGAATATAAGCGGTACAAAGCAACGTTAATATATTTCAAACAAAATTATTTCAAGCGGTTTAAAGAATATACCAGATATATACAAATACTATATCTTACCGCGAATCATAATATACAGGCTATACCGATATAATTTATTCTCTTTTAACCAGATAGTAACGGCGGTACAATAAGAATGTCGATCTTGTAATTACCTGATTTTATGGAAGTATCCATTTTCTTTATTTCGCCGTATAAAATAACAGCTAGCCAAGACAAAGCTATCAACCAGAATGTAATTAAAAGGGCTGCCAACCACAACGATATAATCTTCAAATCAGACTTGTTGCATACACAAGAATCGGTCCGTTTCATCTTCGCCGTGCTACCAGGTCTATGTTTTCTGTAACGCGGACAAAACATTTGAATAATCTTGCAACTGAAAAATTCAATTCTAAACAATAACAGGTTTCTTGTTTACCTTTTTATCTTTTTTTTTTTTGGTGTAAGTACCAAGTCCGACACGTCAGAATCACTATCTGACAGTAGATCGAGAAGATTTATAGTTTCTTTGTTATTAGAGCTGTTCATTGTGCTCAAGAAAGCATAGCACGGGTCATGAAATGAATAAGTTAATATGTAACTGCATCGACGACCAGCTCGCTAACATAACCTTGCTGATCAATTTATTAATCATTAAAAGATTGACTGCCTAACGAATTTCAGACGATTTCCTTTAATTATTTCGATTACATATTACAAGTAACATCACTTAGTAACCTTAGTAATTCTCACATATTATTGCTTTGGTAAATGTAGTTGCAGTCAAAATATCTCTCTCTCTCTCCTTTTACATCTTCCGCGACATAACCTATAGTCGAGCATTCTTAATGCATTCTTACGCGGCACACTTTCTTCTCGCGCTATCTGACATCTGACGGCTGGATAAATAAAAAATAAAAAACGTATTATTTACGTTACAATAATCAATCTCATTCCGATATCGGCATTATTTTATAAACGTTTCTGTATATTTTTAATATTTCAAAATTAAACGAAATATCTTCTCCTCGACACCGACTAATCAACAAACTGGACATTTTTATATTCAAATTATGATCGATTATGTATCGTATCGTAGATCGATTTTTTGTATTTGTATAATATCGAAAGAACCGAGCGCGGGATTTCTGTTTAAATCGATTATTTTTTAAATACTTTCGGTGGATATGCTTACAAGAATACGAAATTAGTTTGTTGCTGTTGAATATTCTCAATTAGTAGCCAGTTTCAGGACTGAATCGAAACCATTAGACACTCCAAGCAATTGAAACATTTTGATTCTATCATATATATATATATATATATATATATATGTATAGTTAATTTATAATTAAGCTGTAAACCGCAAAAGGAAGTATCAATTTTCGATATGGAACTTTGGAAGTTCGGAATTTTCGAATCTTGGGATTTCGGAAGTTTAGGATTTTCGAATAACGGTACTTTGAAAAGTGTTCTCGTTTTTAAGGCGCGTACACTTTCGCATGGAAAAGATCGCATTTAGGATTAAGCGCAACACCTGTGAGACGAAAGAAGAGTCCTTCTAACGCATTAATTAACGTGCGCAGCACGTTACAATGCTTTCCATTGGAGACGGCTTCGCATCCGGTAGAAGTTCAGTCAAAAACGATCTACGTGTATCGCATACGATTCGCTGGAAATTTATCAAAATTTATATCGTTAATAATGCCGTACTTACAACAAACGCGCATCGTTTAAATATTATCCATCAACGAAATCAACTAAATCTTTGGTTCCTTGACTTTGTGTTCATTCTGAAAACCCTATCATTAGTCACATTCATTATCCGAAATGAATGCATGCGAAAAAGCGATGAAAATCAATGCTGAACGATGTTTGACTAGACGTTCGGCTGGCTGGATGTGACACAGCCGAATTTTGAAAAACATCAGCTATGCCGACATCTTGCCTTCGAGGCGCCCAGTTAAAATTTTCTTTTCGAAATAGTTCCCGCTATTTAACAAAATATTCGGAATTCAGGTTTTCTATGTTTTTCTGTCTTTTAACCGGTACGCGTTTCAACGCGAATTCGTGTTGTATTCGCCAATTCTTTCGATATTTATTTGTCTCGAGAATAATCATGGTGCCGTTAATGATAATATGCAAATCCAATAGAGGTAATCTAGTTACCTGTACACTGGCTAGCCCGGTAGACCTCCCTTAGGAAAATCCCGATGTAGCCGAAAGAGACCTCGTCGATCGTTGGTAAATTACCAAAATCGAAAGGTTCAAAATTTCGATATTTCGAAGTTTACGTGTTTCTTCGGCCCTAGATTTGAACCCGAGAAGTTTTACGTGGCAGTCGACTGTTGTACGTACGCCTGTATAATTAATCAAACAAATGCTTAACAGATAAAAACAATAACAGAATATACATATATAACACTATTAACGTTAAGTTTGTTTCGATTAAATCGAATTCAAGCTTGTTTAGACTTATTTAAATCTAGCAATAATAACTTGGTATGTATAGAGATATCATTCGATTTACAGATAGAAATGTCCCATAGGTCACTCACCTTTACCATTCGAGGGTTAAATAAGAAAAAAATGAAAGATCATCTAATAGTACATCCATAGAATCTGATGGAACTAGTAGAATCGAGTGAAACGAATATAAGACACGAAAGGAATGAAAAATCGTTTGAGTGCAAACGATAGCAACACTCGTATACTCACCCGCCAATGTTTAATAAGAATTTTCCAGCAATTTCAAACGACAGAAGATACGCGACAATCGGATCTGTACAATGACCGAACCTGCGCTCGCGATCTGAGCATGATCCTCGAGGAAGCGGTCGAGTTTCGTGAGAGGACGAAGAGGATGGACAGCTTAGAAAGTGTTGACGCGATTCAAAAGAGACACCTGCACAAGGTTGGAGACTCGCCAAATAACTGATAGCGTGGGCGTCGTGCTCGTGGCGTCGAAGACATCGGTGAACAACGCGACGGACGTAGAGAAGAGCATGCCAGCCACTCGAGAGGGGATGAAGCTCCCCCTTCAGGATTTCTTCTTTCCAATGGTTCGCGACCGATTCGTTTCTTCCTTCTCTTCGTGTCGCTGCTTTCTGTTGTTCCCGATTCTCGTATTGTCGGTTTTAACGCGTCTCCAGGTTGCCACCTCTTCCGGTTCGGGCCAAGCGTTAACGAAGATATTCCTCTATCGGTGCACTGTACACTAGCACCGGCAACTAGCACCTACGTCTTTACCGCGCTACTCTTTGCATCCGTTCATCGTTGTTAATAATTTTCCGATTCAAATTAGAATAGCTCGCGATCAGAAGAGATTTTTGGCTCATCGATGCATTTATACTTATAATCGATGATTTATAATCGATGATGTTGTATTTTCGAAACACTCGTAACGCGATGTATGAATACGATTACGTTGCGTTTAGAGCGACAATGCAGTTATTCGAAGTTGGAAATGACAGTTGTCGTAACCAGGTGTAACATTTTCCTCTATTTATCTTACTATTTCCACAGAGTCATCGACGAGTACAATTGACATTTCTTACGATTCGATTTCTTACATTCGATTAACAATAAGCAATACGTATCTTCTATTCTTCCCGGAGTTCACTAATCTAACTTCCATCTTGATTTCATCTTGATTCCATGTTGATGTTGTTACGCAACGAACCATTAACCGTAACCGAATTCGCGTGAAATGTCGTTGAAAAAGCAAATATCGTATCGTAACAGCGTGACCGATCGAATTGCGATTACGCGCGATCAAGGAAAAATACGTCCGAAAAGTTGCACGTAGGAACGAAGGAAACCGACTCGCGTACGAACGAAATAAATAAATAAAGAAAGCAATAGAGAGAAAGAGAGGTAATAGCAAGAGGGCTCGTGTACGAGGAACAGAGTGTTTCCCGGGCCTCCTCCGTGACTTCCGGTTATGTTGCGTAGCGCGCGTGTGTCCGACGCTGCGCTGACCGGATATGGCGAAGAACCGACTGACCAAAACGTTCGAACAGAGCCCCGTTCGCCGCTTCGCTTCGTGGTCAGCCGAGCTTTTCTTTCATGCGAATCACGTGTTCCCCTGTACCAAATACCAAGCTCGGCTACGATGACATCATACTCGTTGTTGTACGTATACCTATACCTGATTACCTGTGAGTAGCACAGGTAAACGCGATCACATGTAGCTGCCTCGGCCGGTGTCCTCGCGTGTCCTCGCGTTTTATCGTTAGGTGACAAAAAAATGATATCTCTTTTCTCGGTAAGGTCCTTTAGAGTCGTTGCTCCTGTTAACGCGAATTCGCGATGCAAATCACTCTATCGATTACAATCGATATACGGTTCATAAATGGTACAAACATCTAAGACTGACCAAATTATTTTAACCGGCAACATGATCAACCGTTGATGATCAAATTACGGATTAATCCGAAGGTATTTTACCGAATTATTCGAACGAATCATCACTCGTGTTTATCTGTACGTTTATCGTTCAACCTCATTTCCGAGCAATCGGCTCGTCTTTCTCGGACTCTGTGCCACGATGGAACAAGGAGAAAACGGACGATCCGAAATGAAATTCACGACCAACCGTGTATAAATCATATGTCCAGTCAGTCGATTTTTCTAAGAGGACAAAATTAGGTATCCAAATATCCAGAACCGGATGGAAGGTACGCAGTCTCATGCATATACGAGCGTTCCTTTTGCTTCTTCGTGTAAGTACACCGTTCTATGGTCTTATATATGCATCCACTGGTACGTGGTTAGCTTACTGATTAATTATTCTTCCATGAGTTTTTTCTTCTTTCCTCTGTCGATGGGCTGGTCACTGGTCACGTGAATACAACGGCGAAGAAAGAGGAGGAAAACAAACGGTAATTCACGAATTCTGCAAGAAAGAGGGAATTTTCGCTTTACTTTATTCGGTTTCATTCTTAATTTTCCTATCGTATCTAACGGAGAGGAACTATCGTTCGAAATGTTTACGAGGGTAATATAAGCGTTTTACCCTTGCTAAAGAATAGAAGAAGGAGGAACGAAGAAGGAACCTCGCAAGAAGTAGGCCGTGCAAATGAGGTAGTCCGTTGAGCAGCTCTGCAACTAAAAAAGCCAGTCGACTGCTAATTGAAGAACAAACAAGTACAGTTCAACGCGACATTCGGTTTAGAGTTTAGAGAATCTCGTTCGCGATGAAAATCGATCTACATATTATTATGTCTGCAAAGATCAATCTCGAAGAAGAAGAAATTTGTGAGAAATAGCATAGAAACACGATTTCCAAACCGATTTAATCTTCTCGCGATACAAAATCGATCGATTATCCAAGTATAATACTACAGTACATGGCAAAGTCGTGCATCTAATTGCAAGCCTACTGTATCGATTATTAAAAATAGCGATTAACTTTAATTGAGACGCGAACGATAACAAGTTGCGTCTGCTAAATTCTCGACCACCTGGCTATTTTACAGACGATTCATAATTGACCAGCACCTTAATTTGCAAGCTCTCGATACAATTATCGTTAGATTCGTTGGAACCGCTTTATTAACACCTGAGAACTCGACTTAACGCCGAGTTAACTGTTAAATATCCAGAAGAGAGAGAGAGAGAGAGAGAGAGAGAGAGAGAGAGAGAGATACATTTCAAAATAGTTGTTTATTATAATAACACAAAATATATTATTCGTTATAAACGAGTAATATTCTCGAAAAATCCTTACCTCCGTTACAGTTTCTCTTGTGTTTATAAGAAGTTTCGATTTTTTAGTTTCACCTTCGAATCCGCTGTTCCGATCGGTTCACTATTTCAATGCAATATTCCATAATTATTCTAATTCACTTGAACAAGCCGATACATTGTTATATTCTGTTAAAAGACAAATAAAAAGTCAAACTAAAAGAACATGCTCGATCAGGGGTTTCCATTAAAACGGAAATCAATGCAAACCACGACACTTAACTGTTAGATCACGAGAAATGGTAGAAGAGTATATTGTTTCAGCCGATCGTGACCGAAAAGACTTTTTATCTGAACAATATCTCGTTTGCTTATCGCTTAACCGTGACTGATAATTCTCTTTTTTTTTTTTTTCGCTCTATCGTGTTTCGGTCGATTTAACACCTGGCTCCACAGGTATTATTAATACGGCACGTTTCCCGAATCGACACATCGTTTATACCATGTACGGTGAAACGGTCAGAAATCATCGACGAACAAAACTGCGAGTCTTCTGGCGGACACTGCAATACGTTTGCGAATCAGTGTCGCGACCACGAAAGACGCGGGCTCGCTTCAACCAGGAAATCGTTCTCGCCTTACAGGATGCCAGTGCGTCAATATTGACACGTTTTTTTTACGAAACATAACGACGGAGAAATAGAGAGAAGAAAAGAGAATCGGATCTCGACGATCCTCGATCATTCAAAAGAGTAAAGAATTCTTAAAAGCTATGATCTTTTCGGAGTGAGTCGTGTTTTTAGATTGTATTTTCGTCTATTCATTTCGAAGAAAATGATGCGTTCGATGCTCGATTAATTGTTCATCTATCATGTTTTTACTTCTTCGTTCGTAAATATCAAGTTGTTCCTTTAAAATGTTCAAATATACAAATTCGTAATTTTCAACTTTCGTATATTCGAATTTTCAACACGCATTCTCAAGTTTCAAGATTCGAACATTCGAGTTTTTAATCTCTTTCTTTCGATGGAATTAACAATTCTTTTTTTCCTTAACTTTATACATGTTGCACGTCACTCGCATCTCACAGCACTAATAAGAGTAATATGAACGAACGCCGACACGGACGAGTTATCTGTCTTTGTATGTTTTAAAATGTACGTCGAAATCTGATTCCACCACGGAACGTACGTAATCGGTAATGTTAACACACCGAAAATTGATTTAATCGATCAATGAACAATAAGTGTCAACAATTAGGTAGCGTCGTTAACGGAGCATCTTTCAGTTATCTTTCCGTAATAAAATCAAAATTCTCTTATCGCGCTACCCGACAAATTTTCAGTCTCTTTTTAACATTATCAGACGTTGATATCTTGATTAAGAAAAATACCCAATTAGCAAACGCTAATTTAATTAAACCGTCAAAAACAAGAAGGGATCATCGAAACAACAAATTTAATACTCAACTCTTTTATTGTTCGTTCCCTGTGTTAACTTTTGCTTATTTAACAAGAATCGCTATGTAACAATAGTAACATACATAGTAAACATAAAACTGTGACTATTTATAAACTCCTAATAAGAAAAAGAGAAAAGAAAAAGAAAAACAAACAAATTTAGGAATAATACTTGTTTATGGTAATTGATTCAACATCGATCGAATAAAACCTCACTAATTTGAGCAACTTCCAATAAATTCGTCTCGAGATCCTTTGCAACGTAATTGAACAATTAAGTTACAGATCCATAACAATGTGCGTATAATTAAAACATCTTAACTAAACAATCGAACGATTAACTTTGTGCAAAGTAATAAATTAGAGTAATAATAAAATAGTAACAACAGAATGATTTGTACAATCAAATTTGGTATAATAATCTAGGAATAAGATTTGTACAATGAGAATGTTGTAAAAGAATTCTCACCGCACGAATGTACAATTAAAATTGCCATCGATGAAGTAAATATCAAAGAATCAAATCGATACGAGTAAAAATGTCGATAGTTATAATTTTTTCATTCAAAGATTTTCGTTATACGGTGTATATCGGTGATCGTTGACACTGAGTTCCAATTGAAGTTTATCAAACGTTTAATAGTACAAAATTAAATTTTCTTAATTCTCTCCTTTTCTATATAACAAGCAGCAAACGTATACACGTTTCTAATACGCTATCTTTTCGCAACAATGTAAAAGTAATATTTTCGTGTTGTAATGTATTACATTATTCCCTATTAATACTTTGAACTTACTTCTGGCTACGTAATTGGCTATCAATATTGGCGTAATTTTCTTACAATTAAATTAGAAGCTATAATCGCTTCGATAAACGTTTCTCGAGTTAATTGCATTCCTCTTTGAAACTGTATTCTAATCGTAGATATGACGTTTAATTCGGTCAACTATAATTATCTGTTCGTCCCATGTGCGATTCAAATAATAAATTCTAATGACTATTGCCTACGATATCGTACAACGATCAACTATTATAAAACAAAGATAATTAACATAGGTTCAGTCTCTATGCAACAATAAATATTAAAAACAAAAAGATTCTTCTCTCTAAAATTTAACTATGTATTAAGCATCTGTCCAAAAAAAAAAAACAAACAATTATCATTGTCCATATATAATAAAACAACTGTTAAAGCAATTGCTTCGCTTAACAAAACCCTAATCGAAGGAATAAATAACTATAGACATCAACAACGCAGAAAAAGCCGAAATTACGCTAAATTGAACTCAAGAGGAATATTGATAATAAATAATTATTATGATTCGGTAACGAGAATATGATCAAGCAGATGTTGTCGTTTGGGCTTCTTCTTCTTCATCTTCTTGAATTAAAGGAAGAAAAAAAAAAAAAAAAAAAAAAAAAACAGAAACAATTTGTATCCAATCGTACGGACAGTTCAATTTTAAAGCTTTTGAATCTTTTAGATTCCCTATCAGATAAATTTAAAGCATTTAAAATTTAAATGTAGCTGTAATTATTCTAAGGCATACGTTTGATATGCTAAATCATATTGGATCCCTACGATAGACAATTACGACCATTGGAAATAGAAATATTTTCATGGCGATATTTACTCTCGTATCGTTATTCGATTCATATCTTAAGACTACTTTCAAAAATGGTATCGGTAATGTACTAGTAAAAAATGTTATATAAATAGAATGAAAGACATTTCATTCTTCAATATTTCTTTTTAAGTGTTAATCTCGGTGTATCTTGCTATATTGCAATTTAAGGAATTTGTGTATATAATATGGGATTACTCTAACCCTTAAGCTTATAAGTTTGCATTGTTTAGATATTATGCGTCTTTTAGACGTATCTATGGCTATCCTAGTACAGTGTCATTTTCGTTAGGCTCCCGCTTACTACTTTTTTGCAAATGCATTCCGCATACGTGGTACTACTTGACGTAGTATTAAAATTGCCAGGATGTATACGTCGCTGTCCATGGAGTGACCACTGTCCAAGATGGAAATTGTGCTAAAAATCGTTTGAATCTCAAAGATGTTTGATGTTCGCCATGCAAAAAGTGGCCGCCTAACGCCACCGATAAGCATGGAGTTTTTGGCATGTTGTTCACCTGTATAAAATCATGAATAAGACAATTAGAAATATTAAAATGTTAGATTGTATTATTAAAATCCTGGTGCTTCGCTTACATTCAATTCGAAAGAAAATGTAAAAGGAACACAATCGGATGCACAAGAATAATAAATAAAATACGTTTCTCTATCATTCCATTTAGGTCCTTCCAAGGGTTTACCCTCTACAACAGACCATTTTTCTAAATGAACCCCTTTGTACGGAGATAAAATTATGCTTATATGATCTGGACCTAGGAATAAAATTTACAAGTACAAGTTTAAATTGGCCATTTAATGATCTACACTTTGACACTCGTCAAATTCGAATTACCTGTAACATTGAAAGTGAAACTGACAATATTTTGTTTCGTTGTTTTTGAAATGAGCTCAAGTTTTGTCGGAATACTGATAAGTGGCGCAGGACCTGGAATCCAGCTTGTTTTCCTATTACGTTAGCGTAAAATTGTTTTCATGTTAGATAACTTTAAACTCCGCGATACTTTTAGTACAATAGTAAACATACCATAAAAATGTTGTAACAGGCATAAAATACGGTAGACCGCAGTACAACTCTTTCTCGCAATCTTTTACCGTTGGTGTTACAGCACCTATTTCAGGTACCATAGCTTCCACGCTGTGTGGACTATTCATATCTAGATCCGCTATCCAATATCCAGTTCCCGAATACCGTAGATTACCATTAATGTCGTAATATTGTCTTTGCGAGTGCTATAAATATTAACATGTTTATCGATAAATAATTTGTACTCTAAACATGACAACTGTAAAGTCATTACCGCGATCATAAATCGTTCTGGTGCCAAAGATGACAAATCACCGCTGTAAGGAAAACCAAGCGGAGTCAGAATCAATACACCGATAGTTATTAGAAATATTCCGACCAGCACGCTTAGAATTCGTTCGGCGTTTTTAATCAAAAGTACAATTGGTAACTAAAAGGAACATATCGATTATGAAAGTAATAATAACAATAATTGTCTTGAACGACTAGTTTTGAATACTTTACCGTGAAACTAAGCAGTAAACAAAACAATATGCATAACATGTTAGCCATAACAACTTCGGAATTTATACTGCTACCAGATCGTCCCATTATCGGAATGAAAAGATAAAGAGCTCCTATTACTAAATAAAAGGACTGTACATAAGGTAAGCACATTGTTGCTAAATAATAAAAAAGCCATTTCCAGCCTGAAAGATGAAATTTTTAAATGTATATATACGTGTCCATACATCTTTCATCGAACATTATAAAGTCAGTAACAATAATTGTACCTCTCCATTTGCTAAAGAAATGATATCGAAGTAAATTTCCAGCTGTGGGAAATACGACCCAATGTAGTGGTATGAAACCAGATCGGATTTCAAACAGAACACAACAGAAGAGAATGGACATCCACATTATAGAATATGCATCGCAATATATTTGATATAATACCCATGTAGACTTAACCTCCTGCACGGAAATCAATGGAAGTACAGTTTTAAATATTCGTGAAATCATATCCATGCAATCTGATTTACCTTCTTTTGTCGTGATCCAACATACGAGAAGAATGTCATCGATACGAAAATAGTCGGGCATACGTATAAGAAAAATAGCCACGCTGGTCTTGCATACCAACTCATAACTTTCCCAAGTTTTGTAAGGATCAGTGCAATTAATGTGCACGATAAAATCGAGACTAGCCATGAAATAATTATTGCCCCAATACATAATACTAAATGTTTTAAGTATATTGATCTTTTCGCATCTGAATCAAGATCCAAACTTCTAATTATGTTAAGACTGTCACATGTAAATTAATTCATCTTAATTATGCGTACGTACCTCGCCGTGCACTCTTAGTGTTTAGATATATTGAATATATACCAGCGATTATACTAACAATGTTAATTGTGCTTGCCACGTATTGCGACCATCTGATAACAAATGCGCCTAAGAAATCGAAAAACACGAGATTCCCTACGTTCTCTTGAAACGCTGCTTCGGACAAATAATTTTCTATATCTATTCCTTGTAACAAAGCGAGAATATTATCTCCAGTTCTTTGCAAAGATCCTAATGGTATTTGTTGGATATTATCAAATTTTGTATGGTATACGTAGCCATTGGTTGCCCAAGCAAAGTCAAGACCTGTGATATCATCAAAATAATTACATATACGTTTCCTAATAATGCAAAAGAATACTAAATGAAAATAAGTCAATTACCTACCAGAAACATTTCCGAAATCTCTAAAAATTCGAAAATCAGTATCTCCAGGTACGATACCGCTTTCAAATATTTCTTGAGCTAAAGACGATGCGTATGGGTAGGGGACAGACTTAGCATATATCTACGACAAATTATTGATATAAAAATCCCACTGATTATTACACAGATATAGAGGTGTATAATTTAATAATACCTGAAGAATCCAAGAGCTATCAGGTCCAGCCTGAAATAACAATTCGCGACCACCCGCACCACACGCCTCTAAGTTTATAAAAGCACGCACTTCCTTAGCCCAAGGATGTTGTGTTATAAAGCCATGGGAAGCCTGCATCGTTTACATAATTAATATGTTTTGAAAAATAACATAAATTTAATTTATGCTTCCAATCACCAAAGTATAATATACCTGTAATAAATTTTCTTCAGCACCATTAAATAAAAATATAATATTATGCTTTAACAACTTTGAACTATGAGCAATTACACGTAAAGTTTCTAACATCACAGCACACCCAGCTCCATCATCGGAACCACCTATGACAAAAGATCATAAAAATATTTGTATATATGCAAAACCATTGAACCACCTTCTTGATAATTCTTACCAGGACTTTCGGGAAAAGTATCAAAGTGACAATTTATCAATAGACTGCTTTGCGTAGGTCTGTGTGGACCAATTTTAACAATGACATTTTGAACATTTCTATAAACATTTGTCATTCCATCAAGAAATTTTAAGGGAAATGCTCCGCTATGTTTAGTTACATTGACTAAAATTTTATGATTTTCATTGGCATCTTTAATTATGTTATTGATACTGTTTGTTAAATATTTAATAGCCAATACTTCATTCTCATAACTTCCAACGATCCGTGGACCAATGGATGTAAGATTTAGAAGATGATTATGCGCCCTTTCTGCTATAAATCTTCCTGGGTATAGACCCTTCTTATTTATAGTTAACGGTTCAGGCAATTTCTTTTCGAATGCGATTATAACAATGGACAAGAAAAGATAAAATGTAAAGAGAAAAAGCAAATGTTGAGTTTCATTCGGCAGTATTTCCTTCTTCTTCGAAGAAGTTTTGTCTTCGTATAGTATATCACCAGAAGGTTTTTTTGTAACATGCTGACGTAATCTTATTCCGTCTCCCTGCAAATAAACATTATCGGTATACAAAAAAGAAGTAATTATATAATAATTCAATGAGAAAGTTACCATTGTTTATATTTAGAGACGATAGGCACTTTTGAAGACTAATATAATGTTTGGATCAGAGTTAGATTAGATGAGGTCACTTTCTTCAGATTCGCTCGATATGCAGACTACATACACTGTAAAATATACCTAATCAAAATAAAATTTCCAACGTTTATAGACTCTTTATGTGAACAAAATACAAAAACATAGTGTTATGCTCTTCGTTTATCATGTCTGTGGTCAAAGATGGTAATGATTTTTATGAAAATAATGTTAGATAACAATAAACGTGGCATTAAGCTCATATTGCAAATGTCTTTAAAATATTCAAACGACAACAATGCCCACCTTTCGTTGTATTTATATTATTTTGTTTAATCGTCGCGGTTATTAGTCGGTAATTTTAGATTTTTCTTTACATAATTCCAGATTAACATAGTAGACTCTGGACCATTATTATCAATTAGTTTAATCTTTATTACGAAACATTCAAATAGATTACAGCTACATGTATTCATGAGCCACTGCGATTAGATATCGTATCACATTTTTTGAATAAAGGCTTATGTAGGTGCTCATTTATCCGATACTGGTTAATACATGCATCGTGCTTATGTATGCATATACTCGAATATGTGTAGCTTTTCAGAAAAGTTAACGAAAATAGAGTATCTATTGCAATAAAGTGCAAGCTAAAAAAAAATGATCAAAGAATCAACCGAAACGTTTGTAAATCACGAACATATTTTAATTTTTAATCCAACGAATGATTGGGGTTGAATCTTGATCGTGTATAAAACTTTTATTCTCGATACTACTGACGTGTAGTTAAGTACATACAAAAGAAATTGCTCGACCGTGCAATAATACAATATCACTTTTAAACGAAGAATTTCAATTATTCTTGACGAAGATTTGGCTGTAAATGCGACATGAGCAATTAATTTAAAAAAAAAAACATTAATAAAAGAAGAATTTAATTTTGAGTAAAGATATCTTTAATTTTTCTTACTAGATGAATTACTATTGGTTCAAGTTTAAAACAATGAAAATTAAAAAAAAAAGATACAACAACACAAAATATGCATTCGTCTACTACCATCTGTAGTAAGTGTTTAAAATTTGAACACTTACAGACTTTACATAAACGTTAAACAGACTGTAAAATTTGCTCATTACAGTGCATCATATGCTTCCTTTGAATAAAAACGGCCGTAGGGGAAAACATCGTCCACTACTTACTTTTCATTTTATTGGAAATTTACAAATCCCTAAATTTCTAAATTTCTAAATTTCTAAATTTCCAAATTTCCGATTTTTCCAATTTCGGTTATCAAATTTTCAAATCCTCAAATTTTCACATTTGTACAGCTCCTCGGAAAGAATTTTTAAATTTTCGAATTTCTAAATCTGACATTACGTAAATTTGAACATTGACCAACCAAAAAGCAAGTGGTAGAGGGACTCCTTTTCCCTGCAACGCCATTTTTCTGAGAGAAACCTACTATGCTTTGCCAGTTTGCCAGTGTTCAGTGCAACGATAAGGTTCTGATGGTAGGGACCAGGTTCCATAACTAGCAGACGACCAAGTCTAGCAGACGGCGCATAGCTAGCGTCGTTCGCGGGCGTTCGTGATTTTCTTTTAAATCGAAGATTGATTGAACGCTGAAATACACACCTACCGCGAATAAAAATTATATTATTTTGTGAAACGAGTGAAAGTCGGTCAAAATGGATCCCGAAGCATTCCTGGACATGGCCAATCAGGTCATTAAATTGAAAATGTTTCCATACTTCGATATAGCGCATAGCGTTCTCTGTGCGTTACACGTCAGAGAAGATTTAGGACCCGGTAAGCTCAAGCCCACCCGACCAATTCTAAATTTAATCCGGCCAGAGCCAGCTTATACCTTTTCTAAGACTCTATGTCACTCACTTTCATTTTCTACTTATTTTTGTTCCGATGATATTTACTTCCTTCATTAATTCTTCATTTCTATTAGCAAATTATGCACTATCAAAAAGTACATTCCATTTTTCGATAAGTGAAAATAATTAACAATGATTTTAATCATATTAGATTAACAACGTGGTAATTTCAGGTCTTTGTTTATATTCTCCTTTTTTTTTTTTTTGCCTTTTTAATAGTTTGAAAAAATAAAATTCGTTTCAATTGCACTTCTTATCTACAAAGTTAAAAGTTAAAAATCTTATCTACAAAGTGTTCAGGAGACTGTGTACACTATACAAATTGTTTAACAATAATAATAAACCCTTTTTCTTTTATAATTTCGATTGCACTGATAATAAAAAAAATCATTTAAAATTATCACAGAGCTTTTCGTATCTTATCTGGCACAATTATAACAATCCTATTTTGTGGCATCCATTGAAACTACCCAGCTAATCTATTTCAGTATACGCACTTGTAGGTACACCAGAGTTTTTTTAAATTCCCTGCTTTAACTATTACAATTTATTAACTCCTTATATTACTCATAGATGTTTATATATATATTTTTTTTTCTATAAGTAAATATTTAAGAAATTAAACATTTACAATATAAAAATGTATTGTGGAAGAAGTAGTCATGATATTTCCTTTCAGCAACTTTCTTATGCAATGGACCGTGAAGGATCACTTTTTTAATTTATGAAATTGTTCAAAAAGATTATAAAACTACTATTTCACTGTTTATAGCCACTTGGCATTATGTTTGTGCAGATACATGTAACATAGTATACTTGTAAGGATTCTAAGCGACCTACTTAAAGCAATATACCCTTTTGATATTTCATGGGATATTAAATGTTCATAATACGTCACAATACTTTATTTCATGTATAATGAAATAATACTTATTACTTGTATAAGCTGTTGCGACCTGGTGCTTTAAATTTTCATTCAATAGGTGCCCAAGCATTCTCTCGGAAACATCCTCTATCATGTTGGCTTTCCACGATGTTGGTAGTATTTGCAAGCGGTATGCTATGCAATGGCCTTTTAGGGGAACCAATCCTTGCACCTTTGAAGAATACACCGCAAGTAGCAGTTGCAACTATTGTTTGGTCAGTATATTTCTTCAGTTACGGCAAAGATAATAGTTAATTACATTTACAAATATTTTATTTATAATAAATAAAATTGATTTATTAATTATATAGGTACGTGATATTTTATACACCATTTGATATTGGATACAAAGTAGCTAAATTTCTACCAGTAAAGATTGTATGCGCGACAATGAAAGAAATATACAGGTAAATAAATGTTCTTTTTTTTCCGCTTTTCCTTTCTGTTTCTACTTTGTACATAACTCGTGTATATAGGTGTAAGAAGGTATATGATGGAGTAACGCATGCAGGGAAGCTTTATCCAAATGCGTATCTTATTATGATCTTAATTGGAACGCTCAAAGGTAAATATTAGCGTCTGAACAATGAAAAAAGAAAAACTATACTAATTTACTTATCTATAATTACAGGAAATGCTGCAGGATTTACAAAATTATTTGAACGTCTTATACGAGGGATATGGACCCCAACTGCTATGGAATTTATGCAACCTAGTTTGTATGTTTGCTTCTTCATTTCTATTTCTTTGAGATTTTTCAATTTACAAAATAAAATATATGCGAGTAATTTACATTTTATTGTTTAGCCCTACAAAAGCGTCGATGGTTGCGTCTATCATCTTCGTTCTAGATAAAAAGACTGATCTTATTTCGGCACCACATGCATTGGTTTACTTTGGTATTGTTATCTTCTTCGTGTATTTCAAGGTAATAAACATTTTCATTCACTTGTTGATACTATTATGACTCTTCGCTTTGTATTCGATATAACTAATGTTATATTATTTATTATTTTAGCTGTCTTCCATTTTACTTGGAATTCACGATCCATTTGTACCTTTTGAAAATTTGTTTTGCGCGTTGTTCCTCGGAGGAATTTGGGATTCGTTAGCCAAATTGTTGGGGCGAGGCCAAGCTAAAGATGAGAAAGCAGATGCCAAGAAAAAGGACTAAATGTTTGTAAACTTTATGCGTGTAATGTTAGATAATATTATACGCAATTTTGTTATTACGTAATTTTAACGTACATCATATACATCATTTAGGACGAATACGATATTTGTCTGTTTGCTTTTCAACAGGTATATAAATCTCTACAAAATTGACATTAATATTAGCAATAACATGCTAAATATCAGTGAACGGAATCAATTTAATCTAGTCAGACGATACTCGCATGTTGAAATGAGGCCATCGACAAATCATTAAATATCAGAAGTACAATAACTTATTGTTATATATATATATATATACACACACACACACACACACACACACACACACACACATACATACATACATACATACATACATATATATTTTAATAATGACAGATGATACATATTGGAGAGTACGATTTTTACCATTAAGAAAACCAACAGTATTATCTCGGTTGACAACAATTTACCGATGTAATAAAGTCTGTAACTTTGTATAAACACTCTCCAGAATTAATCTGACAATGTTATAAGGATAACGTTATGTTTTTTAAAGATTACGCGTAACTGACAATTGGTTATTTTTCATCAAATTATTCTTAGAAGTTACGATGCAGAAAGATAACACGTGATTAATTGAATTTTAAAAATATGTCCCTTGTTGATTTTTTAAAATAATCTATATTTCACAAAGGTTTTAACAATCGAATTTAAACGTTGTTGACATAATATTTTGTAGCATGAAATGCAACTTTTTTTGTAATGTAAACATGTATTAAGAGCGTTGGCATAACTAGATACGGGCTAGAAATACAACGCGTAGACTAATGATGCGTGGTATTATAATATGTGACAATTTAAGGCTGGTTCCCCTCAGACAAAAATCCTAGTTATGTGAATTAATACGAGTTATTGAAGACATTTTGAAATTGCTAATTTATTGAGCGACTCTTACAGTAAAGAAATCTAAAAAAAAAAGATATACTCAGGTTAACAACAATTCAGTGATAAGACATATTCAAATGATGAGACATCGATAATAGAATTCGTCACAACACAATTTTTAACAATGATAATACAAAAAGTAATCAACGAGGGAAATTAAACCTCTTTTATACTATTTTATTACGATGACATACCGTCGATTAGAACCTACCACATATATGTATCAAACAAACATTTGCCTTCGATTTAACGATATGAACATAATTTACTATGAAAATTAAATAATGTAATTTTCATATAATATTCCATTTGACGAAACGTTATACATTTTCATGTAATAAAACGAAGTTTTCTCTTTTACTATATAATTTACCATCTCCTGTACATAATCATTAACAGAAATTAAAGAATAAGACATGTAGATTGGGGTACTTCACGATCATTTATATATTTTATATGTATTTTACGTGAATGCAAATTGAATTACCTGTTTATTGCATATTTACGTGATTTTATACCCAAGGGAATTTTAGAGATCGATTTATTAAAACATACATCTACGTTTGCCACGTCTGTCCAATTACAGTTTGCTTTATCTTTACAATTTTTATCACATATGTAATTGTTAAAAATAACTGATCGTTTGCGGTAATCATTATCAATCAAATTTTCGCGTTTTTTACGTAAAGCACATTCTAAATTGGTTTCATTTGACTTTCGGTTTATGACATATGAAATACAAGTTGATCGACCACAGGTTCCTACACGTTTGTCAATAGAAATATCTGTGCCAGGTCTCGCGGTCAACGTTTCTTTATCCAATTTCACAATTCCTTGATTTTCGTTACATTTTATTACGCGGACCAGTATGGGATCTCGTTTTTGAGTACCCACGCTTATCCTATTCTGTACAGTTTGTTCATATTTATCTGGATATACAAAATGTTTTGACAATCGTAAGTTATTTTGAGTTTTCACATCGCGCGCGAGTAATTGCGTCAACGATCCATTTATATCTTTACTGTTTGGCCAGACGGGAATTTCTTTATCGACGTTTGAAAATTTCTTATTCGTTTCTTCTGTTAATTCTATATCGTATCTAGAAACTTGCTGTGCTTCGTCTTGTTTAGTAATCGTTGATTTGGACATTAACTTAGAATTGTTATCATTAGTCATTGTCAATGTACTTGCATAAAATGTAGGAGATTCAGTATTCGTAGAAATTGTTTTTCCTTTCGTGTCTTGGGAGGGTGTGTTTGCATTCAATTTTTGGTGAAATTCGTTCACTTCGTTTTTAGTAGCATCGCCAACGTCTAATCCTAGTATTCTAATCGAATCTTCTCTAATTTTATTCAATATTTCCGTTACATCGATCGTACATCTTCCTATTAAGCAACATATATGCTTACCTTAAATTAATGCTTATCAAAGCGCGAACAGTAAAAGGTTGTACGCACTTACCATCAGTTTGTAAATTCGGCGATGATGATTTTCCACGGCATGTATTTTGTTCATATTTAGAAATTAGAATGTTACACAGAAGTTGCTGTAACAATAATGCTATTGTGGAATCTTCCTTGATGAGATGCATTGGGTTGCGTGGACATGTATCTACCCTACACGGTTCCGTATATTCCTGTGCTGTCAATGGAAATTTTGTCTTAATATTAATATTGCCCAAACGCTTTAGCTATAATATGCTATAGAGTACTCAATACATATATGTTGCATACATATTTAGGGAGAGTTTAGAAGAAAATCAGATTTAAAGGCTACGGAGCGCCTAGAGAGACCCTAAGTTTAAGATATAGGGAAAGTTCGGGTTATAGCTATTCTGAATGCTTACTTTCTCTTTCCGTTGATTTTCTCAAATCGGTATGCTGTACACAATAATTTATAGATCCAGCAGACTTTGCTCGAATAACAGGAATATTTTTCTTATCCAAAATACATGGAACAGCCTTTGAAGAAAGTTTCATGACATTTTCCGTAGTTATACAGGCTACGCTACAAACTTGATATACAGAAGTAGTATTAGTTCCAATTTCTATCCTATCAGATGATCTATTACAAAATAGATCGCCATGGGATACGCAAATAGTGCTTTGAATTCCTCTTGTTACTTTATCTATCATATTCACAGCTATCCCCTTCGATCTTGTTCGATGAATCATTCTTTTATTGTAATCGCTACAGTTTTTTTTCTCGTCCGTCTGAAGAGAAACGCACCGTGTTCTTTCATCACATATACAGATTGTATTTTGTATTCCTATATCAGCGTAATTTACAGTGTTAATTTCTAATTCATTTGTTCTGGTTTTAGGAATAGTATCTTTAGGGGGAAATTGTGTCTCCTTTGGTTTTGATTCTGGTCGAATACATTGATCTACTTGAGTACTTTGAAGAACAGGTGATGTCGCATTTTCCTTTATGTTTCCTCGAGACCCTGATAACATAATTTTCAAGCAAGCTTCTATCATGTTACCTTGGAATTTATTTGCTGCAACAGGATCCAGTTTAAAGATATGCGTTTGGGTAGGTACACTCACAGAAGTGCCAATCTTTGAAAGCTTTTCAGTCCTCTCCTCACACTGTACTCCCATATCTACTACTCTTTTAGTTTTAGCGACAAGTTCAACAGGTGGTCTGGTCAGTTCTGTTTCGGTAACTCTATTAGTTAGAGTGGGACATGGTGCCTGTTTCGATAGATCTTGAAGAACCTCGAAGTCTCCAGAATTATTTACATATTTTTTCATGTATTCGGATTCATACGGTACATCTAGAAAAAACATTAATCTATTGCTGTTGCATCAGAATACAATCAATAATTAATCAATAATTAATTTCTTTCTTTTTAGACTAACCATCCCGTGTTACTTGATTACATTCGGTGCATATCATGTATGTTTTACCATTAGGGTCCCTATTGTAACTAGTACAAGGTACAAAACTCTCCTGTTTATCCGTAGGCTTTTCCACATTTCTTACAGACTGGTCATCATTTGCAGATTCCCAACCACAAACTGGACACCGTAGAAATACTGGCTTGTAACTTTTGTCATTTTCTTTTATCAAACAAGATGTAGAGGTTTTGAGACCAATCATTAGATGATCTGTCCAAAATTATAAGATAAAATTCATAACAATCACCGGGTTACACTGCTCTCATTATAATGATTGTAATCAGTACCATTTACTGCAGGATCAGTATCTGCGATTGATTTATGACTTAATAATGTAATCTCCTTCTTATCTCTTAAAGCATTATTTCCTTTTTTAAATTGTGGACAAGGAATGTATCTGATTCGTACATTCGATCGATCTCCATCGTTTTTGTTAGTCGTTGATCCACGATGTTTTCCACGAATACATTTTTCCATGGATTTGCTTCTTCTGATTATTCCGTCATAAATTGCATCGGTACATACGTCAAGTCTTAGAGTTCTTGTTTCTGTCTTAGATTTTTCTTTACTTTGTGAACCCCTTATATTGTCACTACTTAAGGATTTGAGAACTAAAGGTGTATTATAATTTTCAGTTCCCGAGTTTGCTTTTTCTTCGTCATTGATGACTTCCATCAACATTTCTGCCACTATGTTGTACCATGGAAAGGGAGATTTATAATGTTTCTGCGATTGTATGCATTTGATTGTCCGTGCTTGCTCCTGTTTGTATCTGTACCAGTAAAAATTATTACAAATTATTTTTTTATATTGTATGCATAACACATTGGAGAATACAGAAAGTTTCGTTACAGAAAATGGCGAGATAGAGAAAAGATACTCCACCACTTGTTAGTTTTATATTTGTTAATTTTCAAACTTACAAGATTTAGAATTAAAAAATTTACAAATTAGGAAATACTCAATTCTAGAAATTTGAAAATGATCAGATTGGTGATTTTTTTTTTTTTTTTTTTTTTATTATCAGAATCTCTGATTATACACTACTTTTCTCTTATGATCTTGATTTGTTGCAAATAGTCGTTTACAGTAAAGCCAGGTATATCGAGGGTGTCGATAATTTTTCGTAAAGCTGCATTCTTTTCGTGGCAATTGTAGTAGTTCCTATGATAAGGATTCCAGAGGCACGGATGTTGCTTGTACGTCTTCAAGAAACTAATTACTAATCCCTCATTCCATTTTAATGACATTTTACAAATGTTTTTACGGGCCGTGCTCTGATAAAGTGTTTGAATAAAAATTATGAACGTGATATCTTGTACCTTAATAATTTTACATACATTCATATGGTTAAGTTAATGTTTATAGTTGAAGAACATGAGTGAACTTGATCGCGCGATAGATCGAACAAAAGCGTTTCTCAAATTATTGTACGTCACTTTTTCACGTTACAATGTACACGTGTCTGTATTTGTCGCGCTAATCAATGGGTACCCCTCTCCCTCCTTCTTACCCGAGTGCAAGAGGTATAAATAAATACATACATATTTACGTATCTTTAATCGTTTGCGATCCTATGTTCGGTATGACTGGACAGCGATTTTATTCGATCGTAAGTCCAATTTTGTTTAGGTTACTTATATAGGCCGCATATTACAGTTGTTAAATATATTTGTTCATTATGTACAACAGCAAGTTTTTCTATCTTTATCTGATTTCTTTAATTATTACGAATTTACTAATCTATATTTTGAAAATTATTGTGAACTACAATGAATTAATGTAATTTGTAGATGATAATTATACAATGAAATCTCGAAATTCAATTCTTACCCTTAATATGTTTTAATTAATTCCCAGCCAAACGGGTTTCCGCGTTATTTGCAACCAAATTTAGAAGATTGATCTGTCTTGATCATAATAACCGGCAAACCACAGCTACAAATCATTTCTTTTTGAATAATTTTACACTCACTGCAGCTAGATGAAGCACAGCATTCTGAGTATTTTGATTTGATGTTATCGAGACGCTCCTGTGCAATCAAATCTTGGATACGTTTCTCCAGTTTAATCGCAATTTCTAAAAACAAATGTTTATCGATAATCGTTTTTATATTATGTTATCGGGCAGCAGTAATTACCAAAATCCATGTTTCGTAATTGAAACGCGATACTCTTTCCAAACATGTGAAATTCGTCGTGAATTTCCTTTTTCCATGTATTATTCTCCTCAGTTGATGTTTTATCTACATCGTTGTTGTTGTCCTATAAAATATGTTAATTTTGGTCATTTTCAAGTTCTAAATACATTTTAAATAATGTAGTTTTATTTACCGAGTCACTCTTCAGTGATGTAGGTATAGAATCCATGTTTTTCACATTTCTATTATCTTCTAGACACACTTGACAAGTTGTACACTGCATTGTGAAATAAGACACATCGGTTTGTACTGCGTGTTCTGTGCCGATATCTTTCCTGCTATTACTTCCAACATCGTGAGTTACTTTCTGTGAAAACAGGTGTAAATAATTTGTATCTGTAGTGATATTTTCACCTTCTGTTCGAGACTTCAGATTTCTAAACAAAAAATGTTAAATGATTTCTTTTTTCCAATAATATCATAGAAACATAATAAATTACTTGGAACACATATGAAATTTATCTGTGTATGATTTATTGCAATGACAATTGACATAGGGGCAACCACAATCTTTTCCTGGTGAACCTAATTCCATAGATGTTAACCGGTTCAGTTGTTTGTTTGTTTCATTACGTTGATAATCCTTAAAGACATTTTTTTTATCATGGCTTATCTAAATATGATATATGAATCAATTTACGTAAATGAAATTTATAAAATTATACACGCTTGTATATTATTTGCAAAACAGTACAGCTATGTTACAATAAATATGATATAACATAATATAATGTACAAACTACTTAATTTACTTATTTTTTATAGTTAAAAAAATAATCAAATATGTAATCTTTGCATAAACTTTTATATGTACATTCTTAATGGAATTTTAGCATATAAATATACCTTCCACAAATCATTTGTGCAATCCTGTGTTACAAATGGAAAAAACAGTTGATGTATTATCAGAAACCAACTTGCTGTTGGTTTATAAAACTTTTCACAAGATATTGCAGCACAGATTTTGGACAATTCATGGCAATATTGAGCTTTTATAAAAGTAATTCTTTTGATACAATCACAAACTGTCAAGCCACAAACATTCATGCGATCCACAATATTTTTGTATGCTTTGTAACGACAAAGTTTATTTTTAAAATCAGGATGCAAAGGATTCCTGAGACACTCGTGTTCACTATAAAGAGTTACTAGTTTCAAAGTTTTACTTGTAGTCCATGCAATGGGCATGATAAACAGCTGCAATTAGTGGTCAGGTTATTTAACCCTCCATTTACAATGATAGCATTACTTGCATATTATAAACACTTTATGTTGTGTATAATTTGAATTCATATTAAAATTTGTTACAGGAATTTTTAAATGAAGAGAATACAGTGGAAAGATTGTGTTTGAATTATACATTATATGTATGTAAATTTTGGAGACACCAAAATTTTGAAAAATAAAAAAAATGAAACAATACATGAAGTATACAATGAATCTTTTTAGTTATTGATTTTTTCATGATTATTTTAATCGTGATTAACAAGTATGCAAAGATCAAAAAATTTATTTAGCCACATTTGTTGTTAAAAGCATCGCTATATTTTATAAATTAAGTTATTTTAAATAATTGTATGAAAAAAATGAGAGTCATTTATAATTGAACGAAATTATAATTGGTACTGTTTGAGTCTTTCGAATGTAACCTGTGTCCTTTAGGAAAATGATCCTCATTATCTTAAAGAGCACAAGAAGGGAACATCTCACTAAAAGACACGGTTTAAATCTGTAAGTCACAAGCAGTACCAGCTATACACCAGGCAGTTAAAACCTCAAAGTAATATGTCCTCTATTGCAGACTAGAACCAACAGTGAATGAAACAGAATTTCATGCTTTGAAGCTAACACTTTACTAGAAAATCGTTTCTTTTTCCTATTCACATTAAGATCATATAAATTTCATGTTATGAAATATACTGTTTGCATTCATAAATAATTACGTAATTTTTGAATTTAGATTCGTTAAACACATGTTGTATTCATTGAAATTGAAGCGTCTGAATACAATATTTGCCAATGTAACAATAATTGTTTAAACGTTTTGTGGATTTACAGTTTACATTTGAAGTGCATAATATTAGCATTTCTTGTATCTTACGTCATTAACAAAAATATACATTTTGACTTCTAATACAAATAAATTTGTATGAATAACTTTGTTACCCATGTAACATCATATTATATACAATGACATTTTTGTATAACAATTTTACATATTTTTATACTTATTTGTTGTTAATATTATCCTACCGTGTTTAATACCTATATCATTACTTGCGCTACTGACACAATTTTATGACGTGGATTCAATCGGTGAAGACATTGCAGGTAGCTGTTGAGGTACAAAGTTTATAACTTCATGATAAACAAGTTCTAAAAATAATAATGTTCAATTACTTTTATGTCGAACTCAATTTCTCATAAAAAAACATATCAAAGAAGTATTTCAGACCTTTCCATTTTTCAACTGGTAAATCCATATCTTCAAAGCTTTGATCATATGGTAGAGATACCGGTTCGTCTGATGGATCAGCATATTGCGCAAGATACGGATGAGCTAGAGCTTGTTCTGCTGTAATTCGTTTTTCCGCGTCTAATTCTAACATTAATTCAAGCAAATCTATGGCTGGAAGATAATATGAAATGTATTCAATTCATACTGTTCATAATAATAAATAACATAAATTTTTTTATTCCACAATTACCTAGAGGATTAGCACCTCGGAAAACATCTTTGAAGTTCTTTTTCTTTAACGGAGGTAGACTTTGTATATAATTTCTTGCCTAAAACAATGTTTTCATTTACTTTTCACTTTTATATTATGCATATCATTTCAATATTTCACATTAATCTAAAGTTATATAACTCGTTAAATAGTTTGGTAAATGATAAGACTTCACTTCATATGCCATTAAAATACTGCTCGTAGCGCATATTTTTTATTTCCATTTTATGCATATAACATAAAACTCAAAGCAAAATCAGTAATTAATTTCAGTTTAATGCATTAAACGTGGTAATGAAATATGAATAGTACATAAAAATGTAAAAAAAAATTAATGATTCATAAAAAATCGATTTAAATCATAACTGAATAATTTTATGAAAAATATTTACTTTAGAAAAACAAAAAAATTACCTCTTGGCTGGTAATTTTGCTTAAAGTTTCTTCTGTGGGGGTACCACAGAGTACTAAAACTCGTGTTAGATGATCAATGTCTGCTTAAAGTTAAGGTATGTTTAAAGCATAATTCATTATATACAATTAAACAAAATTTGAATTAGTACAAGGCTACAATTTTTTTCAAGCATTTGTTGCAATATCAAGAATAAATAGTATGTATAAAATTAGCACTCACTAGGTGAGTTTAATGAAATGTTATAAAAACACTATATCTACATTTGATTTGTATGTAGTTAAAAGTTTAGTAATTAATACAAACACGCGTAACATGCAAGGCATTTATTTGCAATGTGTCACAAATAGGCAACATGCACTAGTTCCTACTAGTGTTATAAGTAAATTTTATTATTCCGCAATTATTTTAAAATTACTTACCGACTCTGATGATATTTTTTGCATAAACTCGTCTCGCGGAGTACCCAGTATCTCCATTATTAAGTTCAGTTGATGTATATCTGCTCTTGCTAAGGTTCCACCACACCTTTTTCTACTTCCACTAAATACTTCAGTTATTATATGTATATTATGGCAAGTGATATTATTTTATGCATTGAAGCATATTAAAAGACGTACACATATGTGTATATTTTTTCTCTCAAGAAGTACACAAATAAATAATGTTCTTTTGTTACTTAATTAAAGCTAAATAAATAGAATTTGTGCCAAATGATAAATAAAATGAAAGATATTAAGATATTAGCACTGAAAAATGTTAAAGCAAAGAAGAAGCCATGTAAAGCCTTAGCAGAAAGCATGTCTTTTAATTTTGAGATGGTTAAAGGTTTGCAATATTTTTTATACGAGTAGAATAAAGTTTATACACACACAAATATGATATAGTTAAATGGAAAGCACAAACACTGATTATGATTATCGAATATAAGTATTTAAAAAGATTAGAAAGCACGTTCTCAGAAAGGATACGATCTGTTCCAGGAAATAATGTTCGTCCTGTTAACAATTCAGCCATTATACATCCAACAGACCAAATGTCGACTAAAAAATATAATTATTTCAGTGTTATAAGTTAAGATTGATTAATTAGTTATAGTCAAGAGTTATGATTAAACTACCTGTTTGATTATAGTGCATCCAATTGAGCATAATTTCTGGAGCCCTGTACCATCTTGTTGCAACATAACCAGTCATTTCATTCTCTGTAGGCCTAGCTAATCCAAAATCTAAAATTTTTAACTCGCAATCTTCATTTACAGCTATGTTAGAGGGTTTCAAATCCTAAACAGAAAAGATGATATTTTTAAGGTATTTCAATTATATTTAAATATCAAGTTAAGTAAGTTATATTACTTTACCCTGTGTATTATGCCTGCTGAATGAATATACTTCAAACCACGAAGAATCTGATACACAAGAAATTGTACATGATCATCCGAAAGCTTTTGAGTCCTGATAATATTATTGAGATCTGCACCCATCAAATGTGTAACTAAATATCTATTAAAAACATATGATATTACTAAAATATGGCGATGAAAATTTAAATCTGCTTTATTTGTTAAGATCATGTAAATAAAATAATTAAATTATTTATGTAGTTCATTGAGATACATACACTTGCTGAAAATCTTCCAAAGATGAAGATGGATGAAATACATCTAATAAGCCAATTACCTACAAAAAGCATCAATTAAATATATCAAAGTAACAATACTTTGGCAATAACTGGTGGAAATTAAGCTAAATACATAATATAGTTAGTTTTAAGTTTAAGTGCCAAAATAAAGTATTTCAATGGTTTAACTTTTCACAATGCCAACAATAAAAATATATTATGTACATATAATCTACTTGCGTTTACTTACATTTTCATGATTCATATGTTTCAACATACGAAGCTCCCTATATGTACGTTTTGCGTGTACAGCTGACTGGAATGGTCTAGCTAATTTTTTGATCGCTACTTTTTGCCCAGTCGTAGTGTCAACTGCTGAACTAAAACAATCGTGCAAATATATGTATATTTTTAATCACGTATTTACTTTAATTTGAATTGTAATATCAATTATGGTTACAACAATATTTTATAGACATTATATCCTTGAAATTGCAAAGCTTTAATAAATTCTATTTTAAGGAACAATTTTTATTTTCATAAAATACAATTAATATAAATATAAAAGAAATTATATTATATATAACATCATGTTTGTTTATTAAAACCTTCATATTCTAAATTCTTATGCATAATAGAAAAGATTATTTTCGAAAAACGAATTAAATAATAGATTTCTCGACATTCATATTCTTGGAAAAGCATTGTCAAACATTCTAATTTTAGTTTGTTTGCGATATACAACGAAACGGTGCGCTTGCGACAATTGCGGCAATCTCTTATTTGCATTCAATAATTACTTGAAAATTTGATTTCTGGAAAATATAGTTTATAGTTTTAAACGATAAAATGGAATAAAAGAAATGCCAGAAATGTCAAGGTTGTAAATCGATCATGATTATAAATGTTGAATTAATTACGAGAAAGGGAACGAGATTGTTAAAACACCGTAAACAAGTTATAATTATCACGACAATCTAAAATCTATTTTAAAGTACAACAATCATTGTTAAGTTCATTAATGGTGGTTTTGATTACTTTTTTTTCCTTACCACACTTGACCGTAAGCTCCTGATCCTACTGCAGTGAGCATTTGATACCGTTCCGGAACCTCCCATTCGGTCCGATTTATTTCAATTTTATGAAACTGCGGCATGCTATATACACTTTTTAACTCACGCTAATTTGGAAAATTTACAGGAGTACGATTAAAACCACAAAAAATTTGAATTAACGTATGAGATAGTACTTTACAGACACTTTGAGCATTTCCAAATTAGCCCACTATTAAAAACCACTACATCCATCGTGTGTGTAGGTTTTCTATAGTCGATAGCGATATCGATATTAAATATAAATTTGTCGAGTAATCGATTAATATTTATCGAACGGCTACTTTTCGATAATTTATTTCAAAATCTTTTATTTGCCATAAAATTATATAATGTATATAAAATTTATTAGAATTACTATTATCGATAGAAGAGAGAATATTTTTAGATTAAATGAACATCTATCTCTCTCTTTCTCTCTCTCTCTCTCTTTCTCTCTCTCTCTCTCTCTCTCTCTCTCTCTCTCTCTCTCTCTCTCTATCTATCTATCTTTAAATATATAATAAATATATAATAAATAATATCAATGAATGGAATGTACGACAAATCGATAGTACAATATCGATGATTTCTCTTACTTTCTTATATATGTTTCATGTTGTTTTCTTATGTATTCAGGGATATGAAGTGTTCATAGTATAATTCTTCTGTACTTTCGTGTCATCTTCGTTACTAGCGACATTAATAAATGACGTGTTAAAATTGTTTGAAACATGTCTATCTGTGGATCAGCGAATATGAATACAAATGACAGCGAACCGATTGAATATGAACCGTCGATTAGGAATGTGATCGAACAACGATCTTTACGATGGATATTTGTCGGTGGTAAAGGCGGAGTTGGTAAAACGACGTGCAGGTAATTATAACCTCTGAATATTGTTTATCACAGGAGTTTTAATAAATCGTTTTATTCCTTAGTTGCTCGTTGGCTATACAATTGTCGAAAGTCAGAGAAAATGTACTCATCATTTCAACCGATCCCGCGCACAATATTTCCGATGCGTTCGATCAAAAATTTAGTAAAGTTCCAACAAAAGTAAAAGGTTTTGATAATCTTTTCGCTATGGAAATAGATCCAAATGTTGGCATTACAGAGTTACCCGAGGAATACTTTGAAAACGAAACAGGTACCTTTTTCGTTTTGGTACTAAATCTTTAAGTTACAAATTTTAATTACCAATAAGAATTACTTTATTGTAACTACTTCGTATAACAGCTTTAGGAGGCGAAACAATGAGATTAAGTAAAGGTATAATGCAAGAAATTGTAGGAGCATTTCCTGGAATCGATGAAGCTATGAGCTATGCAGAAGTTATGAAGTCAATAATTAATTGTCTAGTTACTATATACACACACAGATTGATATTTTTTAATAATTTTGCTTTTTATTTTTAGACTCGTTAAAGGAATGAACTTTTCTGTTGTTGTTTTCGACACTGCTCCAACTGGTCATACTTTAAGATTATTATCATTTCCACAAGTAGTAGAGAAAGGATTAGGAGAACTGATGTGTTTGAAAATGAAAATTAGCCCTTTTATTACACAGGTTTGAAGAACATAAAATAATTTATGAAGTATGAAGAACACTACATCTTGTAAGATGTCTAATAAATGTGATCATTTTGATAAATAACAAAAATGCGCAAATTATATTTTTGCAGTTGTGTTAAAAAATGATAGGCTCTACAGTTATACAACCAATAGTGTTTGTATTCCTTTTATTAGACATCTTATGCGATATTGATAGTATATACTAGTATCATTTCAATGAATAACTCTATTACGAAATGCATTTCATTGCAGATAAATTCATTACTAGGCATGACAAGTTTCAATGTAGATACATTTTGCAATAAAATGGAGGAGATGCTTGTCGTTATTCGACAGCTTAACGAACAATTTAGAAATCCTGATCAGACAACATTCATTTGCGTATGCATAGCAGAATTTTTGTCGCTTTATGAAACAGAAAGGCTTGTACAGGAATTGACAAAATGCGGTATTGATACTCACAATATTATAGTGAATCAATTGTTATTTTTAAAGGATCAAGATGCACCCTGTAGACTCTGTCTTGCTAGACACAAAATACAAGATAAATATTTGGAACAGGTAAAATCGGGATATCTTAATCTTTACTTGCTTGGATATAGAAATATTATAAATTGATTAAATAATTTTCTTTCTAGATAATGGATCTTTATGAAGATTTTCATATTACTAGACTTCCTCTATTAGAAAAGGAAATTCGCGGTGTTCAGCAAGTAAAAGAATTTTCTGAACATCTTTTGAAACCATACAGACCTTAATATTTATATAACACATTTGATTTAATGAGAATATATAACTTTACGTATAATCAAAAATTTTATTAACCAAAAGGAATTACACACTGTGAAATTTGTATAAAAGGTAATATTTTTATTTATGATATTTAGCAAGAAAATTTTCTTTCGCATGTATTTAAACGTTTGTTTTGATATCTATACATTAAACGCTACTTGTTCAACGTTATAAAAATTTTGTTTCTTTTTTATGCCATACACTTAACCAACAGTTATCAGAAACGATTTTTCATAATTTACATTTCTATTTTCATGCGTGAATTGTAAAATGTATCAACCAATAATCCCAATTTCTTTCCCGACATTTATAAAGGCACTTACGGCGTGTTCTATATCCTTCTGTGAATGTGCAGCACTAATCTGAACACGTATACGTGCTTTATCCTTTGGTACTACAGGATAACTGAAGCCAATAACATAAATTCCCTTCTCTATAAAAAAGTGTTTTGTCTATTCAAAAGATGTTAATGGTTTTCGCTCAAATTTTATATATAATATTATAAAATATTAACCTATCATCTTATCAGCAAATTCAGTGGCTAGCCTTGCATCGCCTATCATGACAGAACAAATGGGATGATTATCACCGGTAATTGTAAAACCTGCTGCTTTCATACTATTTCTAAACAGATTGGTGTTGTTTTGTAACTGATCTAAAAATTCTGTAGAGTTACTTATCAAATCCATGACCTATATAGAATATTAGGCAAAACAATAATGATTGTATCTGTGGATAATAAATTTAAAAAAATGTGAAAGATAAGTAATATTCTTTTAGAGTACCTTACTTGCTGACGCGACTACAGGAGGAGGTAATGAATTTGAAAATAAATATGGCCTGCTGCGTTGCCTTAATAAATTAATCAGTTCATTTATACCGGTTGTATAACCACCTGCTGCTCCACCAAGAGCTTTGCCCAATGTTGAATTAATAATATCAATGCTTCCCAATTGATTAAAGTATTCTTCTGTACCCCTAAAATGAATTATTATGATAGTTAATATATATGCATGTATTAATAAAACTTTGAAATATAAGTAATTTATATCAATAAAGGATATTATTAATATAAATTGTTAATATTAATTCAAGTTACAAAGTAATATATACATATTATGTAGGAATACCTTCCAGTTTTTCCAAAAAATCCAGTTGCATGACAATCGTCCACAAAAGTAAGAGCATTATATTTGTTCGCAAGCTCAACAATTTGTGATAATGGTGCAACAGTGCCATCCATGGAAAATACACCATCTGTTGCAATAAGACGCAAACGAGAAGACATGCTATCTCGAAGTTTATTTTCTAAGTCTATCATGTCCCTGTGTTTGTACCTTTACGAAGTATGATTTAAATATTTAGTTATCTAGATTAGGTATTTACGTGTACTTAGTTAAATTACGTACCTATACTTTCTTGCCTTGCATAATCTAATACCATCAATAATGGATGCATGATTAAGTTCATCGCTTAATACTGTATCTTCGGACGTTAACAATGTTTCAAACAGTCCAGCATTTGCATCAAAACAAGATGCATAGAGAATGGCACCTTCTCTGCCATGAAACCGAGCAATTTTTTTTTCCAATTCTACATGAATTTCTTGAGTGCCACATATGAATCTCACAGAACTTAAACCAGCTCCATACTTATCTAAAGCAATTTTTGCTGCTGAAATTACTTCTTTGTTATCCTAAATATGTAGAAATGTAATTAATCAATATACATTACTTTGATATTTGCATTATTTATATGCTTACCGATAAGCCTAAATAATTATTTGCACAAAAATTAAGAGCTTCCACTCCATTTTTTAGCATAATTCGTGTCCGTTGAGGTGAGGTAATTATTCGTTCATTTTTCCAAACACCAGTTGCTTTTATTGTCTCCAACTCTGGTTGTAGACATTTTGCTAAAAAACTCATAGCCTTTTGCGTTATCCATTTCTTATTCTGAAGTTTGAAACCTGTTAAAAATATAAATTGTTTAAGTTCACAATTTTTTTGATAATTTTTCATCAAAGCATTAACTAAATATACTTTTATTAATGATAAAATTCATGTTTCATAGAACAGTCTGCAGTACACTTTAATGCATATTAAGTAGTGTCTACTTGTAAAGAAGAGAAAGTATAATAAACCAGTCAAACCTGTTGTAATGGTGTAAGAATCTTTAAATTTAGCATCATTTTATATATTGAGCAGGATGATTCAGGCATATTCTGTCAATCGGAAAAGTCACATTGAAGGATATGTTTAGTGGAAATTTGGATGTTCAGTTTTCATTATATTTATTTTACAATCTTTTTACATTTTTTCTGGTACTTTTTTTTAAATAATTTTTTAAATAAACATTTATCATAATTTATGTCTCAAGTTACTTTTTGCTTTACCTAACAAATGTTTTTACAATATTTTTCATGTATTTTAACAAAAAATTTGTTTTGGGTCCTATCATTCTATATTCTATGTATGTTATTGAATTACATTCGTTCGTACACAAAACAATCGTTAGGAGTACATTACAGTATGAATATTGCATGTTATGTTATAAACATAATAATAACTGTTTAGTAAATATATCAAAAGAAATAGTTAGCTTGTATTTTAAGAAAATTATCAATCTACCGTTCTATCTATAATTCGAAATATTTACTTTTATTACTAGATATAAGTTAAATAATTCTGGATTCGTATTTATGCTTATATTTTCCAGTCTTTTTTATTATGAATTGCATTTTCAAATCTCACTATTTGGTCTGTCATAACTTGGTCTTAATTATCACGTATTTTTAAGCAATATTTTATCAGAAAACCTCAATTGACAATGTCTTAAATATTTGTATTACTTGCATTGCTTTTATTAAGTGAAAAAAGGGGTAAGAAACTAAAGAATTTTACCAAAATTATAACGTTTAAAGATATTTACGATGCAATGTGTAGATAATATTTAATTAATGATTAATATGAGCAAAATTAGTGTACATAGTTTTGCTCAATTTTCGATTTATACTAGTAACATTTGTTATGTAATAAATTCATTAAAGGTTCGATGTGAACTTATTACAATGCAGTAAAGAAACTTTTTATTTTATTTTTTTAATATTAATTCACGATGTTTTGTTCTTGACTGAAAAGCGAGTCGCTAAAGAATATGCACGTGGAAAATTATGTACGATCACATAAACAATTCCCAAGTATATAATGATGGCAATTGTAAGAAAGAGATCAAATACAGCCGGTTTTACGCTGAAACGTAACATAAATAATATTATTTACAAGGAATTCTACTAGCAATGATGATATTGTTGTAAGATTTACCTGTACACGTTTAAATTGGCTTTTGTAACATCGTAAAATACAAATTCTGGGTCCTGTTTGTCAGGACTGTGAAAGGTGATTTTGACATCACCAAGATATCTAGCCATCCCTTCTTTTAACGTACCAACTAATACATTAGCCTTATCTGCTAATAATGGAGCTGCTCTTGGTTGTGAGGCTAAGTAAGAAAACCATAAAGATAACGACTCCTTAGATACATCCTAAAAATATAAACTGTAGTAGATAAAAGTACATACATTTTTCTCTACTTCAAAGAAGAAACAAACACATACTAGTGGTTCAGTGAAGATTTGACTAGAGCTTAAATTATATATATGTCTTGCCAATGCCTCTGAAACTACTTGGGTATGTTTGTACAATTTATCTATTTGTCCTGTCTGTATAACATCTAAAATCGTTGTCCTTATTGGATCTTCATGGCTTTTCAAAGTAGATAACGTTGTTGCCGGTAATCTGCGAATGCTGTATCTTTCGTGTTCCCACGCTAGAGTTTCTTCAGCTAGATTTATTTTCTTATGTACACCTTCGACGGTAGTAGCATTTAACGACTCGGATACAGCTTTAAGTTCTTTGTAAAAGAGACCACCCGTAGAATTTTCTTTCGGCGGTTTTGAAACGTGAACATAAAGATTATCACCAGTAGATACTGTATCAAGACAAATTACATAAGCAGCATCCTATAAAAACAAGTATTAAATTATGCATACAAGCAATTTCCTAATATATACATATAATAGAGTAACAAATATTTATTAAATATGTATTACTTGTATTATGGAACCTTCAAGACCATCCAATTGATCTTCTAACCATTTTTTACTACCTTGGTAATTAAGTTTGCCAGCCCCAGTTATAATAAAAACAAGATTGTACTGGGGTCTTGATCTACTAGTAGAATATAAAATAGAAAACAATCTTGCTATTTCCAACAACATAGCTACTCCAGATGCATTACTGTCTGCTCCAAAAGATAACTCCTATTTAGTAGCAACATATATATCTATTTATTTTGAAAACTTTTACCTGTATAAAACAAATAATTAACGATTCACTTACAGGTGCAACTCCAGCACTATCGTAATGTGTCACTAAGGCTATTGTTGGTAATTTCTCTTCAGCTCCTGTACCAGTTAATTTTCCATGCAAAGTGGCTACTTTAACATCTGTTTTAGCAAGCACTTGTCCAGTTGCTACAACTACTTGATAACCACTTGCAGATATAGAATTAAACATTGCTTCAGCTGCAGAACCAGCCTTTTCATCGGTAACAAATCCATTTGTAAGATCTTCCAAAATAGTTTGAAGATCTGGATGCCAAGAAGTGAAATATACCGGTATCGTTGTTTCTGGTCCATATAACATAGCTTCTTCCAAGCTCATAATATGCTAAAATATAAAAGTTCACGTACTTAATTTAACCAGATTGTAGCAAATTATTTATTATAATTATAATTTGAACAATATTATATTATTTTTATGACCATATAACGCAATTTAATGTTTATCTGTTTTAAAGCATGTAATTAAATCAATTATGATCCTATACACAAAGCCGAAGGCATCGCATATATGCAACATTGGTAGGAAATATGTTATACTAAAAGTAAATCTAGTTATTAACCTGTTTCTCTTCAAATGTCAAATCAGCAATTTTTTGTGGAAGAACTACTATTAAAGCTCCAGCCTTCTGTTTGATGGTGTGAAATAAACTCGGAGCAAGATCTAATGCCTTTGTAACAACACAGTGTCTGGAAGTACTCCATCCTGTAAGAGATCTTGCTTCCAAGGAAATTGGGGCAGTACGGCAACCTAAACAGGAATCATATCACCTCAATTATAATAATATTGCAATGAAATGTAAAACATTATAGTAGACAGTTTTTTACCGTGAGGCACACCGTGCAAGTCATACTGGTGCATTCGATATACAGGGAATTCGTGCGATGCAGCAACTGGGTTAACCGGAGAAATAATAATGAAAATCGGTAAAATTATCAATAAATAGTACGGCAGATAACCGCGACATAATTCTGCAAAACTATCGCACTCCTCCAGCCACATATTTTATTGCAATCTTTTTCAGTAAATTGAATTTCAAAGAAATACAAATCTCAATTTTCATTGACCTCTTATCACGCGTCCGGCTACCTACAAGCAATCTTCGACCCAAGTACATATACCGACACCAGGGCCACGCAACACTGGTAAAATTAGTCACTGATTTCAGCGTCATCTACCATTATCATTCGAACTAATTTGCGCCTTCTTGTGGCTCACTCTCTGACCATTTCAAAGCCATTTTTGATCAGCACTATATTTAAAGCGCAAATCTCGCTTCTCTGAACAAAATGACAGACGAGAGGAACAGGTTCCTACCACCCGCAATATCTAACATTCGCACATTGACACGAATTATGCTCAACTTACAATAGACGCGTTTATTGTTTATTGTTTATTGAAAAGTACGCGTTTTGCTTTTAAAAGTAAGCTGTTTTATTGTACACGTTACATTTGAAGAAGGCGATACTAGGAACTACGGCAGAACGTAAATTGATAACGAAAACACTGCGGTGATTTAGTATTTAAACAAGATACGAAAGATAATAGTTTATTGCAAGGTAATTAACTGAAAAAGTTGAAAGCATTTTGAATGTCTTATCTTTACGTACATTTTAAAATTGATATTTTCGCACGCGCGTTATCCGAAAGAAAAGTATTGTTAGCGATATCTAGTAGGCAAACGAGGAACTATCGAAGGGAAAAAGCCAGTAAATCGGTAAAGCGAGTAAATGCAAAAATTATATTCAATTAGTTCCCACCGTCCATCGCTAGATGGCTGAACATTTTTGTGTCCATGAAATGGAATTTTTTCAATTTTCATATATAAAATTTTAAGTCTATTGTTAAGTCATTTTTGTAGCTTTATCGTGCCCGCAAAACAATTTGCGAGTGTCAACATAAACCCAAAAAGTTTTTGTTTTACGAGGAAACGCAATATTTTGTTCCGATAGTTCCTCGTTTGCCTGCTAGATGGGAATGTGCGAATATTAGATATTGCGAGTGGTAGGGACTTGCTCCTCTCGTTTGTCGTTGTGTCCAGAGAAATTAGATTTGCACTTGATTGTAGAGCGATACATAACGTAGCAGCGCTGATCACTATTTTCTATGTATCGCTATGCATTATATCAATACACATTATAGTCTCTACGCGTCGGATTCCATCACATGCTACTGTATGTACTTCCGTGCACCGAAGAATATACTTGTATATCTGTTTATATAGTATTTTCCATATTTTTTCCATTCTTACAGACTTATGCAAAACCATGTAGCGAGAGCGTAGATACGAATGTTCGTAAGTCCTTTGAATCTGTAATAAAAAGTCAACTAGTAATGTCTCCAAGTTGAGTTTTGAATTAAATTAAAATTAAAATTCGATAAAGGATTCAAATGTATATGCGGTAAAGTAAAATGATTTTTTTGCCTTTACACTTTTGAAAATTACGGATCGCTTAACGTTGCGAAAGAAGGACAACCAGTTTTCAGAACGTAACGCTAACGGCCGGCAGGCAATTCACTTTCGGTTTCGGTTTCACCAATGCGAAAACGCGGGAACGACAAAGAAGAAAAGAAAGAAGGTGGACGTCCATACTGTAGTAAGGATAATTAAGTGTCCAACATGTTGCAATGCCATTGTTTAAATATATCGTGACATTTGTTTTCTTGTCAAACGTTTTGTTACGCATTAATTTATGTTGTGGATAATTAGTTATCAGCAGTATTTTCATGAACAACCTGGTCAGGGCTCGAAGCATACAAATGTTAATTATTAACGAAGAAATTAATTACATCCTGTCAGACTACTCGAGACTAACGAATATTAAAACAAAATATGACTTCGTTCTCAAATAAGAATGATTAAATAACAACGCAATGACGGATCTGTCTTCAATCAACTTTCAGTAAGCTCATAAAAAAAAAAAAAAGAAAAAAAAAAGAAGTGACACTGATTCGCAGGTAGTCTCTCGCGAATCAGCAATAACGACATAAACGATGTATGATTAACGTGATCCGGTTCCGTTCCGAGTTCAATTTCCTTCGTAACTATAATATATATCATCTTTTACGTTTCGGTACGCACCATCTCGATCAATCAATCTTGAAAACAACTTCTTTCTATAAAGAACATATCACAACTTTTTCTTTCGTTTTGTCATATCTTATTATAATTTAAGACAACTTCATTGACTTGGTTTCTCATCATCTATTTACTACTTTCAATTTTAAACACTTTCTGGGTATTATGATCCCAGAGAGACTTCCATGGTTAGTCTCTCCGTAGATTCTACGGCGTAGGTCCTTGCCTATTTTTAGTTTCTATTTATTATATGTTTGTAGTCTGATGCAATTTGATGGTGTGAGAATACTAGATAATGGAAAATCGAATAGGTTGCTATAACTGACACTCAGCCATTTCATATTAGTAGTACTAACGTGATCTTTCTCGTTAAATTTTAATCTTCAAACCGATTTATCTTAAGTGCTGTTTTGTTGTACGCGTTAGCAAATCGTGTTCTATCTGACCATCTGCGTCCCAAGATTCTAGTCTCTTCTTTCCTAGGCCCTCACTAGACCTTCTATAGCTCCATACCAAAATCACATGCGCATATCAGTTGTTATGTCGCAATAATTCGGCTACAGTATCCCATTTGTCCAAAAGCAATCGTCTGAAGCAAAGAAAAAATTGATTGTCGCTTTTAAAACGTTGTACAATATGAAAAAAAGAAAGCTGTATACCATCGAATTACCGGTCTATGGTTTCTCGCCTACCACTTACGCAAGATTTTCATCTTGATCGGGAGCATGCTTAAAATTCGATCGTCACTCCCTCGATCAACCCGACCTTGTTACACATAGACGTTGAGCAATCCTTGGAAACAACTACCCGAAAAGTCACGTTTGAAAGGCTTCGAGGCACTATCGAGAGAAGATGCAGACATTATTCAAAAGTTGTGTAAACACGTAATTCCTGCAAATCGAGAGAGATACAAATTCGCGAATAAAATATTTGTCAATATATGTACATTTACGGTTGAATTATCCTTGACCAACCATCGATGTACAGGGTGACGGTGAAATTGCGGCGCGCGATAACGATCAGCCGCTACGGTCAACAATTTATGGATGCAATCTGTAATTGTCGTATCATGCCTGAATCGGCGCGCATTACTTAATAATCAAATTAAAGCGCGGTTACTTCTTAATGTTATTCAGTATTTTTCGGTTATTCGCAGCAATAGTGCGTTCACAGTTAATGGAGTATAATTTACGATACTAAAAGAAGCTCCTTTTCCAAGCAGAATAATGTTTACCTCTACTTCCTTACGATTTCACTTCTTTTATAAGGGATCAAGTTATTCGAATTGAAATTAGTACGGTAGAGTGAAGTTCGGGTTCAGGGTAAAATGCTTGTGTATCCGGAACGGAGCCTCGACTTCTCCGAATTGAAATTAACTGTTGGATGGTTCGTTTCGGAACACCCCTATAAAAAACAACACACGAGTATTTTTAAACTGTCGATGAGAAAATAACTGTGTCGTGAACAAAAAGCAGATCACCTTGATTGCCCCATTCAATGGAGAAATACAGTAAAAAAATGGTGACGAAACGCGTCAAGTTTTTGGACCAGAAAGGATCCTGTATTGCTTCATCTTGTTCTCTGAATTTTCCATCGAAACAATTTATAATTAGTTCGTTGTCGAGGTAAAACATTAATATGCGTATTTGAACTTTGGAACGTTTACCGAAAAACATTTTCAAATTAGAAGATTTTCAAACTGGAAAATCTGTTCGATCGATATTTGACCGGTCCGACAGTTTCAGCGTTAAAAACGTAGCTCACGTTTTAAATCGGTATGTTCGAAAAAGTGAAGTCTTTTGATCGATTGAAACGTAGGATTTCATGCAAGCAATTCGATAACTATTCTTTTCTCGTTTTTCACGGAGGCTCGTGTGAATCGGTATGAAGATTTTGTGAGTGTTGAATTTTACGCGGTTCCAGGACGAACACGAAACGAATATCAATCAAATTGTAAAGGCACAACGACCCGGTTGAACTCGTTGTTTTCACTTTCGAACGCACGAAATCCTTCGCTATAGAAAATTCCTCTCATTATCCTTGTTTGCGGTTCGCGTTAGAAGAAGAAGAAGAAGAAGCAACACGAATATCTGCTCAGGAAGAAACGAAAAGTTACCGAAGGAGTAACTTAACTGACAATTAAAATGAAATAAAAAGGAAAAAGCAAAGCTATAAGAATTTGTTCGAAATATCTGATATATTGGTTACCGTATACATATTTTACGTTATCACAAATGCCTGTTGATGCTTGTAATCGAACAAACACTCGGGTGTCCAATGAAAAAAGCCAGTAATTGGCAATGCGAAATAAATTGCGAAAGCCATAAACGAATAATCGGAGCATAGAAACAGAATGTTGATAGTTGTCAGTTACTACGAAGAAGCAGGTTTTTCGAAGATTAAACACGTGGAAGAGCAAAGTAGATCGACCCAGTTTTGGCCAACTTTGAGTGTTTGTTCATATGGGAGGGGTACCGGAACGATGGTTTTGCGAGAAGGGGCCCTCTATACGACCCCGCGACCATATAAGCAACGACTGCTGCCATTTACGAGACAGAGTGTTTCATCCCTTCGTTGATTCGCACGTCGTTTCATCGACGATCAAGGTAACTTTGTCCGATGATTATAGCTTTCTCTCTTATTTTATACCTCGATTTGATCGTTCTCGTGAACGCTGCCGACTACCGTTAGAGATGTATATTTTCGTTTGCGAATGTACAATTTAATGCATTGAATGCTTGCGTTCTTAAGGAATCATCTTCTTGATGCCGTATTTCATTCTTATCTTAAATATATAAAATAAGCGGTAAATTTGTTAAATGTATTCTATTAAATATAATAAAAATTTCATAAGTTAATTAATATATGTATAAATTAATAATATACCTAATCATAGCAGGATGCAGTTTGAAACGATGTTCGTGGTAGTGGCAGCCACATTGCTGCAAGGTGGGTACGGTGGTTTCGTGTCCATCAGGATGCCGTACTTGAATCCGGCAGGAGTAACCTACATCGACAATGTTCAGCCCGAAGGGCATTTCTACGGGGTTCCTGCCAGAGTGGAGGCTCAGCACGTCGGCTACACTGCCGCCCAAGTGCCAGCAGTAGCTGCTGTGCCGTTCGTCAAGCACGTGCCTACCGTCTCTCATGTGCCTGTGACCAAGATCGAAGCTCAACACGCTCTCTTAGAGAAACAATTGGACGTATTGAAACCTGCCGTTTCGACTCGCAAATTCGAAGTAAGTGATCATCGACGTTTCTAAATCGATTATCTATTCTCCGTTCGAGAACATTTTGTTTCGCTATGAATTTTATATACTTATTTATATACATGCGGGCTTTTCTTAGCCCGCAACTAGCTTCTCCGTCTTTAAGTTAGCTACCTACCCTAGTACTTATAAAATTACCGAATAACACTATCTTTCGTTAGGTCCGTCGTCCGGCCATTCAAAAGCAATTTTTCGACATCGAAGAACGCGTGGTGGTTCGTCCAGCCGGATCAGCGGTAGTTGAATTAGATCAACCAACCTCGAAGACTCCTAAAGGACCAGCTGTGATCCAATCTCTGTATCCACAATTCGAAGCCGGGCCAACGGTCGTTCCGCCAGCAGTTTCTTCTACTCCAAGCCCTAATGACGATGAGACCGTAGTCGTGGAGAATCCTGATTTCCGTAATCGTGCTGCACAGAATCAGGTACGATTTTAATCTTACGCTTACCAACAGTACTCATGAAAGACTTGATAATTGTTTGAAATGCAGGGAAACGCACTTGGAGCAGAAACTAGAACCAACATCAACGGTGCACAGTCCGGAGAGCCGTTCGTTGCTCATGATCCGTCACCAGGCGTTGTCGTAAGCCCGCAGTCATCCCCTGAACAAGATAGACAAAATCAGAACAAACTGCTCGAGTTGCTTACTGCTCGTGGCAACGTTGCCGAGGTAATTTAACAAAATTTATTCGAGGAAACTTCAATCGCTCTCCTCGACAATACTTATTACCTAATTTTTATTCGCACGATACTATTTATTAGCAATATGGTATGTCCGTTCAGGTGGGATTCGGTAACCTCGGACTCTCGAAATCGGTCGGAGACGCAGGTCAAATACGAGGTCGGGTGATTTCCGCGACTCCTGCTCCGGAATACGCAGATCCCGCCGACGAGCGCGTATCCACTCGACGAGTCGTAGTTAGCAGGCCCATCGAGACTCTTCAGGAAGTGAACGTTGTGGAACCAGCGACTAAAATCGAAAGAGTATCCGTGCATCAACCCACCCTGATAAAAACGGCGCGTCTCGACCATGTTCAGGTTCACGGTTCTGTACCAGTTGTTGGAAAAGCTCTCGCACCTGCAATTGCTCATGCTGCTGTTCCAGTTTACCAGAAGACTGTCTCTCCAGCTTACGCTTACCAATACTACCATTAAATTACCTATTCTTCGTGACTGTACTTTCTATAAATTCAAAAACAGGCTATTACATCCGGATACATTAACACTTGTCAAGAATTAATGAGAATGGTTTTCATTTCCACATGGATACTTACACGATCACGAGAGTACGTCGTGTAAAGGGATTGAAATTACGTCGGTTCGATGATCGTTGTAATTCTATATCCTTTACGATTGTTCGAAACGATTGGTCTAGTAGGCAAATCCCTGTATTGCTTACATATATTAAGGAAATTATGTGAATTATCACGATAATATCCTGCGAACACGTGGAAACTTGTCTATTGTATATTTGTGTTTTGTATTGTAAAAAAAACGTTTATATAAAATACGGAAACGAGAACGAGTGGTTGATTTATTCTCTACTGGGATCGTGACCTCGATAGTTGGCGAAAATCTTGTACGTCCCGAAATCATTGAAAGCATAATTAAGAAAAACTTGGTTGATCGGGACTCGAAGAATCTGAGAATCGTTAAACGATGAGACACGAACGAACTGAAAATATAAATATTAAGATAGTTCATTTTTATAGTAATCTTTACTAATTAAATTAACCGTAATTAGAGTAGAGTAGAGTAGAGAAATTAAGTAACTAACAGATACGAAAACTTATTTACTAGGAAGGCTAATTTATGCATCCAGACGATCGAAATCCGATTCAAGTGCAAGGTCTTGCGTAATTGTTCAGCCATTAACTTTCGTTGCTTCTGACAACGATTTTATATTGCTTCTCGGGTTGTTGGTTATTCGCAATACTAACCGACAGCTTCCTGTAACAAGAAAGTCAGTTCTTACAAGGGTAACCGCCGCCTCTGGCTATCGTCTATAAGGACATAACATTGACCCAAATACCGGCAAGTATCCGATCCTTTGTCTTCTTTATTTGCCTTTTACAGAATGCGGGTAAACGAATTTGAAGTATGCGTTGTAGCAGAATTACGCGAGATAACAATACGTGACAACACAGCGTGCGATGATGCAAAACGTAGCGGTAGATCGCGCGACAATGAAACGCGTAACAATGAAAAATAATTCGAATACCAGCAAAGGAAGCGAAAAAAGTAGCGATGCGACGAGAGATTTTACGCGGTGATTTGTGCAGTCTTGTTGGTGTCGGTGAACAACCCGGATATCGTCGCCAAGCAGACATGACTAAGTTCGTGCAACGTATAAACCGGAAAATTGTAGAAAAAATTCAGCAGAACCTGCGCGTAGGCGGTCAGAACTCGTCATGCAATTTTAAAATCACCGAGTACAACATAATAGCTCATCGAACTTCCAATCACGTGTTTGTAACGTACGGTAATAAATATTGTGCTAATAAATATTGGATAATTAGATGGCTAAAGAAAACATAAATCAATCTAGACAATTTGCAAAATATTCTGACGAATAACGTTGAAATGGTTGCGATCGTAAAAGTGCATAATAATCGTCGCAGAATTACAATTCCAGTTGTACAGTGGCATGAATCGATGAAACGCGACGAGCTCGTGAATCACGTTGTCCCGTCGCGTCGGTACATTTTGGCGGATTGTTCTTTCGCTTTTCACTTCGTTTCAAGGAATAATTCAGTTGGCGTGGTGTACCTGGTCGTTACGCGATTCGAATTTCTTAAGAGTTTCTCCTACGCTGCAGCGAAATTTCGAATTTCGGAGGTGTCGAAAAATTTGATCGTGCTTCGAAACCATATATACTCGAACCTAATCAGAATTTGTTCTCTTAGGAAAAAAAAGAGCCAAGTATTAATGTGTAGGTACTCCTATTTCCGTTGCACCAGTCAACCTATTAAACTTTCTAGTTCCTCCCACAATTATCTAATGATTCGTATGCAACGGTGTATCCTGTGCTCCGGTATTTAATAGCACCGTTCTGAATCATTTGTGAGTAAACTAGATTAAGCAGAAACGAGAAGGTCGCGGACGAGCGGTTAACTGGCGATCGCGGATGAAGGGATCTTCACCCTTGAAACGATTTAAGAAGGAACAGAGTGACCTCGTCAGTGAGGTCGGCGCGGATCGGAAGGCGGCTAGTGACCAAGAAACGTCGCTCGTAACCTTAGCTTCAAGAGTATCACATACTGGCAGTTACTATATAAGTAACACTGTAACGGATCTTGAATTCAGTTAGACGCGCGACTGAGAAATAACTAGATCCATCGGGTGAAGTGTGGTGCGTGAGAGGTGAGTGCATGGGACGGAATCCACGAATTAAAAAAAGAAAACCACGAAAACGAAATCGTGGCATCGAGAAGCTAAAGGAACCTTTCAGTCATCGATTTTGCATAAACTTGAAACAGAAAAAAAGTTGCTAGTTAGTGGATTGTTTTGTAGCTACGCGGTACATAAGAATATTATGGAGGATAAAAAGGACTTACGTGTAGTACGGTGGTTAACAGTGGATAAATGAAACATTTGCCCTGGATCGCGCACACAGAGGAACCATTGCTCCGAACGCTTATTATGATTCCGCGATATAATGTTGAATATCTGTTATGCACAAGGAGTTACGTGTAATCTACATATGTGAACGATTAGCTGAAAGCTAAGTATTCACATAATTAGATAGGGGCTAGGATAGACCTTGCTTCACCCCAGCCCTTCCTGCTTCCGTCAAATTTTTCAATTTCCGAATTTTCAAATTACCAAATTTTAAGTTTAAACTAACTACGTGATTCGAGTATTACGAATTCAGTAAAATCTTCGACGTGAAAGATCGTACAAGTAACGCGGCTGCTTTTGTTTTACGTTTAAATAATAATTTCAAAATGATTTTCAATTCACAGAACTTTGCATACAAACATGAAGGTAATTATATTTATGATCGTCGCGGGATTATGTTCAGCCATGCCACAATACTACATACCTGAAGGTTTCGTGTATCCTCATCCGGCTAACTTACTAAATTCAGCAGTAGAAGACACATTACCCAATGAGTTACGAAACGACTTTTACAAAAATCCAAGAATCGCTGCTAAACTCGCGAAAGAATCATGGATTTCCAACAAAGAGATGCAGGTAAAATGTGTTACCTTATGTAGATAACACAACTTGTTTACAATTCTTTTCCGTTTTACTTTCTCTTTACCGTTTCTTTTCTTTTAAATTAGTTCTTACATCGTCAAACATTTCTTTCACATTCATATTCATATTCAAAGACTTCTACTTCTTCTACCTATACCCAACAAAAATCGAATAATTGATACTTTTCAACCTTCCGCTTTTTTATCATTATTTGATAAATTAAAAATTATTGATGATGATGATAATAATAATAACACGTACTGCGGTAAGCACGGTGTAAGATTATTCTTGGTCGATTTGAAAACGAGGTTAGTGGATTTAGTTCTGAAATCCGAGTATGCAGCTTCTTTTACTAACGTATTATGTTTCCTCTGTGGATTTCTATTTCAATATCGCCATATCTTCGATTGCGCGGGCCGTTTAATTTCAATAATATTATACGATCAAACGTCGTCGAAAAATTACTCGTTGTTCCGCTCTTGCTCTTTATTGTTTTCCTGTTGGTTCGTTACAAAATATTAGATTAATTATATAAAAAATTATAGAGTTGTAATTTTAATATCTTGTTATAGGTAATTGACCGTGAATCGGATAAAATTCCACGGGAACAAGTATACAACGTTCTTCACAATGCAGGATTTGTACGAAAATAAAATTAAAATACTAAGGAATTTTTTAATAAAAGAATTTATTTAATTTACCTTTCTCCTTGCCTCATAACGATCAATATAGTATGCAACAATCTGTCGCGTTCCTTTCATAACACTCTATGTATCTCACATTTCGATATTTCCGTGCGAGTAACTGTTTCGAGATATCGATTTTTGGTGTGCGCTATTTGAAAATGAAATACCCTTGTACGCGATGTAATTAGAATTTTTAATTTCTTTTTATTCAAACTGGTACAATATAGTACAGCTAATAGAGTCTTTAAAGAAGAAGGAAAAAACAAACGGGCGGTTTTCCTTTCTATCGTGCATTTATAGCTAACTAATCTACATAGAATCATAGTTTAGTTATTTTATAGAGAAGAAAAGAAGGAGATATACAAATACAACTAAAGAACTTTATTCAAGTACGTAAATTGTTAATGCACTTTTCCAAAATTTCTTTTTTAACACGCGGATAGTCTGGACTCTGTTTCAAAATTTCATTACAAGCCTCGATACCATCTGCATAGGATTTTGCTTTCATAGAGCAATAAGCCAGTTTATAAGCAATCGACAATTTAGATTTTCCTCCGTATTTCCATGCTTGGCTGTATTGTAACGCAGCTTCGCGATAATTTTGTTCTTTTTCAGCAATATAACCAGAGAGTTCGTGAGCTCTTACACAAGTTGCGTTATGTTGTAAAACGCGTCGTAAAAGATCATTTGCTAAGTCATATTTATTAGACTGTACATAGATATCAGCCAAAAGTAACCAACAACGTTCTAGATATTCTGCATCCTCGAATGTCCAGGTATTCTTGCTGACGCGTTTTAAATGATTTCGAGCACGCGGAGTTTGTTTAAGAAGAATGTGAGCCATTGCCATGCCTAAGGCCGGTCCAACATGGTCCCTTAACGTTTCTTGGCTAGCTAGAGCCGTGCAATCCTGTAGAGCTTTTTCTATATTTGATTTTTGTTTTGTAACCAGCAGAAAAAAATTACTTAACAACCTGTGAGTCAACATTTCATGCGGACTACCTTTGGGATTTAGCTCCTGGAATAGTAAACAGTAATCAGTCTATGATACATTATATTCTGGAAATACTTTATGAATAGCTTTAAAGATTTTCAATACTTGTAATAAACGGTAGGCTGTCTTCAAAGCCATAGTTCTAGAATCTTGATACTCCGTATCATCGTCGTTGAATACTTCATTTGACAAAGACGAATCGTCATCCGGATCTAGACAAATCTCGATCATGTTGTATATCGCTTGTTGACCCCATTCAGGATCGCGTCTCACGAAATTAAAATGGCGAAGCGCGGAATTTAATTTACCCGTACGCCAATCCAATAAACCTGCACAGTAATAATAACCAGCTGCTAAATGTGCACCCCTCGTACCTTCCTCTGCTCGGTGTAACCATTCTTCTAAATCATCTATATTTCCTGAAACCAATATATCGAGAAATAATTGAACAAACTAATTCACACAAGGCAACGCATTTAATTTTTTCCTTCATTTTATTGCACCTGTTCTACGGGAAACTTCTATTAGCCTTGCCAATGCAGTCCAATACGTTGGCTGTTTCAGCAATAATTGTCGAAAATGAAAGGCAGCCGTTTCAAAATCAACTTTTCTAAATGCAAGATCAGCCATCATTATTGAAGCAGCTTCATTATTCGGATCTGTATTTAATACTGCTGTACAACTCTGGGCACATTGGTCCAAGTTATTCGTCTGTAAGAAGATTATATGTATACATTATATCGAGACGTCCTAGTTTGCTATACCTTCGATTATACTAAAATATAACGTGACTATTGTTTACCTGCATGTAAAGCTTCGCTAATGATAATAAAGCATTTACATCTGTAGATTTATGATTTAAAACTTCCTTATAGTACGTTATAGCTTGATCGTAATCTCTCAAAGAAGATGAATAATCTGCCATTGTCAGACAAATGTTAGCCAAGAATTGTTTCTCGTTTTCTACATTAGAACTTCCTAGCCGTTGTATATATCTGTGCTGATTCTCTTTAGCCTCTTTCAACGCAGACAAAGCACCTTGAATATTGCCTGCTTTCTCTCGAGTTTTAGCAAGCAGCAGTAATAATTGACCTCGTACTTCTAAACTTTGCTTATCAGAATCTCGACGACCATCTGAAATAAATAATTGTAAATAGACGATACTATAAACTCATAATTCGAGAGAATTAAATGAAAATGATGCCAGCCTTGCAGTTCTTGCACCAATGTAATTTCTGCTTTATCATATTGTTTCAATGTCATGAATAGCTTCGCAAGATCCAATTTTAAGCTGTTAAAATTTTCCTGTTTCATTATATCTCGGTAATAATTTATAGCCTTTGTATACTGATGAGTTTTTACAAGTGCTTTTCCTAGCTTACTCGCTATATATACTTTATTTAAAGGATTTTGTTTTAAAGCTTGTTCATACGCTTCTATTGCCCTTTCTGGTTCTTGTATAGAAATATATGCATCACCAAGCATACTGTATGTCTTGGGACCAGGACAATGTTCTACCAGTTCCCTGTAAAATCAAATTTTTTCATTTTTTTCAACAGATCTATCTATAAACACACAAATAATAACACACCTGAAACACATAGCAAACGAGAGTCGATCTTTTTTATATTTTAAATGTATCTCAGCTAAACGTGTGTGTGCCTGTAAATAATAGGGTTGATCTGGAGTTACTTTAGATAAACAGTTAATGGCTTCATCCAGTTCTTCCATTTCCAGAAATAATTCTGCATTTCCTATCAACACTTTGCCCTGTTCCATAGTATTTTCAAGCTTCACTTTTGCATCTTCTATTATAGCAATAGCTTCATTAAACTGTCCCATTTTTCCATAAGCGGAAATTAATTCAAGATACAGCGTTGCAGTATCTGATATAGAAATATGCGTAATATCCAAAATATTTTTATGAGATTGTAATCCTGCATACGACATAGCTGTTTGGAAACTTTTTATTGCGCCTTTGATATCTTTCCTTTCCTTTTGAATAATGCCTATGATTAAATGGTAGATTGGACTGTCTCTGATCTTGAAGTTATAACTCAAACCAACTTCCAGACTCTGGGAAGCCAATTCGTGATTTCCTTGTTGAGTTAATATTTGTGCCATAAGTAAATGAGCTTCTGCGTTTGACGAATCGACGTTATCCAACAAATTTCTTAATATGTACGAAGCACCGTCTAAATCCCCACCTTGCATTTTAGCTTTACTTAACAGTAATTGAGCTGTGATTAAACCCGGATATGCTTCTGACAGCTGTTCCAGCAAGTATAAACTTGGTTCCTTACAATTCACTATATTTTCCTCCAACTGTGTTGTATCATTTGCCACAGAATAAATTAAACGTTGCTTAGAAATCTCTAAGCATAAATCAGGGTTTAATTTTTTTATATAATCGTATCCATATGGTATGTATTTACAATTATATAATATGATTGTGGCTGCTCTGTCTAAGTAATTTAAAGCTTTATTTGAATCGATGCTATTCAATTTTGCAGACATAAAAAGTAGTTCCGCATCCACTGAATCCGATTGTATTTCCATCAAAAAATCTATTTGCTGTTGTGCCAAATCCAATGCATCGTCTGAAGTATCTAAAAGCTGACAATGCGCTAAACCTTTCAGACCAGCGAATGAAGATTCATTGATTCTGACAGCGCTTCTATACCAATATTCGGCGTCTTTTACTTTATTTAATGAAATATATAAATTTCCCAATTCAATCATGGGATCTGCCATTTTTGCATTGTGCTGCATCATTTTTTCAACAATTTTAGATAGTTCTAATAAAATCTCTTGATGTTTGCATGCGATTCGAGAAAATAATTGTATATTACTAATTAAAGCAGGTACAGCTTTTCCTTCCGTAAGTATTAGATTTTTAAAGAATGATTGTAAATATTTCAATGCATCGCTATAATTTCCATCTCTACAAAGAGTTACAAATGCATTCGCTTTTATAGCATCTACATTATTCGAATCAATGGATAGTATTCTATTAGCCGTTTCTAGAACTTGATCCCAGTCTTTCATCGCAAGTTGATTATACAATTTTTCAATCAAAGGTAAACATAATTTAGGATAACGTACAATTAATGAATTCAATGTTAATATTGCTTCAGCATAATTGCCATGCTGGTATTTATATTTTGCGGAACCAAGTAAAGCATTTACGTTCTTTGGATCTTCTTTTAAAACAGCATCGAACAAATTTGGTTCATTCAAACTGTTCTCATTTGTAAGCAATAAATTTAACCAACCTTTAGTCAATAAAACATTTTTGTTGGATGAATCAAGCTTAAAAGCTCTTTCGATATAATCTTTTGCTTTGTCAATTTTCTGAGATAAAAGCAACACTAAAGCTGCTAATGATAACCCATTTGAAGACGATTTTCGTCTTTCATCTCTAATTCTTGTTTCGATTTGCATTACGGTAATTTTTTCAACATTTTCACTATTTAAATAGGCTATACTCTGTACAAGTAATGCTGCTAATGTTGTATCTGTATCATTCATTAAGATTGTAGTTTCTTTAATAGATTCTTGAGTTTTACCAATTAACGCATACGCAAGACTTAGAAGAAGTCTTAGGTGCTCGCTAGTTGGATATGTTTCACAAGCTTCTTTACAATAAAGTAACATTCCATTATAATAAAACTGATAACAAAACCACTCGATTAATGTTATATACTCTATTTCTTCCATTTTGAAAAACACAAATTTTTAGACCTCAAATTTATAAATATAATACAGTAATATGTAAATATACGAAAGTTTAATAATTGCTCAGAATTGCAATCATTGTAATAAAAATGTTTATTAAGAAGAATATATTAAAAAATCTTCTGGATCCGGAAGTTCATAAATAATGTTAGGATCTAAAGGTTCCGAATCAGGTCCTTCTAAAATATGCATTGGTCCGATAACAAGTTCTTCAAGATCAGAATTTTTAATTGCAAGATAATACTTTTGCATGTAATCACAGGACAAGAATAGATAATAATAATTTACAATAGCATACGTGAAAGCTGTCTGAAAATATAATTTGTACATTATTTATAATAGAAAGTATAAGAATACAGAAACTAAAGAACAAAAAGAAATACCTCAGCGAGCAGCCGTGCTATGCCTTGTCCTGTATATCTATATGGTACATTGATTGCTTGCATATCCAAAATTTTTCCATCTGTTTTATATTGCAATGCTGCTCTGGCTATGCAAAAACAACAACTAATTAATTTCGGGATTAAATGAATTGAATATTTATATTAATGTAATTTTTAAAATATACAGTTATAACTGAGAATACATAAATGATCTTTCAAGTAATATATCTTACAATTGTCGTCCAATTTTATGTAGAAAAGACCTCGTTTCTCATTATGGTACACTTTGTGAAAGAGTCTTACACATCTTTTTTGTTTGATTTGTTTGAATTTAAATGACAATAATTTAGCGAAATAACTCATACCATTTATCACATATAGTATACATGATACAAAATACTGTTCATAACAGTTTTAATTAACTGCATACTTACAGAGTTGTTCACATTTATTAATTTCTTGCCTCTGATAGAAAAAATTCAACATGTAATAGGTTAGAGTTTTGTTGTCAAGTGGTTGCTTAGCAACTGCATTATTTTGTACTTTCTACATAAACGTATTTATATTGATATAAGTATATTCATTAGGTACAAGATGTTCATATAGTTCAGAGAAATACAAATTCATTTTCATATTTTCATTGTATTTAGGTTTATAATGTTATCACTAGAAACATATAATTCAAAAATATATAATCAATCTTTAAAATTTACATATTTTACTCAATTACTTGTAACATGTTATTGATATTATCATTACGTATATGTAACCTATGCTTAACAATATGAATTGCCAGTAAGACGCTTTTATTTGAAATATCTATTGGTGATGAACTAAACCCATAAACATTAATACATATTGATATAATAGGACAATGTCAACATAGATTTGCACAGTTGCAAATATTACCTCTTCAGGATGTATTTCTATTTTTCTTCCACCCATAATTGTTTGTACATCAAAATACAGATACTAAAAGACATAACAGAACTTACATTATTATCGAGCAAGTACTTTTAAAAAAGAGGTATATCTTATTCAAAGTAAATATTTTTCTTGGGAAGTATATCAATTTTATATTAACCATTGACAATAACAGCATTCCTATCACTGAAATTACTATATGTAATACTTTTATATGCGTAAACATCAGAACTATCATCATCACAAAAATGGCAACTATAGAAGCCAATCCAAGAATCATCATAAGACCGCTTCTCATTGTTAAATCAAACTGAAAAATTATAACATATTATTTATAATACTTTTAATTTTTACGTATTAAATAAAAATTTACGAGTGAAAAAGTACCTTTGAAAATGTTGCAATAAGGCCTACTGCTAAGGTAATCAATGTTGTCATACCAAATGCCAATAATATTATTTCAACCTCGTAAAAAACAGATGCAAAAGCAACTAGATATGACATAGCTAATGTCTAAGAAGAATAATATTTAATATTTCCTTATTAAACAATAAATGACAAGAACAATTACATTTAAAATTTTACCAATTTGCATAGCCATATGTAGTTATAAGGTGTTTTACGTCTAGCACGTTCAGAAAAGGACACGGCGCAATAAGAAATAGTAAAGCACATCCTAATTAAATAATGAACAAAGTTATTCGTGTATTAGTATTCTCAAGAAGCTATAGTTTACGTACATGGCTATTATCCACAAATACCAATTGACTATCATAAACTTTTTTGCAGCATCCCTACGATAAAAATAAAATATTTCGCTATAATAAAGATCTGATAAAAAAAAATTGTATTATAATGTTACTAATTTTTAATACTAACACAAACAGAAAGACAGCTATAATCCCAGTTGTAAATAATAACTGGAGCGTTAAGATACAGAAAACTTTTCTAATGAAATTTCGTCTCACTATATCTTGCTTGAAATCGCCAACATAATCTGAATCTTCATCATCTGGGTCCATTTCTCTTCTTCTTTGAAGTTCGAGCCAAGTATTATACAATTCTTGATTTTCTCGTTCTCTTTGTGCTACCATCTGATCAGTAACTACGGTAGTATATGGTCCCTAGTAATAAAAAAACTTATTTACATTAAATTACTTGAGTATTTAAATAAATATTTGAGGCACTATAATATCGGTACAATTTATATTACTCACTGTTTTAATTTCTTGCCCTTTATATAAACGAGGCAACTGAGGAGGACCTTGTGCAAACTTCTGCGTTCGTTGATCCACTTGCATTGGATAAATGTATCAGTAATAGTACTCCAAAAAATATATACTTTCAATTTAAATGGTTTAGATGTAACTTTATACTTATAAGGAATACTCCCGCGTGAGGTATATACAGCAGATGTTTTTGCTCTGTATTCTATATGTGTTTCTTGGTTTCTTGTAACTACAGAATGGTACAACATCGAGGTGTACATAAAATGTCAAATTATTCATTTATATATAAACAACTGAATGTACTTTAGAACTGTAATATCTAAATAGAAAAAAAAAAGAAGAAGAAGAACGTAGAAAGCGAAAATTTGTTTAATTCTTTCGTTATAATATACATCCTTTATACAAGTGAATATGTAATAATATGCTTATATCTCTCTTGAACAATAATATAACGATAGCATATTATTTTAAAGATAATTCGAATAATATAATAAAGTGTCTTATAAATGGTGGAAGATGTAGCAAATATCTTTGGAGTTTCTCATTTTCTACTACTTCAATTATACGTTTAATTGTATAACTGTTTTTTAACAAAAAATGTGCATTATTAACAAACACACAGAATGTTTCTAAGATTTGGTAACCTATCAAACCTAAAACTATCAAACGTTCGGAGATATAACAGTTTTATACAAAATGTAATGTAAATACTGCGTAAAAGAGCTATACAAAAAATTGACGTATGATGTCTAATTCAGTAAAGAATACTTAAAAAAAAATACGTAGAAACATTCTATATGTATGTGTACAACAACAACAGTTATACAGGTACATACAAAAGTTTACTTGAATGTAAAATGTGCGTTTGAGTTAGCATCTTTGCATGTTTAACTATACATATATCAAATTAATCCTTAATATATCAACAAATAGTATAAAAATATGATCTCACTATACAATAACAGCAAACTGTTAAAAGTTATAAATTTGATTGGATGCATAAATATTATACTATCTTATTCTGTATTTATGAAACTAAGATTGTCATTATAACATATTAATGATCAACGCAAACTTACAATATTTCAAAATATTAAAAGTAGCGTATTTCATGACAAAAGTAATAACAAAACATAAAATATGTAACTTTAAAGTCCAAATCAGATCATAATACATATAAAACTACATATCGAATCTGTTCTAATTTCGGTTGATTCTGATTGAACATCAGTCTTGTGAATAGCGTCCATAGAAAATATTTGTAATGAAAAACAGCTTGCAAAGCTTAGTGTAAGTTTAAAATGCTAGGCACTATTAGTTTAATGAACTGCTTTAAATATCATATCATATGTATATTATCTGTATTTAGTACTTTTATTTTTGGTATCATTATAATCCGGATTGATTAATCTGCTCTTGAATCTTATTGTATAAAAGCTGCGGAGATTATAAAATATTTAATTACTTCAATCCAAATTAATAATCGTTTATTTTCAATATGTTTGACTAACTTACCTGTCTCGTATTGTAATCGTATATTAAAATTATTTTTGACTGATCTGCGCTACCAAATAAGTTTCCTAATTTTTTCTTTTTAGAACCATCTTTGACAAATATCTGAACTCCTTTATCGACAATCTTCGGCGATTCACTCATTTCTTGCCATGTATAAGCCCAGTCCACCTATATCAATTAATATATTTATGATATTAAAGACTGCTGTTTATAAAAATCATATGTTAACACAGTACATACCCGCCATCCACCAAATAAGTCACTATGTTCGATGTATGTTATTCTTTTGTCGGTAAGTAATAACACATCCTTATTAATGTAAATATGGTAAAAATAAATATCAGTGTTGGCGTATTTTCCTTTTTCCAATTCCTGTAAAAAAAAAAAAAAAAATCATCCAATAAGCTTAATCAATATAATGAGGTTAAGATATTGAATTTCTTACATTTAAAATTTTATGTCCTTCAGCTTCCTCTCGTACGTATGGTCTAACTAAATTATCCGGTTGTAAAAATCTAGGCGGTCTTACTTTCTTTACTTCTTCATTTAATTCGGTAGCACTATAAAAAATTAAATTCCAATTATTTGAAATATTTCCTTTACCTAGTAATGTAAAATATTTGTTTTTACCGTTTCAACGCGCCAAATGAACCACTAGCAAAATCTATAACACCAGCTGTTGGTCTGGTAACAAGACCAACAACACCTTGTCCAAATCCTTTGAAAAATCCTTCTACCCCATCCTCTTTAGCACCTGATATAGGTTTCATTACAACACCAGTTACACCATCAACTACACCCTAAAAAAATATATATATATATACAATTTTTTTTTCTTTTATTATAAAAATTTACACTCGGTATTTACTTTTTATTCTTACCATTACTAAACCTTTCCCACTACGAGCAAGACCTTCTTGCAAGTTGGCAGGCTGTTTGTTAAGTTGTTCTTGTCGTTTTCTTTGATAATCTTTATCGAAAGTCAGAGCAGCTATACCTTTGCCTTTAATAAAACATATGACATTTATAATAGAATGACTGAAACGAAACAATGCTAAACAAGAAAGCATACCCATAGCTCCAGTTATCTTAGAAACTGCTCCGGCCATTCCCCCGACTGTGTGACCTAACATACTTCGCACACCGAGAAATAATCCTTCCGCAAATTCCCCAGGTCCCTGTATGGCACCTTGGAAAGGTTCATAAAATAAATCTTCTATACCTTTCATAGTGCCCACTACAAGTCCATACGGATTGCCAATTACATCTAGTCCCAAAACAAGAACATACACCTGTTTAATTGCTTGCCCTACATAATGTGTTGTAGCTTCAGAAATAAGCTGTTTATTCGTCATAAAGACGTATTCTCTTTCAAAATACGCTAATCTGGAAAAAGATAAATATATAAAGTCAAATGTTATTAATAGAGCTCAACATTAAATCGTAAAGATAATTACTTGAAAACAATATCATTAATATCAGTTAACGTGACACCTATTCCTTGTAATAATACGTTTAATACTTGAGGAACTGCAGAGGGCCCACTACTACTGCCGGTCATTGAAAAACTTATATGTATCTAAAAATAAAAAAAATGTATATGATATAATAATTGTAAATTGAAAAATAAAAACTACGCAAGTTTAAATGAGAAAGAACAAACCTTCAAGGGGGAAAAGTGAAGTAAATCAAAGAAATTTTTCTGTTCGGCGGTCGTAATTAAACTTACGTGATACATTAAAGGCTCATCGACCAATTTCATGTCCAATTTAAATAATTTAGTCTATAACAAAATAATTTCATGTTCTGTCTTCGTAAGTATAGTAAGAGAAAAAGAAATATAATTTACCTCTTCCACATCGTTCATATCATTTGCCTCAAACAACCCCATTATTGCATTGATAAACATAATATCCACTTTTACGTGAAATTCTTGTATAAGAACTTTAAAGTACCTAAATTGTTGCACACTACTGTGTTCTAATAATCGTTTGACCATACTGAGCTCAGCGAATGGCTTCATAACTATTAAAACGTATACAAAATTTTATATCTTTGCATGTAATCCGAACTATATTACGCCTTTAGCAGGACTTACCAGTACTTTGCGTAACACTTTTGGGAAGTGGAACTGGAGCTAATATAACTGGAAATATACACTCAGATAATTGATTATCAATTTGTAACCGATTAATCTTTGCATGTAATTGCACTTGATGTGCTGATGTTCGATACTGTAACCATAAACCAGTTTGGAAGGTGCGTCGTAAACAACGACGATGTGGTTTCGACATTTCCATATTAAGATAGTCAATCTAAAATTAAAATTAATGTATATATATATATATATATATATATATATATATATATATATATATATATATATATATATATATTAAAAGAAAGAACGTAGAATAATAGGAAATTTCAATACGTTACCTCTAATTTTGGTTCAAGCATTACTTTCTGTGCTGGATCTTTACCTATTTGTAATTCGAGCATATAATTTTGATAACCTTCTTCTATAAGATTTACTTCTCTGGCACTGAGACCACGCCAGAGATGCTTAACAGATTTTCGTGATTCCCATATAACTCCAGAACTACGAAAAAAAATAGTTAGCAATACTTTAAAAACGGAAGTATATTAATAATTACAATTTCAAGCATGTATATGTATATATGAATAATTTACCTAGCTATACACATATATAATAATTCTGATCTGGTTACATTGTTAACAAGCGATAAGCCAAGTCCATGTATACTTATTGTTATATCTTGTTCTATAATTTCCAGATCACCTGCTAATTGGCAATCCTCTGCTATTTTTAAATTTGTAGTAAAAAGAAGTATTCGCTGTGTACCATCCAAAAATGATACATAAAATACTTCTTCTTCCAAATCTGGTAATTTGAAAGTTCCTAAAGTATCCTGAAACACAGTATTATCGATAAAAAAAAAATGTTAAATCGTTGAATAATGTTAAATACTATCTAATGTTTACCTTTCGAAGTGTATCCTCGATCTCTTTTTTACTTATATCTTCCCAAACCAATTTCCGCTGCCCTGCCGGATTTTCCCAAGTATAGAACATTTTATTATATGACTGTACAGATCTGTGAAACAATTTATATACTAGTTATCGTAAGTACAATTCTAAATATAACGAATTTCGCGATCAGCATTTTCATTATAAATGAACGTACCTAACATTCAAAGATCCTTTTTCCCAAAAGTTGATTGTATGAGAAGTATGATTGATTATTAAAGCAGGAGCATTCCCATAAGTGTACATAGATAAAGAGATATAAATTCCACCTTCGCTCATTTGCACGTCCACGTTAATCCCTCCATACTGATAAAAGGAATCAGAATTCAATTTTAAAATAACAGATGAACGATTGAATCCTTATTTTACACATAAAAAATAACTTCAGTGATACAGACCTTATTATTTAGTTTTAATAAAGTTGTGTGGCTCTCTGTGTAAAGAAAAGTAGCTGTTTTCTCGGGGTCACCCACGATTCTAGCTCTTAAGGTTTTATGTTCATGTTCAGAACGAGGCCAAAGAGCTGTACATTCGCCAGGAGGAATCTATAAATAAATATAATGTTATTTAGAAGTTCAAAATGAACAATATACTTGATTAAACAATTCCAGCCTTTAATAATCACTTTAATCATGGGATCAGCTGGTCGATCTCCTTCTTGACACTCAATATACAGACTAGAATTATTTATGAGTACATAATATGGGGTAAATGTGATCTGTTTTGTTAAAGAATTATATGTCAACTGATTGTGAACTCCAATCTGGAACACACATAAAAATATCATTTACATAAAACTTGTTTTATCCATAACTGAATTATGAATAGTATAATAACCTGGTATATTAGACCATTGTATTTGCAAACGACTACTCCTTCGCTTCCTGCAACGTCTATCGAAAATTTTTCAGACCATTCACCATCTTCCACTCTAACCATTGCCTTCTTCTTACCAAAAAATACTTTGGAGCGAAATGAAAACAATATTGGTCCCTTGAAGTTTTCAGGATGATACAATACATTTAAATGATCTTCTCCAGTCTGCAAAAGACATTTGTTTAAATAATACTTCCGTTAATGCTAAATTCATTTAACATCTCATTTGTGTCATGCAGTAAAAATACAATTGATTACATTTGTATACATATTTGTACATCATATTACACTGTTACATGAACAAATATTATATACAATGAACATTAATTTGCCAACAAGAGTTAACTTCATTTTGTTAACTTGCTAATGTATCTCAATAAACAAAGCTTGAATTTATAACAAATATCTGCAAACTTTCTATTCCGGCACTTGTGTTTAAGTATTACTAAACAGATTTACAAAAATTGATTGCATTAGCTGTTCAAATGTTTCGGTAATAGTGAAATTTTAGATTATTTTAAAAAATGCTCGCATGCCCTATACGAACCAGCTTTAACAACCTTTTTAGATAAACAATTTTGTAACATATAAAAATATGTGTAATGTCGCAATAAGCTAGCTAATAAAACAAAACTGATAACAAACAGTGTACTTGTTTCGTATGTCATGAATTATATGTATGTATGCAGTTAGTGAAGAAGCATTCATCATGGTATGAACCGAATTTACATAATTGTACTATGACTTATACGTTAACGAATAAACACGTATATTTAGTACAATGTACTCATTTATACGTAAACTTTGTTTTACAATTTGTAAGATTAAACCATCACCAATATAAAATGAAAATAATGTATCACCGAACGAGCTTTCTTCCTCTTGTATTCTGAACGTGGTTGATGAGGTTTCATGCCACAAACCAAAGTCTGAAAGATATCTTTCTATGTATTTTCGTAAGATCATTAATGATTAAATTAATTTTCCCACACATATATGTATATATATATATATATATATATATATGTATACATAAAAGCTGTGCAAAATTTGTAATTCTACCCATGAATGTCACAAACAATATGATGTAAATATTTCGAAAAGCTGTTTCAGCATTCAATAAGGTTTAACATGCTACTATATCATTTTTACGAGCTATGCTTAATTTAAAACCAAATGTAATTCTAAATTTAAATAATTTTGTTTTTCATGCCTTTTAAATAAATTTTGCACATTAAAAAATATAGCCACCATTATACGACAACAGCATTTTAATGAATATTACGTTTAAAAGCATGAAAAGTACTTTAATGTGAAATCACTACCTTTATCGGACTTGAGTGTTCTTTGCCACCCTTACTTGATTTCTGTAAAATAATGCACCGAATAAGACATGATCGTACAAAAGATTAACAATCCGTAACATTATACTAATTCCAACATGCATAATGTAACGGCGGAGCATTTACATATTGCATAAAATATTATAACTCAAGCATTGCATAAAGAGATTAATTATATGTACAACGAAATTATTAAAGAAGTACAGCGTCGTTGTGATTGGTGTTATTATTTGATAACAAAATATTGCATGATGTTGCAGCATAACTTAAATCATTGATACCGTGTAATATTATGTATTAAATATACTATATGATGTTTTACGAGATAAACGAAAAAATTCATTTCGAGTACTAGGTAAATTGTGCTGAGGAAACAAAATGTAAAACATATGTAAGCAAGAATTATTTCAAGCAAAACCTATTAAAAGTATGATATATTGCATTAATCAAAAGGAATATATTTTGATATTTACCCTATAAGACAACATTAAACCTGTCTTGTTCAACATCCAAAATGGACAATACAGTGCCATAACAATAGAACCATGTTGATAAGATGTATGCATTCCTAAATCCATAACAACTTTATGAACGCTATCAAAAGATTCAAAAGACCAAACAGAAAATTCCGGCGGATTAGCTAGTATCTCTCCTCTGCATGACCAATCTTTTTCTAAATAATTTGGTAGCTATAACATATTATTACAATTAAATATAATAAACTTTGAAAGACAATTATATTGTTCATAAATATGTTATCCACCTACCTTTATAATTAAACTAGATTTTCCAGGATCGATTGTAGGAATCTGATAAGATGTGCCTGCTTCTAGAAGCTTTTCTTGTACAGCACCAGGCAAACATATAATAATGTCGATAGGCAGAAAATTTTTCAAATACACGGACGGATATAAGTGAACATTATAAATGGTACTTGCCATTGTATGCCGACTAGTATTTTCGAAATAAACTTGTTCTATTTCACCGACAACCTGTAAACATCATAATAAATTGTTGATACATATAACTCTTTATTACATATTGTATTTATGCTGCAATCAACTATATTATACTAGTACAATTTTCCTACAGCTATCCAAACCAGTAAACAATATATTCAATATAATAATAAAATAATAAAAGATACATTCATTTTTAATAAAACAATCATATAAATAATACACATGCAACAACCATACTAGTTAGAATTTTCAACTTTTATCTGAATATGTGGACACATAGAGTACGGTTTGCAACTAATAAACAATTTCATAATAATAAATATTATAGAAACTAGGAAGTTAAATCGATATTATATAAATAAAAATAAAAATGTCAAGAAATTTACAGCAAACAATAAATATTTTAATGTATTAGAACGAAAAGCGAAGCAGTGCTTATTAAAGTAAATGCCCATAATAAAATCTAACAGAATAACATTTTTTATCATGGTAACTGCATAACTGGAAACTGCTGGGTTTAGTATACACATAATTTATTTGTTTCATTTATTATCTTGTCTATGTTTATCTAGTGACTAACTTTCGTAACGAATATAGATGATAACATTAAATTGTTTCCTGTAGAATAATTTTTATACAAATACACATCCACATAAACTATCTAACAGTAATAATAAAAATACATACTTGATCGATACTGAATATAAATTAAATAACTGCTTCTCAACTAGTTGGAAAAATGGTAGTACCTGAATAGGTGCTTCCAGATATTTTTGATGTTCAGAGGGTAAAGTTTTCAAGCATAAACGCTTGACGGAATCAACGAAACGACAGAATATGGATCGCCAGTTAATAACATTCAACAATAAGCCAATAGTGTTGTTATTATATAAAATACTACCAACCACAATCATCATGAAAATCATCTAAAAGTAAAAACTGCTGCTTATAAGAGCATGTAATATGATTTTCACGAAATTCTTTTTTCATTAAAACGTTAAGATTAAATAAGTCTGCTTTGGTGTATCACTATCGATCACTGGTGATATAATGTAAATAATATGTACTAAACAGTGAAATATTTCGTATACAGTGATAGACACAAGTAGAATGCAAGAATCAGCTAAATGTATAAGAATGAAGAAGCTTATTCGAATTCATTACCTTTATGTAAAATGGTTCTATGATTTCTTGTTTCGTTCGACTTTCGCATTTTAAAAGTTTCGACATAGAAACTGTTTTTTGCAGATCTTTCCAAACGAATGGTTCTATCGAAACCATGTACCTAGGAACGAAAACCATATGTAAGTATATATCTACACAGATATAATGTAAGCTTCCTCGAGATAACAACTACGACGACACGAAGAGTTCCCTGCCATTTCTTATTGATTATAAAAGAATAAATACGTAAAGTTGAAAATTTCTAGATTTCTAACTCCTTAAATTTTCAAACTTTTCGATTTGCAAATTCTCAACTTTCTAAAATTCTAAAGTTCTGAATTTGAACATTTGGAAATTTTAGAATAAATCGAATAAAAAGAAATGCGTGGTACAGCCTCCTTCCTCTATGTCGTCATTTTCCTTAAAGAAGCTTACCATGGCCGTCGATGTCATATTAAAAGAAAATTAAGAAAATAACGTTTAAGAAATACGTGAATACCCGTCAACACTGAAAAACAGCCAATAGATGCTTGTCGGTGTATAAACAGCATCTAATGGAAGATTTAATTTACTGTCTGGAGCGACAGTACCTACACATTCGACTTCATTTCCACATTTAGTCATGTAATATACAGATATCGGTTCGCTAAAATGGTTGTGTACCTACAATTCGTTTATGATTATTACTCTTTATATATCGGTTATCATTATTAACGAGAATTCGAGTAATTCACCTGAAGAATACTTCTTAGAGTAACGATAGTACTTCCTTCGTCGACTACAACATCAGAAACAATACCCCACTCCTCGGAACCTTCTTTTCGATATCTCAGCGCAAAAAATCTTTTATCGGCTCGCAAAACAGGAATGGTCAATGTACATTGAATCTCTTTAAACTTAAAAAAAAAAATATATATATATATATATATATAATCGTTAATACAATCTGAAAGTTGACGATACTTAATGTTCACAAACAATTACAAATACATTACCGAAATAATGAATTTATCATCGTCTCTTTCTTTAACGGTTTCGGTTTTTAACTGGTCCAACAAAGGTATATCACTTTTTGTTGTTTTCGGAGCAAGTTCCACCGACGCACCCGACTCTAGGATCACTTCCATATATGAATCTGTATTGTCACTTGTAAGCTTTGATCCATCATCAAAAACCTAAAACAATATTTTTGTGTAATAAAATTTCATGACTTACAATTACTTTTGTAAACATAAAGCGTAAGTAATACGAACTTTAAAGTGACTGCGCTGTAAATTTAAAACCATCGCCAATCCAGTTTCGTTCTTGAGCACATACGGAGCCACATTTTTCACGCTTCCTTTTCCACTAGATTCCATAGCAGATGAAAATGCATTACCCAATTGTTTCAACACATCAAGACAGGTTTTCGTTACGGTTATTTCCAGGTTTTCCTATTATAAAATATGACAATTTTTCTATACAATGCATACAATGTTAATAGCTGTTTTTTCTCCCTCAACTTACAGTAGATATCACATCAATAGACATTTTTGAAGTCTGCTGAAATTCGTCTAGTTCACACTCTGAAGTAGGACTGATTACACTCATACCTCTAGAGTCCAATGATACATCGTTAAATTGAATCTGTCAAATAATGATAAAAAAACTTTGTGCGAAATAGTTAAATACACGAGTAATCTATACAATAGATTGTACTATAAATTATAGTACAAAGTTAGAGCGCAACGCTTAAATCTTGTAAAATTTACTTTAGTTTTTAGCTCCCAAGGCGTCGAAACTCGTTTTCCTTTTTTAATTCCTTCTACTGGTTCGATCAACGGTTCCCATAATGCCAGGCAACTATTATAATATGCCATTATTAACGACATTGTACTTTCTACATACATCTGAAAATGTTCAATCATTAAAGGATAGAGTAACGAGTTACGCCGCTAAAAATTACATTAATGTTTCATACAGATTTTGTACTCCAATCGTTAATGTTACTCTGGAATCCAATATTAAGCAAAAGCATAGGTAACGTTTTATTACCAACGCCTGCTTCCAACGTGAATAATATAGTTGGTGCCGAAATTATTGCTAATTCTGGTTTGTAAGTTATAGCATCCTCGTCATCGGAGTATACAAAATCTTCTATAGCTTCTACTCCTACTTCCGTTTTTAGAAACCAAAAATCACTTTCTTCGAATGGAGTTATGATCCATAATCCTTCGTGATTTTGTTCAGAAACGACGATCTCGTCATCTTTCACTTCCGTTTTTGTCGCAGTATGAACAACTTTATTCAATATTTCAATAACACCTGGCGAAACTGATACATGAATATCGGTACAACAAACCTCTATATGAAGTCCTTTTCCTTCTGGTGTAGAGCCTGCTACACTAACACTGCATGGTCTTAGTACCTGATATATCCAGTCACTTCTCTTTATTGGATTGTATATGCCTGCTAAAATTGTTAAATCTTTTATAGACCCCGTTATCACTTGATGTTCATCCATTAAACGCACTTTCAATAGCAGTTCGGTGTTTAGTATAATACAATTTGAATTTATATCATCCATATCTTCCAGCAAAATAATATCTGGTTTTTCAATATGCACATTAATCGTTAACATCTTTTTAATCGGCGTTGCAGGAGTTTGCTTTTTCTTAATCACTGGTTCATTGTAACTCTTTGATGTATTTTGAGATATAGTTTTACTCGATGCCGGTGGTGTTTCGGTCACGAAAAAGTCCTTTACTTTCATTAAATAATCAAGTGATACGATTATACTAAACGAGAAAACTCTTATGTCGACAAACGTGTCGTTTGAGCTCTGTCGAATAGTCATATCTAACATACTACGGACAGACTTCGAATCTTTCTCGATGTCGTTGCCAGAAGATACCGATACTGTTCTTTCCATAATTCGTGTAAGAGAACCCTGTCTACTCTGACGTATATCGTCCAAAGTACAATTCATAAGAAGAATCGAAGTTGCCATCAATCCGTCAGCAAATATTCTACCTTTTAATGCAAAATGAGTCAGACAAAATTTGGCTAATCCGTTCTCTGGTAAATGAATCGGAGAATTTTTAGACTGCAGCGTTTTCGAGCCTCCTGTGAATAGATTAATTACAAGACTATCCATGACACATTCGAATTTGATAGATGTATGTACATGCACTTGTTCTTGAAAATCTATATCCTCGGAATCTTCTACGATAGTTTTCCTGAATCTTTCATTTTCATGGTGCTGCACAACCTCTACTTCAAATTTCTTCTCAGTCTGATGAATATTATGCGCAGGTGTTTTATCCTCGACCGTTTCGCTTAAATTTTCTTCCAACACTTTCAGCGCGGTCGTGTAATCTTCCTTGCTTAACAATATATTAATTTTATTTAGCCTGCCAGACATATCGATATCTGGGATAGAAGTAAACCAACTTGTTGATAAGTTACGTTTCATAAGTAGCGTAAAACTGACTGGTTCCAACAATAATATTTCATGTTCGATTGTAAATTTCTCCAGATTCAATTTTACTCTCGATAACTTTAGATTTTGCAATTCGATTTTCATTTCGTCAACAATAGGACAATCGCCAGCTTCGTTTGTAACTTCTAATTTCTTAAAAACGTTACATATAGTAAGATTACCCATGTCCAATGTTAGACAATGATCGCTTTTTGAATGCATTGGTACATATATATCAGGAGCCTTAATTTTGACCGCAAGCCCGATACGTGCGGCACTTTCTTGTACGTCTTTGATATTTGTCTTTGCGGCTTCTGCAGCAGCTGCTGATGCATCTTTTATGGCTTGTTGAGCTGCTTGAAAGTTATTTAAGAAACTCATTATACTGGTAACGAACGCGTTCAGAAAAACAATACGATAACAACCCATAACAACTGTAATAGACATATTATTTTTATCAACATCCGACGGGTCAATATTATACATTATAACTTGAATTTGCAGAGATTCGGTGTCTTCTGTCACTGATACAATATTTTTATAAGCTGACGCGGCATTGAGATCTGTAATACTGATAGAAGATAAATTAATGTTCGCTTGAGAATAAGAAGCCTTCATCATGAATCCGGCAGTGATCCCAGCAATATAAAATGCACTGATTTCTCTACAATCGCTAATTATTTTCATACAAATACTTCCAATCTTTGCTTGAACTTTTAAATCTATATGTTCGACCACCGTTCTTTTTCGACGTATATTCGACCTTTGTTTTTGTTTTTGAATATGTTCCTTAAAGAACGCAGATGTTTCCTCTTGAATAGAAGTCAGATGACTAGGCCGTGGACGTGCCTGATGTTCCTTTTCAATTTTACTCTCTACTATAGCATTCATTTGGTCCTGCATAACCGACACGAATTGAAGTAGACTTATGAGGGCTTCTTGATGTAGCAAGGTATCTAATGTTGTGAATTCCAGTTTTAGTAATTTAATAACAGATCCGTGTCTCGTTGTAAATTCTGGGGATTTTTTATTCACATTTATATATTGTACTGTTATCAAATATTCGTCTTTACCCGATGACATCGGCGTATTTACCATAAATATTTCAGTTTGATTGTAATGTTGCTTCATTTGAACACCGCCTAATCTTAATAATATTTCCTGATCATACGTTCGTTGTAACATTTCTGCCTCTAACTGCAATACTTGAAGTTTAATGAATGGTCTTATTGCATTGTCCTTCTGGGATGAGACTTGTAATGAAAATTCTTTCATTTCAAATCTCATCTCTAAATCTGTTGTTTGTTTCACTGGAGTTACGATAGATTCTTCTTTCTTCTTGTCAGAAATTGTTGCCAGTTCTTTTAACAATGACAATTGCGAAAGAGACTTACTAAGCGATGATTTATGAAGTTCTACAGGTTGTTCCTCTTTTGGAAGTGGTATACTTTGAGCAATAGAAAGAGCTTGTAATAAACGTATATCCGTTATATTGACAAAGACTGATGGCAATTGACCAATAAGTCTAATTTTTGGCAGCAAAGGATCATCTGTTACTAAACACTTGTGAAACTGAATTTCAAGCGTTGTTGGATGCAGTAATACCATATCGTCTACAGTCGGTAAAATTGTGCGCCATTCTTCTCCAGGTAGTGAAACTAATACTTGAAAATCCGCTATTTTTAAAACAAATTTATCATAACTATGTGCTCTCAGATGCAATAACACATCTTCTTCGCTTTTACCCATACTAATCAACTGCTTAACGGTTACGTTTGTTTTATCCTCTTTTGCTTTCTCTAAGGAATTCATTTTCAAACTTCCAAGATTAATTACTAATAAAGATTTCGTACTGCTATAAAATCCGTCATGAGGTATGATTAATTGAGATGCTTGCATATTAACCTATCAAACATATACTTGTTTTATCTACTATGAATTTCACTCGTCATATTTAATACGTATTAAACAATATCATTTTACCTGTACATCTAACACAGAGTGCTTTTGTATAGCATGTTCTAAACCTAAAGCCGACATTTCTTTCAAACCTTCTAACTGTTCTGCTGCAGCTGCTTGAAGTCTAAACAAGATAACAACGAGTTAATAATACGATATCTATGGCATAAAATATAACGCAAAACATAATACTTTACTTACTGATTTAAGGTAGACGAGTTTTGTACTTTAAACAAATTAACTAATTCTATTACAGTCTGTGCATCATAAACAATATCCACAGATGTTGATTTTACTATGACGCGATCACCACATAATTTGTCAAGAGGATTTTTCTCATATGATACCGATAATAAAACATCATCTATGTTATGTTGGTGTGAATTAAAAAGCGACGGAACTTGGTCACCCTGTTTTGTTCCTAAAAGTTTCATCTCATTAATAGATGCTGTAACTCTGTAATAAAACAAATAAATATTAAAATTTATTTGAATAATTTACATCACTATTTAAGAACATTTACATACAAAATAGCATTAGCTGCTGGCCTTGATTTGAAACAGGCTTTAACGCTGTGAAGTTGAAGGTCCAAAATACACGGATATTTCTTATCTGTATCAAAAAATATAACTTGAAGTTCCAGTAAAAGAAATCGTGTATCGACCATTTCGTATGTTTCAGGATAATGTGCTGGTGCGCTGTTTTCTTGATAATCGATTGCTCTATACAATTTTTCTTTTTCTTGCGGTGTCATGGCTTGTTCAAATTTTCGCACTAAAATTAAACATTTTGTGTAAACTTTTATGTTACTAATAAATAAATAATTAATGAAAATCGAATATATTACTTATTGCAGCTGCAGAATTTAACTCCTGTGTTTCTTCTGCTTGAGAATTAGACCATAAAAATCCAAACCAACCACGCTTTGCTTTTAGATTTTTTTCTCTTTCTGCTAATTTTTCAACCTATAAAATATAAAGTATAAAGTAAAGTTTGTTGTAAGAATATAAATCACATGAATGCTTATTAACGACTAAAACGTTTATCAACTAACTTCCATTTCAATTTGTTGCCTAATGATAACTAAATTGAAAATATCCAATTTCTTTTCACAATTTGTAAGGAGATCTTCGGTTTCTTGTGAAACTTTTTTAGTTGTTAGTTTTGTCTGATACGCATTAGCATAAGTACGACATGTGTCTCTATGTTCTTTCATGTGATTCCAATCCCAATTCCTACGGTTTCTACGTACTGTATCTTCCAAAATACAAGTGTATGCAAAATGCCACCTAACAATTATTAAATACATTATTTCTCAAATCCTAATATTATTAACTTATCATAATTTATGATAATTTACTACCATTCTTTATAGTGCCCTCTATATGATGTCAAATTTGGTCTATACTTTCTGTAAGGTGCAGCTTTTTGTGCTTGATCTAATCCTTCGCCTAACTGAACAAGGGTTTGATACTGTTTTTTTGCTAAACCGATTCTTAATTTTTGCATCTCCAAATCCAACCACACCTTGGGAATAGTATAATTACTTCCATCTGTTTCTGGCTTTGGGTTTAATTTCAATTTGGCATTGACATTTATTGGACCCAACACTAAATAAATTCAAAATAATATTATGTAATAATTTATATCTATGCATAAGTAATTATAGGAAAATTTTTATAAGCGATTATATTGTATGTTTCTGAAACTGAATCTTCTTACAATATTGATAGCCAGGTGGATTATAATCTATAGTTGCAATACCACCATAAAAAAGAGTTGAATAATTTGATTGAGAATCTGTACTAAACTGTTCTACAGTTGGATTCATATACACAGCCAAACCATCTAGCGTACACAACTGTAAAAGCATGTTTCATTGTGAATATAATTACTTTCCAAGGCATTTATCGTTTATAACTTTCACCTACCTTGTAAATTTGTGGAATAGCATACATGTCTTTCAAATTACCATTTACATCCCACGTGTCTGTACAACTTTCCAAGATAAATTTATTTAGCGTAAAGCCGACGGAAAATGGATGATCTTTAAATGAAACATGATCTTCGTATCTTACATGGATTCTTTTTATTTCTACATGAATATTCTTGATCATACGAGCAATAAGCTTTTCAATCATCGAATCATCCAATTTTTCTTGTGCTGTAAGAGACAAATAAAACAACTATCATATTAAAATGAAAGCATAAAACTATTTAGAAGAACTACCTACATTTTGTATCTGCCAGCTGTTTTGTTTTCTCAACTCTTGCAAGTTCTGCACGTTTAGTTTCAAGCTGTACTCTTGCTTCTTTCTCTGCATCATATGCAACCTGACTCGTGGGTACTATCAATACAAATAATTCCTCAACTACTGCATCAATTTGGCCATTCCACATATCTTTGAAAGGTATTTTTAATATAAGTTTTCCTACGAGAAATACAGTTACACAATGTATTAATCTTATATTTTTTTTAATCCAAATCTTTGATATAAAAAAGTACACACATTGCTGTAAACAGGATTTTTGTCTGGGAATAAAATAGTAAAGTATCCATATATACCTTAGTTTTACTAATAAGATCAGCTCCATACCACACAGGATAAATTTGGAAATTTGAGAATTAGGAATTTGAATGTTTAGAAATTGGGGATTTAAGGATAAAAAATTTGAAAATATTCAAATTTTGACTACAAAATATGAAGTGTATCCTAAGAAGTGTTAGTTCACATTTTACGGGGACCAGGTCTATCCTGGTATCTTACCTATTTATGCCAATGGGTACATTATTTTTACAAACCTAATTTTCCATATTCCAATCTGACAGGCAAGTCTAGAACATCTAATGCAGTTTCTTTTATCATTAAATCCGTTAATACTACATCTCCTGTAAAGAAATATTTTTTTATGTTTACAAACATGATATTTTTAAATTCAAAAAATATATATTTCTTTATAACAAAAGCAAAAATTATCCTTCTTTCGTATCTTAAAACATGTTAAATACGATATACTATCTTAGGAAAATATAATTTAATATTTGTGACTGAATACAGAATAACATAAGGAAAATTATATTGCATTTAGTCAAGTGCAATGGATTATACGAACAATGTATAATAAAAAACTAGCATCAAATGATAACATAGAAAGAAACTGATGTCACATTGATATACTAATAATATATCTATGGTTGAAAGATACTAAATTTGTTATCATGTTTCATTTTTATCATGTTTCCAGTTATATAAAAGTATTACATATTTGAACATCCTTATGTGTTTTATATATATATATGAAATGTTTAAAATGTTCCATATACTTACCTCCCCATAAACTGAGTTTTAATTGGGTGTAATCCAAATTTTGAATATACTCCCCCAACACTTTATTTAAGAGTTCGGTGACGATTGATTCAAAAACCATCTTCGATTTTCGATTGAAACTAGTACAAAATGTTTATAAAATTAATAAAAACGAGATTCTTGTTAGATTGCAGAATAATATAATCGATCAATACAAAAGAATCGCATAACCTTAAAAAAATGCGTGTTTACCATGTAAATAAAATAAATTTGTGTATCGAATAAATAAAAATAATATGTAAGAAAGAAGTGTGACCGCTATAATTTATTCACGGGTAACGTCCTTGTTTACTGTCATCATCTCTGTGGATAAACGATTGAAGATATTGTTACAGTAATTCACTGTTACGCCACACTCGAATCTGACTTTGAAATCTACCGAAGACGATAGACTACATTCAATTATCGATTTATTATAAGTTTCTTTTACTTGTTATGACAGCATCGTGCAAAAATGTAATACTGTCAATGCTTCTAACATATATACTTGATTCCACCAATACTACTTTTACATTTCAGTTACTTGCGGTTACTTTATTCGATGACTAATGCAACATAATATATAATTCATATACAAATGTAGTGCATGCATGGTATTACCTATACAGCGAAGATGTCCCCACCACCAGACGATTGCACCAGACGATTGGCACGCATTGTGCCTAATTCATATGAATAGATAAGTAATATATATATATATATATAATTTTCCCAAATAAATGCTTACTTTTAAAAACAATTTGATTTATTTTTTCAAAATTCAACAATAATTTAATGTAAATTGATTGATTTAAAAAAGTATTTTGAATGTCATATTTTTACATGTTTATTAGCCTTTATATTTACGCGCATTCTCTCTCCTTTGAAAAAAAAAAAAAATCATTAAATTTTCAAATCTTTAAATTACCGTACGCTCAATTTTTCAAATTTCATATTTCTATCCATAATAACTACAAGTTTTACCGCTAATGCAAGTGATGACTACGCACATATTTGTTTTTTCTGTTTTATTTGAATAATAACCCTGGTCCTATTATCTGCTTTGTTCGTATATTCACCGACATTACATAGATACACATATTTAAGTTTCTCGAGAATATATTCAATGGAAAAACCAATCTAAATTCGTTATATTGTAAACTGTGCCATTATATTTTGTAAATAAGAATGAATTCAGTCTCCTAACATACACTTTTCTTAGTCCTATATCTTGCAATCTTCTATAATTATCAGCTAGAATATCTTCTCCGTTAGAAAGTGATCTAAACTGGTTCAACTACAAATACATAATATTAAAGATATCTTTAATGACATTTTAAACAAGTCTTTAACATATATATATTATAAAATACTTAAAGGGTACCTGAACAAATGATATTGGTACTGGTGTTGGAAAAATGATCCATGTTACTACTTCATTACATGGAGGTGTAGTCAAAGAACCTTTGTAAGTATAAAATACATCTATGTTATTAGGTAACAACGACATTAATGTAACAGATGTGCTTAATTTTACTTCTTCATTTAGCCACTGTACACTTGTCAATTCATTTATAATTGGATATAACAATTTGTTATTCTGTTCCTGTAACTAAATATAATGTAATAGTATACATTTTGTTAACTTTTTAGATACATTTTATAAAGAGCCGAACTTACTTGAAAAAAGATTCCTAAAACCACTAGCCCATCTTCATAATTCAATGCATTAGAAAAATTTAAATATGCTTTATTTCTGTGAACTATATGCATTTCCATAGGGTACCTACAAAACAGAGATAACAGAATTAAATAAATAGAAATTGGATATATAAATATTTTACAGCTTTGTGTTTTACACCTGACACCATTTAAAATATGCTCAGATCCTCTATTATTTTTTGCACCCCAATGAAAGTGTAAATGATCTGTTTCATATTCTGCATTCTCATTAAGCACTGCTCCAAATATGTAAGGCAGTTTCTTCCTTGAATAATTGTTAATATACATTGCAACTAAAACAAGTATTAATTTATTATTAAATATTATTTTCAATTATGTTATTCCATTATATGAGATTACCTGAATGACCTGTATTTTTCAAATACAATGGACGTGGAAGATAATCATGATATCCAATTACTTCGAGCGCAGGTAAAGGAATATCAATTGATTTGGATGATGATATAGACACTGGAGATTGTAACTTTCCACCACACGACTTATACGTTTTAACCCACGTGTGTTGATCTACGATATTGTATTAAATATTAAAATAAAATATAAAGAAATCATAATAAGTGCAGAATACTATTATACATACCACGTTTTTTATATCCGAAATGTCCAATAACAATTGATACTGAGAAATATATGAATATTAATAACATTTTACAATTTTATCTAAACTCATTTTAGTTATTATTTTTTTAATAATAGTATTTCATACAGTAAACGGATACGAATAATTAAACTTACTAGCTACCGATAACAAAATTATAATATTTATGATGTTAGCCATGTCTATTTGTACATGTATTCTTGATTACACTTTTATAAGATTTTATGATATTTATGAGGAAATAGAATTCAGTGGAACAATAACGTACTTAGGATGCATACTTCATGTATGCATTTAAGAAACATACTAAGAAGTTATTTTCAGCATCTTCCAACTGTTTCATTTACATATTGTATCCTTTATTATCATCAATGCAGAATATCTTGAGTACACATTTTTCTGTATTTTGCCTCTATTAGAACTGTATTAATATGTATGTCAACTGTTTACTTCATACGTAACACTTGTTAAACAGAATTAATTAACAGTTAAAAGATACGTGTAATTTTAGTCACATATAAATTATATCTAATGATTAAATGGCAATACCTACGTTATATAAGTAAATTAAACAAATTTACAAAACTGCATATCTATTTCTTGTACATATATTACATTCATGTATTCTTACTATAAAACTGTGATAAAAGATTTATACATAAATGTAATAGACACAATAACAATTTATTTACACATGTATATACATACAAAATGACATGAATATTATCTTCAGTACATTCAGCTGTATTAATTCTTGAAAAATTTGACATGAACTTTAACTAATATAATATATAAATAAAATAATTTATATTTAATGCCATTACTTAAACTAAAATATCAAGAAATTCGATCTAGTTACTACAATATAACGCTGTCTCTTATGTTTCTTCCTAATTTAATATTATGAATATTATGAATATTATAAAGTTTTATAACGCACACATGCAAAATATGTAATAAAAATCAAAATATATATCACAGATTGATAAAGATATTCAATTATTATTCAATATTGCAATGTGTTGCACTTGTTTAAGGCTACACAGAGAGCATACAAAAATTGTATGCATACGCAATTATCTATGGTTGCATGCAATATTTATATATATGTTTTGGTATTTTAAACATTTATGAAACAGGCATTCAAGATTAAACGATTCTTGTATGCTACTCCTTTCTTGCGATACAAAAATATGTGCTTATTCTGTTATATTAAAATTACATTTTATATTAAATTCTATAAACATAAATGAATAAACATTTAGAATATCATTAAACAGTTGATTATGTATGATATATAAACTATTAATACAAAAACGTTTATTGTAGCAACACAATACGTTTCAAAATACAGTATCTTAGCTTTAATAGCACCATTTAACGTCCCCTTTTGTTTCAATAAAAGTGAGAAAAATCATGTAGAAATATACCAGAAATCATCCACGGATGTATATAATAATGTTTAAAATATTTATGAAATTGTGATAAACGTTTTTAATCAAATTTTGTTAGTTTAGAAAAACATTACCTACGATACATTATTAATTTTCCTATACTATATACATAATTATTTATATTTTCGTTGGTCAAATATTACACTCCGTTCTCTTTTCTTATTGAATTATATAATTTGATGGAAAAAGAACTATTCATATTACTAACACGTGTAAAATTACGGAAAATCACAAATTTTATTGATTCCATTTAATTAGCAGTATTTGTTAAATAGTTACCTGATGCATATGTTTGACTAGAATATCCTTTTGTGTATACAATATATCATTTTACACGTTTTCGGAGTTTTGTGACTTGCAAGTTGTGATTTGTAATGGAATCGAGAATAATTCTTCCCATGGTGGTTGTACAGAATTGATAACCGTTTCAGCGGCACTCACCGAAATAAAATCTAAAACCCATGACTCTTCTTGTCCCATTATCTCATCTAAGAAATTTAGGGTCAATGTAGAACTGTAATGTTCCTGCAACATAAATAATAAATGTAATAATACACTTTCAAATTTGAATAATGCAAAAAAGTATATTACTTACAATCCCGATTAAGTTGCTCATCGCTTGTTCCCTTATTATATGTGGCATTTCATTATTACCAGGTAAGAGCCACTGCATATTGCATACTACCAAAACAGATGCAGTTACTATCAAACTAGATAATTTCAGTTCAATCTTAAGATCTTGATATTTCAATAAGGCAGAAGAAAATAATGCAAGTAGCCTCACAGTGTCTCCATCTTGATAATTCTTACAATTTTTTAATAAACAGTGCATGAAAGTAGTACAGTGTTCTGGTACCGTGAATTCCACTTCACAACTGGGTGGTAACGACAAATCTGCAAATAAAAGTTTGTATACTTAAAGATAAAACTGTAGTTAAATTGTATGTAATTAAAATATCTTTTCGTTTACCAGTAATATAAAATAGAAAATTAGATGTTCTCTGAAAATCCTGTAGAACGCATAAAAACGTAATAGTAGAATATAATTCATCGTTTGATTTTGTAGGTTGTTCTAATTCAATCAAAACCCCCTGCTTAAATGGTAGCGGTGCAAAACATCTTAATCTATCCATTGTCCAACTAATCTCTTTGTGTAACCAACGTTGAGGATCCTCTCTGTAACGTAAATAAAATAATAGTAACAAGACATGACTTTTTTAAAAATAAAATCACGATAAGAAATTTTATTTTACCCCTCGAATCCGTCAATTTTAAGAACATAAACCTTTGATGTGGATAAAACTAAACAACCGGGAAATGTATCTTTCATGTTATGCATAAGAATTTCAGCCTGAAAGTTTGCCAGATATTAAATATAAGTCTTTGACGATAATTTAAAAAATAATAAGATAAATTTTATATTACCCTAAGAAGAAGAATAAGTCCCTCATTTTCGTGCTCAAATATGTTCAAAATAATATGCAACTTTATTCTATGATCTATACTGCCGAAATCCGTATAAGAATATTGAATGTTACTGCCTAAGAAATTTGATGCTTCCTCTTCTTTTGATATTAATGATTTATTACTACCAATCTTTATGCTTTGAAGTAAACCTAATAATTTAGTTAATGCATATGTTTATTATACAAAGATATTTAATATTAAAAGAGAGAACATGTAGGTTTACTTACCACCTAGCATAGAAGTTAAATTTGTTACAGGTGTAAATTTCATCTCTTTGTCAGTGCTGTTATTAAGGGATTTTTCGTCTACGATTGCTTGCTTAATTACCTTATTTTCGTACGCGGTACAAATACTATCCGTTAAAGAACCTTTATTAAACACAATATTATTAGTAATTATTTGCAAATAATCATATCAATAAGTGTTACTGTAAAAGTCACGGCAAACCTGAAGAACTACTTTCGGTTAAACCAGTCATAATTGGCACTGTATCTGGTATCGTTAAAAGAGACGGTGCAACTGCGGTACGTCTTTCTTCTGAAGAATACTTTCTATGTGGTGTCAGATGAATTCTACGACAATCGTATAAATGTTATAAAGCAATAATTAATTAAATAGTTAAGTTTTAGATTTGTATACAATCTAACTATAAATAAGCATGTAAATATAAATGTACTTTATGTATGCACAATATCACTACTTAATGATTCTACCTCGATGCTTCATCTAAAACTTCAATACTACTTTGACTGGGGTTGCTGAGTATTTCAATATCACTTTCATATTTCTTGTTCAATGTATTTGTAGATGGTGTAGATTCTCGTGATTCTTCCAAACTGGTTGCTGAACCTATCAATAATAATAATAACAATAGCAATAATAATAACAATAACAATAACAACAACAACTATAATAATAATAATAATAATAATAATAATAATAATAATAATAATAATAATAATAGCAGTAATAATTATTTATACTTGTTTTTAACATTAAATATTTATTACATTGTTTTTTTATATATGTAACACAACTTTATTAATTTAAAATATATACTTTAAGATGTATTTATATTTCTTTTTGTTTCTCAGGATTTTATAGAAGACTGATAATTAAAAAATATGTATCACAAGTTTCTACATAATTTTTGTTTGTAGCTAGATGACTTAATACAATAAGATAACTACAACTGCTTTAATGTAAATGCGATATATTGTAAAAACAAACAAAAAAAATGTAAGCATTTATTAATTATAGTGTTTAATTTTAACTAATCAAGCGTTTAATATAACAGTCTACTGTATCTTTCAAAGAAGCTTGACAAAACGGAAAGTGCTGTAATAAAATATTATGGCTGTAGCTTACAGCAGACTTGAGCTTGGGTGTGAAAGTTGGAGTGTACCAGAGAAGTGGTGACGGATATAGCTCCACCCTCCGTTCCACCTGCACCTGGATTAGTATGTTACAGTCCCAGTTGATAGTAAAATGCATGGATATGTCGTCAGCGGTATAATTAATTTGTTCATATTCAATCAGTTAATAAATATTATTTCTATTATAAAACTTAAAAACACTAGTACTACACAACTTCAACGTTATAAGGGAATAATTATATAGTTAATAATTACTGTAGGTACCTTATGAGTGCGTAATTTGATTATTTTACATTTTATAATTAATAAATTACTGACAGTTGCATATTTGTTAGACTAAATATGTCAAATATTTGATTTACCCTTAGATTAATGTCATGGAAATATCACATGCACAAATGAAAACAAAACTTACCAATGCTGGAAAAAGACTCAGAATGTTGCAGATTAGTTTTCACAATATTTTCGGAATGCTGATCTTTAATCAGACATTCAGATGAATCTTCGGATATATCACTTTCTGCATCTAAAGTTGATAATTCGTCTGTTTCTATGACTAGGGTACTTTCACAAGTTGGACATTTCAATTGTTTTACACCTAATGAAATAAATTTTATATATTACATATATTTTCCTTATTTTAGTCTATGCTTTATGATTGGAATATCTATTTTGTATAATTATTATCAACATACTTGATACAGATGAACTTATTACAGTGACATATTCTGTATCCTGAGAAAAATGAGTTGAACATTTCATACATTTAAAAACTTTCAATGATATAGGTCGTTTTTTCATTCTTTCACCAATTGTTTTTACTATTTTCTGTAAGACAATTTAATTATGCATGTACTAATATTATTCGTCATTTATTTTTATGCTTATACTTATTTTTTTCTTACCTTTGCAGCATCTGACTCTACATAATATCTCCTGTTTCGACGTTCTTCTCGAGTTGTATCAAAAATGATGTCTACCGTGACTGGTTCACTTCTGCCTAGTACACAAGACAATACAGAATTCGTTGACCAACAATACTTTAATTTGCCGGAAAGCGCGTCTCTTTCTTTAATATCACTATAACAATTTTATGTTTAAATTTATTATATATTAGTATATTTAAAATTTTGTAACCAATAATATAACAAACACTTACTCTAACGTTATTATTAAGAATAAATCTTCTAATTCATTATCATTTTTCTTCTTTTGAACCAAATATAAATCCGCCTTTTCTAGACATTAAAAAAATCACAGTTAAACTAAACAAATTCTTACTTAAATTTACGTTTAACTTTTTTCAATGTACCTTCTTCGTAGTCATAAAGAGGTTCAGATATATCTACACGAGTACTTATCGAATCATTAAAACCTTCAAAAACATTCTCTTCTTCATTCAATACCTTAGTTCCATTTTCTTCTTCATTATTAACTACATCATTCTCTTTAGTTTCCGATCCTTCTTTTGTATCAGTTTGTGCATTACTGATTAATAAAATTGTAGGATCTTGAACATTTGATACAGTACTTGTACTATCTAAATTAGTTACTGTAGATTCCGGTGTTAATACAGGACGCGACGAAACTTGTAAACCCATGATATCTTGAACAAATGTTCCAGCCGCACTACTTAACCAGTTATCTTCATACTTTTTTCGTACTGCTAAAATTTGCTTTTTTATTTCTAAATGGTCCTTTGAAGTTTCTAAGAAGTAAAATATAAATAATACCATTTATATTAATTGTTCTCATCACAAATTATTTGTTACACACTGATACATTTTCAGTAATAAATAGTTAAAGTAAATAATATTTTATTACCTAAATATGAATTACAAATATTGGAATTTACATTTAATTCTTTTTTCCCTTGCTCATCTTCTACAATAATAGCTTCTTTTACGTTTAATTTTTTTTTGCTCTTAAATAAACTTCTTTCTATGTTATTTGTATAATCTATAGAGTTTCCTGCTACAATTTCATTAGTGGTAGATACATTAACGGACATAGATAGACTGTTAGAACTGACAGAGTTTGTTACTGAAGTAAGAATCTCGTTTGATGTAGACTGTTTAGATCTAATAGTGAAAAAACGATTTTCTGCAATGAGTTGCTTCTCTGATTTCGAAAGTGGCAAACGGTCTAAAACAAACTAAATCATGAAATTTTATTAAAGCTTGTTTTATAATACTATCATAGTCTATTACTTCTAACTTACCTTGCTATCCCGTAAACATGGATGTAAATATTTTATAGATAATCGTCTATGTTTTGGATGATACGATATTGGGTTCCCTTCCACAGATATCCATAATAAAGCTGACATTTTTTCCAAAGGCCACAAAGTCAAATGTTCCATCAAACAATTGTACGATAAATCTAATTCTGTTAAACTTTCTAAACTTTGTAAACCTGTAAAAGGTTTCAATAAAAATTACATATAACTATTTCATTCATAAACTTCATATGAAAATACCCAATGTAATAATATATTACCATTTAGATTTTCTATATAATTATTTTTCAAGATTAGAACTTGTAAATGATGAGAGGCAGCTTTATTAAAAGTAGGTACTGTTTCAAGTTTGTTATACCCAAGATTCACATATTTTAAGTTAGGTAAACAGGATAACTCTTCGGCAGATGTTATAAAGTTATGACTCAGATCTATTATTTGCAACCAAGGTGCTAACTCCAAAGATGTATCCAACCTTTCAAGAGCGTTATGAGATAATGCTAAATGTTTTAAAGATCCCCATACAAATCCAATGCCTGCATCTCCACCACAAGCAGCTATAACATAACATGAAGATTAGGATACAGTTCTTAATTAAAAATTGCTCAATTACAATTATAATTACCCAGTAATTGTTTTACTGTACAAACTCCTTTTTTACCCGTACAGATAACAGTTTCAAGTTGACCTCGAATGCCTTGGAGTCCTTTCACTGAATCTATATTAATTTTTTTCAGTTCCAGATATTTTAAATGCCTAAATTTTGTAATATCAATAGGAATATTCGGATTTTTTGAACAATAAGTCACTTTTAATCCAACTGTCTTTTGTACAAAGTCATGTAAAAATTTCAAATCACGGAATATGTCAATTTTTGAGCTATTGCACACTTGAAATGAGGCCTCTAAATCTTCAGGTTCATCAACGATTAAGATAAAAGCTTCGTTTAAATTATATAATAATATAGATGACAAAGACAATTTGCTTGATGCACTCAATATTTTATCACCATTTTGATGTAACAGTTTTCCAAGTTCTATTATTTCTTTTAGATTAACAACATCTTGAGAATTATTCATGTTTTATACTTTCAATTTGCACAGACTAACACAGAATATCAATTGTATTTATAATTTATTTTGATGCACCTGCATGATAATCTAAAAAAGAAACAAATATGTAACAATAGTTAACTAATTAGAAAAAAATTAATTTACTATATGATTGCACATTATTTATATACTTGGCATACCTATAAAATGTTAAGACCAACATTTTTCCAAGAATACTACTTAATTTTCTGTACTTTCTATTCTTTTTGCAATTATATCCTGTATTTACATTAAATTATATAAATATACATAACAATCAAAATACGTGTCACTATACACAATGACTTTTATGGAAACTTTTAGCAACTTAGATTTCAAATTACAGAAATTGTTGATTGAATCTAATTATATATTAATTATTGAAGACATCCATGCTAACATAACTGAAGGACTTGTTCAGTATAATGATAATTACATACAGAAAATTAAGGAGGAATACATTGTTTGCCTGAGAAAATAATATTATATTAACGTTTTCATGTGCCAAAAACATATTCTCTTCTCGTAAATCTATGAACAACTTACATGTATCGCATGTACGGATCATGATCTATATATGAGTCAGGGGACATATGATAGAGAATGCACTAACCTTCATACGGGTCAGGAGACAGTGACCAAATTAATCCAATCTCAAAATTTCATAGATACACCACGTATATTGTCTATATATCTTATTGCTAATAAAGACATAAGTTGTAATATTATCACAAATAAACAGTATACAAGATGTCTTGTCAAACAATTATCACTGTAACATACAACATTAATATGCAATTAAATAAGTTTAGTTTATATTATTTTACATACCCTGATAATATTTCTAAGATACATATTTATACTATTTGCAAATAGTCTGATCACTTTACTTAAATATTTTATTAATACTTTAACACGAATATTACTGCGTAGCATATAATTTTAAACACATCTCAAAAATTACTTTAATATAGCACAATCAAAAGCAAGAAGATCATTTTGACCTAAATACTTAGCGTTAAATAATACTTAGTAACCAAATAAAATTCTCATTATCTTAATGACAAAGTGATAAATGAATCGTACCTTGTAACAGAAGTTTTAATGAATAATAGCTTTACAATTTTCGTAAGATCTAAACAATGATAACCATGACATATTGTCTATAATAAATTTACATCATTGTCCGAAACAGCGAATATTGTTGTTCTAACTGTTGCATTTCGAATTATGATAGATGGCAACACTAATCACTTTTCCTTTATAAAATGAGTGGAACTTTGTAACAGAATCATTCATTTTCATTATAATTTCTTGTTGTCGGTTTATGTACAATAAAAGCAGAGTAATTATTCCAAATAGTTTCGGAGAAAAAAAAATGTATTAATTCAATGATAAATAAAATATCAGAAGTCTTATATATATATTTATATATATATATTACATATATGGAATATTAATTTTTGAAGATCAAATATGAAAAAAGAAATTATTTTCTGTAGTATAATTTTGTTATTATACGTGAATGCACTTGATGATGCAAAATCAACTAAAAAAAAGTCATGGAAGGACAAGGATATAAGAGATATGAATGATGCAGATTTGGAACACTTGTTAGATCAGTGGGAGGTATGTTGTTTTATTTTAGCCTACACTATTTAAATATCAACAATTAAAAAAATATCCAAACCATCTGCATAACTACTTCGTATATCTAAAAATTTTCTATATAAAATTTTACATTCCTGCATTCCTAAATTCCCATATTCCCATATTGTTAAATTTCCAATTTCCAAATCCTCAAATTCTCTTTTCTTTTCATAAGGAAAATGACGAACCATTAGAACCTGATGAATTACCAGAACACCTCAGGCCTAGTCCAAAGATTGATATATCAAAGGTGATTATTTATTTGTAATATTTCTTTTCATTTGTGGAACCAAATATATACATATATGAATTTTTCATTTAGCTTGATATATCTAATCCTGATAACATATTGAAAATGACAAAAAAAGGTAAAGGTATTATGATGTTTGTTGATACTAATGAAGACGTTTCAATAGAACAAGCCGATGTAATAATGAGGATCTGGCAAAGTAGTCTTCAAAATAACCATATTATCGCTGAAAGGTGTCATTCTATTATTTTGTTTTTAATAATTCTAAATGATAAAAAGTTTGATTCCTAATATTATTAAATTTTTTTATAGATATCCAATCGACCCAAGAAGATCTATTTTCTTCTTTCGTGAAGGTTCACAAGCTGTAGATGCCAAAAACTTTTTACTGCAACAGCCAGAATTGTCTCACGTTACTCTCGAGGGACAAACCTATTACAGAGATCCACGCAAGAAGGTAAAAATTTGTTGTAACGCAATAACAACTTTTACAAAATTTGTAATTAATTGTATATGATTTATTTCAGAATGCAAATACGGTAAAGACTAATAAAGTAAGTAGACCTGTGGATGATAAAAAGAAGAAGGTAGAATTATAATTTTCAACTATATAAATTCTTTAAAGATATTCCATATTTTGTCTGTATGTTTTTACACACGTGTATAAAATATGTACCTTGATAATCGAATATACAAAAAATAATTTTTTATATAAGTATTTATTCATTTGTAAAAATAAATTTATGATACTAATCATATATGTTTTATACCTCTTGTAACACTTTTGTGTACTTTTTCGTTTTCTGGTTATAACATTCCATGCTGCCAACTTTCTTCGTAGCAATATTCTTTATTCATTTTATAATAATCTAATTACAGGTTCTCAAAATGAAATTATACAATTCCATAAACAATACAGCAGCAAAGTAGATTAAATATTATGTTTTTCCTATGGTATTAACTCATTAATCGCATTGTTAAACAGATATCAAACAGTAACAATTAATAACTTTACATATTGTACAAATAATTTAACGTTTTTTATTACAAACATTGTGTATATATTTTTCATTGCAATCAAGTAAAATTACTTGTTAACAAATCAATCTTAATTATTAAATTATGACATGAATTCAACTTATTTTTTTACAAAACAATTATTTCTTTAAATTAGACTTGCTAGTAGGCGATTCTAATTGATTAGCATTATCCATTGCTTTAACTTCTCTTTGCAACTCCTTTACAACAGTTGCAAGTGCATAAGGATTTACACCGTTCTCACATAAGCGAATGCATATACTTAATGTTGTCGGATCTAAATTCGTGTTTAACAGTTTAGAAATTTGGTATAATGTTTGGAACGTCTTTCGAGCAGCATTTATCTGATGATGTACTGGTTCTGGCATGCTGCCTCGATTTCGTTCCTTTCTGTAAATAAAAAGGTGAAATGAAATTAAAAATAACCTCAACGATATTACGAAGGTTATGTTTTATAGCGAAAGACTGTTTTATAGTATACATACTCTCCTGTGTGAGACAGTTTGGCGTTGAAATTAGATCACGGTTTAATGATAAATAAACACGAATTGCAAATCTCGTTCGTTTAACTTTCGTTAAAACTACATATTCGAAACGCAGATCACTATAGACATCGTAGTTAATATATATATTTAAACATATATTTTTAGTTTCTATAGCAACCGCCAGAAGGTCGACATGCTTTCAAAAACATAACCATAGAATCTTTAATGCGGAAATAAACGCGCGATAAAAATGAAAAATGCACAAATTGAAATAAACATGGTGTTCATATGGCAGAAACATCTTATTTCGGTAAGGGAAATCATCTCAGTGGCTAACAATAACGACCATCTCCTTTTATTTCTTCGAATTTACAATTCGTGTGGCGCGAACAGTCGCGAGATTCGTTTGCGTCTCATAGCGGCCGCATAACAACCTGATGCTGATGCATACAAATGTGTTTGTATACATATACGAATGTCTTGTCGCTTGTATTTACGAGCATCGATTCGATTGTCGACACTCGACGACGATCTGACGATCAAAGGATCATGAAAATGGATGCTATAGAAATATCGGATAAAGGCATGAATTAATTTTAGGAATGGATCATGAGCTGTTCAACCGTGGACCAACGACGCTTCTTGCGACGAAACAGGTCATTGTCAAATGCAAAATTCCTTCTCTGAATTACTGTTATTCTCGGAGATTTTCAATGAAAATTGGCAGTACAAGAATTAACGAATATATTCCGCGACTTCGCGTTAACTATTCATTTAGATAAAACATATCTGGAGTATGGACGTGTCAGCGAAGTATTCGAACGTTTGCGATAAAGATGCTGTTGTCGATTATCGATACGTTATCGATATCTTATTTATATTTGACGATACATTGATAATATCGTTGATATTTACGAGAGTGACTGATGTATATAAAATGCAATGTGTAATTTTACCGTTCACTTTAGACGTAGTTTTATCTTTCAAATCCATTTATTCTTGTTCAATCTTTGAGTATAATTTTTAACATGGACAATTAAGTTTTGTTAGGTTATGCTGGTTGAATCAAATGTATTTATAGCTTTAAATATAATTTAACCTAATTTGAAGAATAATTAAATTTGAAAGATAAAAGTATGCTTTACGGTGTATGTATATGTATACGTCAATTATCGATAACAGCGATCCTAGTTAGCGGTAAAGGGGCTGCTATATACATACATATAAGATTATCGATAAATTATCGATACCAACACCTTTTTGATTTGCAGCAAAGGTAAATTCAAAATTTGTAATTAATGCATTCAATTAAACAGTCGGAAAAGATGCAAACGTTTCGAATATTTTCGTGAGTAGATCGATCGCTAATCGATCATGGATTCATTACTTTTTCTAATCGTAAAGATGTTTTCATAAAAAACTGCTTTTCAAGCTTAACAATTGGATCGTACTCGATATGAACTAATCGGCTATTTGTTACAGGCTATGGCGTTACTAACGTAACAAATTTTTTGATTCGTTACTCGTGTTTCCCGTCCAATACATCTTGATGGCTCGTTATTATGTTGTATAAACATATTATTTCATCGCTTAAAAAAACTTTCTGTAACGCAGAAAGCGTACTTTACAAGTTCTATTTGTGACTGTAATTTACGTTATGGTGAAGATATTAACTTAAAGAAGAGGATTGTATCAAGGATCTTTTGTCAGTATTAAATAAATTAATGAATCTTAACGGTTGAAATAGACAAATAGAAAGGAATCGAGATAATTGTTTGCGAATTTATCTCGGTTAATTGTAACGATGTTACTATATACGAAATTAATTTCAAGTAAAGACGTACAGTTACGATCATACACGAGGTGCTATCTTTAAGTTAAAGTTTCGGACACGGTTGAAAACTTTGGTTTATACTTCAACGAGTTTAACCCTAAGTACCAATTAGTTAATTACGAACTACGATACCTCTAACGCTTATCAATTGACTAAGTTTCTCTTTAACTCGTACAGGGTGTCTCAAAATACGAAGGCAGCTTATTTACGAAAATAAAAATGTTTTTGTAACTATTGTAAACATGGTATTTTAACGTATCAGAGGTTTAACATTTTTGTTTAGAATCTGTTTATACGCATAAAACCACTCAGAAGTTATATAAATCAAATTGTATCCTATTCTAAGACACTCTGTATGGCTACGACTTTTCTTAAATCGATACTAAATCGATAATCGCTAAATTTACGATCTGTAAGTTTCTCGAAATTTGATTCTCTAAACATCGAGTTTAAAACCTTCTAGAACTCGAATTCAATGGTTGTTTCGATTTATCGAACGACCAGCAAGCACGCACGATATGTAACGATCTAAATTACGAATTTTTTAAGGAACAAGCTGCGTCGTGTCATTATTCGACGAAAATATTGATCTTCGTTCCTCATCTCGCCGTTTTTCACTAAATACACGGAGAAAATTTCTTTTTTTTCATCGGCGTTGGTGCATACAAAAACCTTGTCCTCTACATCGTACCGGCTCGTGATTATTCGAGAAAAAAATTTCGCTCACAATAGGTATAAAACAGAACAATATCGGTCAAAAATTGGACATTATAGCATACAGGAATTTTAGAATTTCTTCTTCACGTTTGATCATGATTCTCTTTTTCTTTTTTGTTATTTTCAAGAAAACGCATCGATGAATATTAAAAGTTGATATTGTTCGTTATTTAATCGCTAATTTTCAAATTTTAAACGATGAAATTCATTTTTTTTTTATGGTAAACAATTATTTAAGTAATTTGCCAATGATACTCTATACAAATGTTTAAAGAAGTTTAGTAACCACAAATAAGAACACTCGTATATGTTTATAATTAGTGGATACTTTAAACGCTTCAACAAATTTTTTTCTAATATTTCCGTTCAATGAAATTCGAACATACAGAACACTTCCGGTTTAAAGAAAGTGACCTTTAAACCGTTCGAAAGAGAAAAAAAAAAAAACAAGTTCTATACACATTCTAATAAATAACAAATCCTTTAAACAAATAATAAATTTTTTAACGCAACTTATTGTTTGTTATTAACAATTCTTTTTTGCGCATGAAAAATCTTTAATTAATATTCGCACATTATCGAACATTTAGTCCGTAAAAACTTCCCGAGATCGTTTTATCGATACCGGAAGTGTTCGATGTTCCTATATTCAAAGTAGTCGCTCAGTCGACTTTTTGTTTTGTGCATAGAAAATTGTTTAAGTTTAATATAACGTTCGTTGTTTCTCCTTCTTTAAAGTTCATCTTAATTTGTTTTCATAGAAAATATGTAAAAATCGGTTAACAGTAGATCGAATACATAATGTACACATATAGCGTAACCAGAAACCTGAATCTTTCATCAGCATTTTATTGCCCTTGCCGGAAGTCGAGTAGTTCCTAGGAAAATTCGAAAGTATTCGAATTTGTTAATGTTTAAGTATAAAAGAACAGAACCTCTATAATTGGGAAAGTTAATAAGAAATTTTATGAAGTTATCGAAGTAATATCTAATTAAATATTTCAATGTAATTTTTCACTTTTTCTTTAGAACGTGATTGAACATGTATTGTTTGTGGTTGCATAGGTTGACTGCCATTAATTTTTATGATACAAACCACGAAACTATTAATTCTCAAATCATAATACATTAAATACATATAGGAAATAGATATAGAGGAAAGAATGCCGATGTAAAAAGTTGCATATCAAAGTCACGAATAGCTGTTGTAGCAGACAACGCGTTCAATAGTTGTTATAGGAACGTTTATAGCAACCATACACCTTCGATTCCAGTTCAAACAACATGGCGAAAAAGTTTTATCGATTAACAAGTGACAGACCGCTACGAGGAGACGATAACGATTAACAAATTTTTCTTACACTAAATTTCTCTATTATTTAAGTTTACAGCTCTAATTCTAATCACATTCCTGATCTCGAATGGAATTGGATCTAATTAAAAAGGATATCACTTAACAATTTCTGGCTGTTCTCGAGGTAACTATCGCTTACCAGTTGTTTGCTACGTTAAATATTGTACTTAAGTTTATAAATCAGGGAACGTTCAAGTGTTGTGTGTGTGTGTGTGTGTGTGTGTGTGTCAATTAATTACAGGTAATTCTCAGATGCCAGAATGATAAAATTGTGAACAGAATCGCAAAGAATCTCTGATTTGTGTGCAGAACGGCAAACATAAATAATCGTGAAACAATATTAAAGTATAACTACTGGTATAATTGAAAAATAATAGAAATTTGTGAAATAAAGAAAAAGTTAGTTAAGTCTATGGTAACATTCAGTCGAATCGACGATATTTAATTAATTTTTCTTTCGTTTTCAGCGAAATCGTTTGTTTGTTTAAGTTACAAGTTAATTATTGCAATTTGGTGTTTCTTTGATAAACATTACAGAAATGATCCTCCTTCCGTTTATTCGACCGCAGTATATAATCTTAACAATTAATTTCGCATTCGCCTGGACGACGACCACGGAAACTGATTTTTCTTTTCGAGACGTTTAACGACACCCTGTGCATGGTTTATTTCTTCGGGTCGTACGTGACCCTTCTCTACATATCGTTCTCGATATAATTTTTCTTAGATAGAATCGTATCTCTTAATTAAATAGAAAGTTCCTGGTCAATTCGCACATCTATTGTCCCTTACGAATGAAATGCAACAGTTTCAATAGGAGTTTGGCACGGAAGTCAAATAAGATCAATAATTCTTCTTTATACGCAGATTTTCAATATCTCTTATTCGGTAACGTTACGAAATACGAGGGAATATTTTTTTCGATGTTCCCACGTACTTTTTCCAATCGATTCAGCGTTTCCTTAATTTAACGACGCGTTTTTCCATATCTCTTAATCTTCTTTCTTACACGACGTTTCTTCGAGACGTTCCGGTGATCAACCAGAATAGTCGATTTCACAATTGACAAATCGTATCTTCTTCTCTTCAAGGGGTACACATTGTATTCCCATTTACAGCCTGAGCGTTTAATTAGATTCGCTTATGTGTAAAATAGTTCTTCCGCAAGAAGAAATATACCTGTATGTAGTTTGTCTATCAACGACGAAGAAACACGTTAATTGAACTCTTGAACCCGCAAGATTTCCACATACTTCGTTCTCTTCGTTCTTTAATTTCTTTATTTCTTTTCTTTATCCTCGTCCCTCGCTTCTTGAAAATGAAGTTTATCGCATATCCTGGAACAAGAAGAAGCAACAAGTATTGCCGTTAAAATAACATCCTTTAGAGATAAAGTTACGACTATGAGATATAGTTGGATCGCGATATTAACCACGATTAAAAAATCGTTGACGCGCGAGTTTTTGTTTCGCGTGCTAAGCGTTGACGAATAAAGTATATCTCGTGTACTTGGGCGCAACGTAGGCTTTCTTTAGGAAAGAATAAACGAGTAATCTGATTTAAGATGAAAAAAAGGTGATCCCACCTTTTACCCAGCTCTTACTCAAGATCTTCGATCTTGTGAGATGGAAGTTTTGTCAACGAAATTTTCCAACGAATGTTCACTCTGTGTGCTGCAATTCCTATCTCCTCCGTCGGTATTTTCTTTGGGAAAGCCTACCATACGCCTACTATTAAAGTGGATGTCGATTCATACGTTCATATCCCGATTCGCGTAACGAGATTTTGTTTTTACTCAAACGATTTCTGTCCGAAGAAGCTAAACGTAACTGGCAACGATGAATCGATCGCTTTACCCTTAGCAAAAAAGTGGAGCTTCCGGTTGGTTCCACCAATGTGCCGCTAGAAGCATGTACAGCTCTTGATCCTGAACCGTGTAACCTGGAGGTGGTTGAGAAGGCAAAGGTGGTGGAATCGGTGGCAGCAGAGAGTAAGACGGTGGCGGCGGCGAGGGTGATTGGGACTGCGAAAATGTAGTCGTGGTAGAGAGCGGTGTGGGCGGCGTCGTGGTCACTACCGGAGGCTCTTCCTTAGCCGGAGATCAAAGCGCGCAGTCGAACATTGCCAACGACCGTGTAATCACGTCATCCTGAAAAAGGCACCTCTTCTTAAATACTATAATTCTATCAAACTGACGAATAGCATGAAACGTTATAAGCGATTTTTATTATTAACGTACCACTGACCAAAGCGATCGTTACTATTTTTACTAGCTAATTAGGAAAACTACATTTACGCATTTTCAGAGGACAGGGAGAAAAGGAGGAAACGAGCTAACCTAACCATGGGAGCTTTCCATAATTCTAATTAATGCTTTAAGCGTAGGGTAGTTGATGCGCATGATATATGTATACCTATATAGAATCTATACATGTATGTATGTAGATTTACAGAAGGACTCGTAAGGAAGCAGATGTAAGTGTATGTTAAACATTTTAGATTTTTCTTCGTTCGTTCAAGATCTAAGGTACAATCAATCCCTTTCGTATTTATTTATAAAATACGTAAACGCGATTCACGTCCAATAATTACGATTAATTATGTCCAATGTATAGATTAATCGAAACGTATCGAAACGTTATATTATATTGAAGATTATTTCAAACTTATTCAAGATTATTTGGCACTATTCAACTTGTAAAATATTTGAAGATTATAGATTGTCGTCTGATAATACTGAACGAGTTTCAGAGTTTGAAATCAGAATGGACGAAGCGAGCAGCATCGTACCTTCAAGCAGCTTTCAATAAACTCCTCGATCGTTATTACACCATCCTGGTTTAGATCGAGCTTCTTGAACACCCTATCCAACTGCTCCCTCGCTTTTCTCTCTTCTTCGGCATGATGCCGTCGACCCATGAGCTCGTGAACGGCCGTCACCACTTCCCCTAGTTCACCTCTGGTGATGCATCCATCGCCGTTTATGTCGTACAGCTTGAACGTCCATCGTAGCTTCTCGTAGATGCTACCTCGTAACAATGTCGATAAAGTGACCAGAAGATCCTGAAAAAATTGCATTTCGTATAGTTTGCGGCTTAGGAGATGTATTATTATTATTACTCTACGTGTACGATCTCCTATCAATACTAGTATTCAATAGTATCGTACTAATACTAGCTAATCGATGATAGCATTACCTATGCCGTCAATAGCAAACAATAATACGATAGACTCTCGTTGTATCGCCATTTTCGATAGACTTTTGCGTTGTTTTTTTTTTTACTATTCTGGTCTCCTAGGAATCGTCGAACGCTGCCCGTTCTACATAATATAGCTGACGTGTTTTAATCTGAACGTGTTGTTTTCAACCTATGTTATAATCGTATGTCTACGCATTGTTTCTCGTACAGTGATCCATAAAAATCGCCGCAATATCGAAGATCTGCTATACAACCGCATCCGTGGCAGTACCTAACGTACTAAGGAACGAAAGTCTAGCGTACTGGCAGCAGCAATATAGATTTGGTAGGAATTTTTCGTGTTCGAAATTACGATGAATTTACCCTGAAGCTGATGGCACCGTTGCAGTTAACATCAAAGGCCTTGAACACGTAATGGGCGTAGAGGCTGGAGTCTGGAATTTGTAGGAGTCGCCGTTAACTAATTATGCAAAAACGGGTTCTCTTATTTAATTGGAACTCACTGCCATGCGGGAAGAATTTCGCATAGATATCCTTGAACGAGTCCTCGTGCACTACACCCTCTGGACACTCCTGAAAAAGCAATCATAGTCAACGGTTACTTTGATCGGATTCGCGCGATCGTCATTGTCGTGGCAAGTTTCACGATCATCCCTTTCTTTCTTCATCTTTTTATTTATTTAGGTTTAAAGGTAAAACGTCGTATAATTTAATTGTACTATAATTTATCAGCGTAACACTAACGGTTGGTTAATTCTCTCAAGGTAAATATCTCGACTGCATGTTACCCGAAGCGGTTTACGAGTTGATAAAAAGACGGATGAGATAGGGTGGTTGTACGCGTAGACTCGTTTACGGATTTAAGCGAACCCTAAAGCAAAGCTGAAACATGAGGATTCCTTACAGCGTTCCCAAGAACGTCTTCGAAGCCTACAGGTAAAGATTTTTACGATTCAAGCATTAAATATCTCGGAAGGGCATAGGCATAGGTAAGTTATCGCGGTAAGTATCACCGTATCATCTTTAAACGAATTTTGCGAAAATATTATACCGCGAAAAGGACGAATCATAAAATTATAGAGAATAATTCTATAATTGTAACTGAAAGAAAATTGTAACCCAAACAAGTTTTGTTTGTTTTTTTCATAAAGATGTTCACACGAAACAACGCGTTTAACCAGCGAACGCGAAAGAAGCATTCGAGCGGAAGATGAATTCTGGGACGAGAGGAACGTTCCAAGCTTGAAGACCCTCGCTCTTCGTGTCATAGCCTCATCGTGGAAGGACAACCTTATATTAGAAGAACTACCGACCTGCGAAGATAGACATATGCTCATGGAAATTCTACCCGTCGATTTGCCGTTTAAACTGACTATTAAGAGAATCGAGGATGAACAGTATTGGGCACGATGCTCGAGAAACAGGTAAAAATATTATCGACAGCCTACGTTTAGAAAATGTTCGCTTATTTTTTTTTTCTTTTTAATAAAGGATCAATTATTATATAAATAAGAAAACAGAGAATTATAAATAGAATAAAACGTGCATCCAGCAAAGAGTATAAAACGAATGTTTAATCGAGTAATTTCGATGACTTTTATCGGTTAACAGCCGATGTGTCCGATTTCGGAAACAGAAGGGTTTTGGCGGGATTTCAAGAGCATATGAAACTATCGAATTTCCATAAACGGTGATCTATAGTTTGCGACAACAAGAAGAACGATATTATTATTGCAGATGGGAGCACAACAATCCCGGCGAACATGGCAATTCCTGGCGACAACTCTACTGCGAGGGCCACCTTTGCGAGTATTTGGAGAATCTAGAGCCAAGTTACTTCGAATCTCAGCAAGAGGAATGCGAGGAAACGATCCAACTTGTGAGAAATTATGTGCACACCTTAGCACTGCGTTCTCTTCGACCTACCAAGTAAAGTATACTTTGCAACTATAATATTAACGTTTATATTTAACGGGTTTAACCTCTCTAGACTCTCTAGGGTTTCTATAGGTTCGACGACTTTAAATCATAGATTCTTCCCAGGCTCTTTTACGAGTCCGTTTACGATCTTCCTACGTTTCTTTAAACATTAAACTCTAACTAAGCTCTTTCTAATCCCCCTTCTAAATGGATTCTCTCTCTCCCTCTACTGGATCTGCCCCTGGCCGTTATTATTAGGCTCTTTTACCGAATATCGGCAAGATATTTGATAAACGTTTACAGAAAACGTACGACTTTCTTGGACGATGAGGATACCTGTATAGAAGAGGATAATATCGTGCATCACATCCCTTTTGCGACGATTCTACCTCGGTTTCCTCGTCTCACAGAAATTCGCATTAACTTCGGAGTGATTTACACGAACGACGGCTTCGAATGGCGAGACTTCGAGTAAGTCCTTCTTACCGATCCTATCGCGATTAGGCCTGAAAACGTGTAATTTGCACTTTCAATCGAATTTTCTGCAAGAAAGATTCTCCGTACAAGATTGCTTGGGCCTTGGAAAAGGGATCGAAGCTTGTCCGACATTGAGGAGATTCACTCTGTCCAGAAGCAATTTGGATCAACCACGTGCCGCGGCATTACTTCAAGGGATAGTGGGCAACGATCATGTCAGTGAACATGTTTCAATGGTGTATTAGCGACAATACGCATTTTAATACATATTTCGAAGCCTGTTTTACGAAATATTTTCGACGAATATATCGCATTATTCGCAGATAGAGGAGTTGGATTTCTCGCACTGCAAGTTGACGGACAAAGGAGCCCACGCTATCGGCGAATTTCTACGAATGCACAAAGGTTTGAAGGTCCTACATTTGGCTAACAACGATATAGGACCGGATGGCACGTCAGGGATAATATACGGATTACTTAAAAGAGAAGATGCTTCGATGCTGAAGCATCTAAATTTGAAATTGAACCCACTGCTGGACGATGGAGTGGTTCACATATGTTCCTGTAAGTACACACCCCCGAGTGTTGCTTCGCTAACTTTATCCTCTTTCATGAGTCAATATTTATACTGGCTACGTATCGACGGCTGTGTACCGTTCATTGTATCCAGCGGAGTAAACTAAAATAGTGATTCGCCTCTGTCTTTGCTAATTTTATATATTTGAGTCAGCATGGGGGGAAATGTACGGGGAACATTAGCTAATGTCATTACTCTAACAATAAGATCTGAAATAATCTGCTCGATATACCGTTATTATTCCCCTGTATAATATTTTTTCTATAATACATATGGCAAATGTTTCCATTTTAGTTCTATTACGAAGCGACAGTTTAGAAGTTCTCGACTTGAGCGGCTGCGGAATAACGGCTGACGGAGGTGCAGCCTTAGCCGAAGTATTGAGTTCTGGTTCTACGAACTTCCGAACTTTTAGCCTCGACGTGTCCAATAATGATTTTAACGAAACAGGTGAAAAGTTGCTTAAAGAACATTCTTCGTTAAACTACAGTGGATTCTTGCTACCGCTTACGGCCACTATTTATATCGCTAACTGACTTTGTATCGCTAGCGGCACTCTACAGACTCTAAATATCTATACGTAGAGATATTTAGTCGCTTAGTAGGCTAATATGCGTAGTCGTAGTCCACGATAGAAGAACGCGATCGAAGAAAACGAATTATTATTCCGTTACAATTGATACACTATTATACGTATATAAAATAACAGACGTCTCTCGACGTTCCAGTTGGTGAGGCATTCGAGACTGCATCGAGGTCCGCTCCGTTTATCGTCGGTTTCACCGCTCGAATGTGTAATTTCTCTAAACAATCGGAGCTGTCTATCTACGAGAGCGTGCTCAGGTAACGGGGAATCATTGTGTTATCTTTCAAACAATGTTTCGGTACTCTGTTCGGCTTACAGGAATAGGAAGAACAGGAAGAAGGAAGAAGCGAAACGCATGATACTCGAACAACTAGACAAACCAACGACAACCACCGACGATTCCTTGCTATCGTTAGTTTAGTTAAGTTTTACTTTAATTTCCGAGCTTAAATTTTCGGTCACTAGTCAATTTCTCAGGTTTTTTACTCTTCCTTGTTCGCCACAGGAGAGATTTATTAATTTGAAAATTAGAAATTTCTACGTTTCTAAATGCAGAAATTTTGTAATTCGAGAATTATCGGCGACTCAGCCGAGCGAAACATTGTCAATCGTCATTTTCAATCGTGATTGTTCGCGCGCACCGAACACACGCTAGTGCACGCGAGTCTTTTCCCATTGATCTTTCGGACCACTTCTCGTTTCGTGACTGCGAATGAGTAAAGGGTCAAAGATACATAAGATAACGAGAATGACCAGTGTAACGGAGTAGCACCGGTGAAAAAGAAGTGGCAACAAAAGAGCAACGAAACGGGGGTGCAGCTTCTTCTGCAGGAAGTTACGCGAATGCCTTAGCAAGGTAAATTGCGAGAAAAGTAGGCCACAGCTAAGACCTCTTTTTTTCATTATTAAGACGTACGAGGGGCAGAAAAAACATGCAGTTTCGTGGAATCTTAGAAATCTTTTCACGCTTGTCACTACTCCCCGGCTAACGGAAAAACACAAATAACTTTCAACTTTTCTTCCTTCTGTAATTTTAGCGTGTCCGAACGCGGAGCAAGCAACGTACACACCGATGGAAATGGTTGAAAAGTATCTGATAAAATGACGGAGTTAAACGAACAAGGGACTAGTACCTCCTAGGAACGTCAGATTCTTCAGTGAAGAGCTACTCAACTTATAGTTCTCGTTAACTGGTGCTTACGGCTTGGTCGTTTTCCATACGAGCAACTCTTTCTTCTTATCGCCAGAAGCATTTATACATCAACTTTTCCCTGCTAAATTTCTCCGAAATTCTCCAGCTACTTGTCGTTTCTATTTTCCTTCGGAATATTTCAATTATTTATACACGAAATGTGCGATTCTTCGGTTAGAAAACCTTCCAAAGTCCAGATTCGCGTAACCGACACAATCGCGAACCAACATAAATTGCATGAAGAGAGAAAGAAAGAAAGAAAAAAAAGAAAATAAGAGAACGGTATCGATCGAAAGAGGTGAGCAGTTCGATCACGCACACAGAACTGCGTGAAAGTTCATTCTTCGTTAGAAGCTTTCAAGCTGGCAACTTGATATCCCTACTTAACTTCATTTATCTTTTGTCACGACCTTTACACGTAGCTTTCCAGCAGTAAGGATCCTTCTGATTTCCCTAAACGTCAAGGTCCTGTCCTCGACTCCAACCTAGGCCTTCTTCGATTTCCATTAGATACGAACACTGTACGGTACTGTACAACCTTAAATAGAATCGAGTTCAATAGGACGTGCTAATGCTCCTCTAACCTTTACGCTTTCATTGAAAAAAGGGAAAAAACTGGAAGCTCGTATCTAAGAAGGTTAAGTCAGGCCCGAGCTGCGAAAACAAGGGAAACAATGAAGGCTTCTTCGATATCTATGACAAAGAGACGGATGGTGGTGGCATATAGCAATCGGTAAAACTCGTTCGATATTACGTGTTTAGTTGTAATAAACGAGCATCGAACATTTCTTCGGTACTAGAAAGCTACCTTTTATCTTTTCTATCTGAAATCGTTTGAAATCGTTTGAAATCGGTTGAAATACCTTATAAAAGAATGCTATATAAGAGTACTATAAAGGAATACTAATTGTAAGGAAAAGTTTGTCGAGGAAATATCACGCATCGCTATTGTTTCGATTAATTTCATAAGATTGCATTAAATGGTCACCTGGTACGTTCCGAACGCGATAGATAGAAAGGGATCTGGCACCGGACTCTCGAAATTCGGCTCTCATGAGCCGAAAGCGACTGAAAATGCGTATCGCGAAAAAAGCATTGGACTTCTCTCGCCAGTTTCTTAGATGTTTTAATTGCGCTATTTCGCTGCAATACACTTAGCACTCGAGCCAAGTCTGAAAATTGTGTCAAGAGAGTGCGTTTGCAGGGACAAAAGAATCACAGGACATTTCACGGGGACACGAATCTTTCGAAAAAAAGACTAGATTTTTCTGAGACGAAAGACACTTTCCGATACTTTTCCACTACCGCGTTACGGGATTCGCCGTCGTTCAAAAACGAATGCGATAAATTACCGATTAATACATAGATGCAGAAGAAATTATGCATATAATATATATTTCTATCGTGAAACGGTGTCAGACGTTTCGACGTCGATAATTCTATCGCACGTGAAAGAATTTGAAGAAAGAAATAAAAGAATAAATGATCTGATCGTTTCAAGTGGTTCGATTAATTACTCGTTTCTGACCGGTTATACATAACGGTTGAAATTCTTTCAATTTACAAAAGTAAATAACGTGTATCGTTATCGTTCGCTCCCAACAACAAGATCTCGCAACGTTTCACGAAATAGTAATCGTCCTGACATACTTTCAGACTGGCAAGAGCATAAAAGCTGGATCGATATCTAACGGGCAAGTGTGCCTAGTTGGAGAAAAACGGCGTGAAAGGTCTTAGGTTGGTTAGGTAGGCACGTAATTCGCAAATTTGATCATCAACGACGAGACGAGACGAGACGAGACGAGACGAGACGAGACGAGGCGAATCATGTCTTTCGAATATTCAATTTATCGGTATCGCGAACAGCTTCGCGACGATCGCGATCTGAAATCGGAGGATTAACGATAGAAACGCTAGTCGACTCGAACATAGATTCGTAACGTGCATAGAAGAATGCTGATAAAAAGAATGATAGAAATCTGTCGATACGATTACTATTAGCACTAATCTAACTTACGTTAGAAACGTACAGGTGGTTCGGCCACGATTCCAAACTCGTTTGCTCGCGAAGGGAAGAGCTGCATCTCCCAAGGAACAAGACACCGACAAGTGGATCGAACCACTTAAAACCTCCTAAAAATCAATCGAAAAAGAAGCCTTTACGAACTTTTTCCGCTAATCTGACGTTTCTGTTTGCCAAGTCTTCGAGTGGGAACGGCTCGTTGAAAGACGGCCAAAACTACCCTCTTCCGTTCCTGTCGAGGAATTAATAAAACCGAAGCACCGAGAACAAACGGTGTTGTTTCGCTGATTATTCGTTTTCTGCCTACCTTTGGCATCGTTTGCAACCTTCTTACCTCGATAATGATCGATCATTCGCCACGCGATCACTTTAATCGGTCACTTTTACCTCTGCTATAAATTTTCTTTCTTACTAAAACAATGTTGCCAGCATTTTAGACGCTCGGCCGAGAATCATTTTGAAATTCTTCGAGTTCGTCGAATGTGAAAATTCAACACGCTTCCGGTCGATAGAACGATCGCATAGAAACACGTTGCACAGAGTACCGAGTCGTAACCCCCGATATTTGCTTTCGGCCGAAAGCAACGTCAACCTTGAAGCAAGCTGCGAAGCAGCACCCTTGAAACGCTACGTGAATATTTTACGAGCGTCTAACGTGGCAGTAGGCGTGCTTCTACATACGACATACAGGCCTCGAAATCTCTATCCTCGCTAAAATGGTTCTGGTTCGCAAATGATTCGCAAATGGTTCGCAAACGGTTCGCACGACAAGGCCTTCCTCCTCGCGAAAATGCTTCCTACGATATACCAGCCTCGACGAACGATCACGAACAAACATCGTCGAATGTAATATGTAATACCGGTCTGTAGCCGTTTTAACGTTAAATATAACTTATGTAAGTTATGTTACCGAAACCTAATATGTATACAGAATGAAAGTATTAAGTATGTTTGATAAGCGAATGCCAAATACGAGGAGAATCGGCTCGGAGAGGTTCGTAGCCGTAAAGGTTAAAAAGTACGAGTTAGCCAAGTAATAATGCACGAGTATACACCGTGCGTTGATTCACCGAGGAATATTTCTAGCAAAGGTAGAACACGTCGTATGCATAACGGGTTAGGTGTTCGTGAGCTGTTCGAAATAAGGTCTCTCGCTGGAACGTTTTGCTGGCTCTGCTTCCATGAATATTCATGCATATATAATTATAACGAAGAAAATTGATGGCCGACTAGGCACCTAGAGAATACACACGATTCCTACAGACCCTTTGGTCGAAAGAAAATTAAATCATAAATTACCGTAATAAGGCTAACGCGAAATAAGAGAAATTTATTCTAGTCTATTCAGTTTTGATTTTCAAAACTTCTCTCTTACTAGTTAGTCTTACTAGTTAGTCTTACTAGTTAGTCTTACTAGTTAGTCTTACTAGTTAGTCTTACAATTAGACTGATCAGGATTGGAAAAGCAATATTCGAGATATTATTTTTCTAAAAGCTCAACTAAAAGATCAACTACACGTAGGAATTGATCGTATTTTCGTATTCGTTAGTCGAATCTGCATGGCTTACCTGCTTGAAACCACGGTACATCACTCGTATTTCCTGTCTGGAGAACTTGGTCTGTCGAAGAAGTTCCTCGAGGGCGACTGGTCTGGCGGTCTGTTGCCTGGTTCTCGAGCTCTCGAAGTCGAAAAGTGCCTCTTCCGGTCCCGGTGAGTCCGGCGGTGTAGCCATTCCTGGTCAGCCCTACCCTTTCTTCTTCTCCCTGACAATCGAATCTTCTTTTACGCCAGTGCCTCCTCTTCGATATTTCAACGTCACACCGACGCTATTCCCTCCCTCCCCATTATCTTCGATCTTCCGATTTTCGTCCACTTTCCCATTCGCGGTTCAGTTTCTTCTCCGATGGAACAACGATCGAGCGAGAACCGAGCGATCGGCAACTGTAAACAGTTCGTGTTCGAAAAATTCGACAAATTTCTTTTCCCCGTCTTTCTCGAAAACCGCGAGGGGAAACGAAAATCATAAACGCGCTCGGAAGTAGAATAGGTAAGCGATTGGTGAAACGTTCGATGTACATACTCCTTTGGGATATTAATTCGTAGTCGGCGTGTCAGGAACAATGTTCCAGTGGCGAATTAACGTAATAGAGAAAAATGTCGTGTACCGTTGACGCGTACGTACGTTTCGGATATTCGACCGATACGCGAAACCTGAAACGAATTCCAGAGGAAGGCTGTAATACGATGAATTTAAAACTCTGACACGAAACGGCCGACGCACGGTCAAATATTTGCACACGAGTATTTTGCTGGACCTACAACCGACTCTGTCGATTAAACAAATAAAAAGAAAAAAGAAAATCGATCTTTCTACGAATCGAATTTCCAGATCTTTCTAACGCGTTAACCGTTGCTGGCAAAATCTTCCGATAGCAGAACGTAGTACCGATTCATTTTCAAACGGTATTCTTCTACTATTGTTCCGCGCCGCGCCGCGCCGTCTCGATCGCCTGCCACCTCTACCCACTAAAAGACAGTTAACGCTGTTGAAGCGAACGGCAACGAACAAACTGTTTGAACAATTTCAACAAGAAAAATGACGGTATCGGAATCGCTCGGTTAACGCTCACCGAATCGAACACGACGTCATAAATGAAACGAGAAAGAAGCGAGAAAGAAGCGAGAAAAAGAGAAAAATAATATGTATAACGGGCGAATGTTCGTCGCGCATCGCTGCATTCTCTCAACGATCGACACCAGCTTCCTTTCGCTAACATTTTTCCAACGCTTTCTCCTCCGTCTTTCTTTCTCCCTTTTACTACGACGAAAAATTCCCTAATATTCTTCTATCCATATATTTCACCAAGTTTTACGCGATTTCGAATTATCCACTATCGTCCGCTTACGCTATAATCTATAGCCTATAGTATTGTTTAGCGTAATACTGTATCCGCGGTTATCCAACTATTCGCGCGACCAATTACGCTCCGTTCCAAGCGCAATTTCATTCGCGATCGACGCTAAAGAAAGCAAAGCTTCGTATAAAAGCGGAACGTACAATTTCCTCGAGTACCAGTTGCAACTGTGCGCTTGCCGAGCACAAATTGGCCAACGATAAAGCGTTAAAATAGAAAAGCAACGTTCCCGTTGTTTTCTCTTTCTTGTCAACCTTCACGCAACACGTATGAAAAAGTTGCTCGGAATCGCGCTGTTACGTGCCAGCAACAGTATGCGCCGCCTCGTCTGATCGATAAATAAAGCCGATTCTTTTTTCTCTTTTCTCTTTTCCTCTCTTCTTTCCATTTTTTGTTTTTTTTTTTTTTTTTTTTTTTTTATTTCCATACGTGCATGCATCGACATAATCAATGGATACACACGGTGTCTATAGCCCACGCTCGGTTATATAATGTTTTGGTGGAAAAGCTGTTTGGCAAAAGCAGTGCATGCGCGAATTTCCGGAATAAATTTCGATGCTCTACCCGCCCTTTATCGACCTCGTCACGGATAACTTCCAAGAAATTTACATTCTTTAACGTTGCCGTAACTACCACACCGATTTTTCTCCGACACCGATCCTATTTTCTACGCGTTCTATTTACCACGCGTTTTATTGCCTCGGTTTATACGTACATGTATATCGACGATCGCGAGGTGAACGCCTCCACCCGGTTGCGCCAAATTTTTCTTCCTTTTCCTTTTTTTCTTTAACAAAAATCTCTCGCCTCCAGAGAGACACGCGATCCACGTTAACGAAAAGGTTCGATAATTTCGACACTGAACGTGTGTATTTGAAAATGCACCGATTAGCGAGAGATCTCGTGCCAGCACGTGGGAGTGACAAAATACGCGTATGAACTTCAACGTTCGTTTACGTGTTTAGTTATTTGCGACAGCATCGAACGAATTATAATATTTGCCAGAACAGATTTCTCTCGCGCCAAACTTTCCTGCTTTACGTAAACTTCAAATTTCTATTCATAAGTAATGATCCACCGGTCGAAATTCCTACTATCGAGTGCTTTACTTTCGGCTGCTTTAATCGATACCATCTTAGGATCTCTTACCTTTCGGACTACGCCGCCAAATGTTTATTTTTATACAAATTCCGTTTCTTTCTTTCCCGTAACGAAATATTCCTTTTCTTTTCCGATATAATTAGAAGGAATCTTTGCACTCTGCTAACGAACGAGGTTATACAAAACTCGGTAACGAGGACCGCAATTAACGACTCGAGTAATTTCTATAAATTACATAGAACGCGTAAATCCGAGAGAGTTATCATTTCGTTCAAAAAATTCCTATTCCCCGCTGACCTAGTATCAGAAACAACTGTATACATATGTATACTTTAAATAAACAGAAGATATTTTTGTATTTTAAACCTAGATGATTTTCAATTTTAAAACTCCCTCCATTCGGAACGCGCAATCATTTCGAAATTTTTTATCGTTACCGCCACGCGACAGCATTTCATCCGACAACGATCGACTATCGTCGACGGTTAATCGCCGATTGCATTCCGACATTCCGAGTTATTCGTTACCGCCGAATGATAGTTCTCGCCTTTCTTGTCAGTAGTAAATCTCGAGATCGCTGAGACGCCATCAAAAATAGACCGTGAAGTAAACCGAATACCATGCGTGCAAGAAATTAAGTACACTGCCGAGCACGGTAAGTTTCCCTACGAAAAATCCCGATGTAGGGGAAGAAACCCTCGCCATTCGCTTGAATAATTCTACTTAACCTGCAACCTGCGTAATATTTTCCAACACGGCTCTCGATCAAAATTTTCCTGCTAATTATCGAGTACTACACCGACCGATACGCGACCCCTTTCTTTCCCTATATCGACATTCTCTTCTCTTCGGCAGAAATAAAAAATCCTTTCCATTCTCTACGCCAATGGTAAATCACCTGGTAAATCTTATTCGTGGCGATGCTTGTGCACGAATCACGAATCTTCGTCGTTACTTACACGTCTGTGTCACGCCGTTGTGCGTTTCGTCGACCGACAAAGACGCTGATTACGCGCGTGGAAAATCAATTGCCACTCGAAAATGGACGAAAACGATCGAAAATACATACATAATATATTGGCTGCTGTTCGCGTTACGCTCGGTTATAACAATTCAAGGCTCGATCTATCTACAATATACAGACATTTAAATCCCTTTAAATACTCGAAACCGGAAATGTTACCAGCATTTTTATCCCTTTTTTTTTTTCGGTTTTCTTTGATCGATCGGAAAAGCACAGAAAACCGACGTACGTTTTCATACTGTTTATCTCGTTTCCACGGGGTACATATCGAGATATCGATCTACGCCGGACGATAAATCGAGCAAAAGTTAATTGCTCGTTACGAGCAGATACAGCTCGAATGACTCTATAGAACACCGTCTCCTGCTGGGAACAATACGGCCAATTTACTACGGAGACTACAGGGGAGAAAGATACGCATGATAAAATAGCATTACGTAACGCTCGCATCTAAAAACTAGTCATTAATTGTCAAAATTTCCTATATTTTCCTATTATGGAAAAAACGAGTGTTTCTTTCTTTTTCATCGACACTCGTCATCTTAATAACCTCGATAATAAAATAGTTACATACTTTTATTGGAATCCTGAAACTCCGTTCTGGCCTATTCGGTTTTCAAATCGAACACCAAGTCGAGCATGGAACTTCCAACAAAAATATACTGTCTACTTAACCTCCATTCCATTCAAACGTACCCGACTATTCGTGCAAACACATCAAAACACCTCGTCGATCCGTGTCTACTCAACCTTAAATAATTTTCATTCGATGATCGTCGCGATAAAAGGGTGAGAAACTTTCCAAACAAATTACAACGTAAACGATTTCCGATTTAATAATACGTCGATTCTCGCTAATATCGCGCGATACACTGTATCGTCGATACCGAATGTATCGATATATCCTAAAAACAATAATGGAAATAAATCGCTTACCTTCAGCCAAGATCGCACAAAAGATCCGTGATGCCGCGACCAGAATGAGAGAACGAGCTCGTAGGCCTCTGTACGGGAGAACACGATGCCAGGATCACGTTCAGAGGATAAAGTGAATACGCGAAGCAGCTAAGAGTATCAGGGTGGATGACCCACGTTCGAGGGAGAGCCACGATGTTCCAGAGAAGAACGAAAAGTCAGGCTGGTCCCAGCACCGGCATACCGTAATACCTCTTCTTTCCTTTAACTGCGTACCGACACCGTACATCAAACAGAGTCTATCGAAAGAATACACGTTATGTCATATCTGTACTCGGTACGGCAACACACGCACGATAACGTCGTTCCTTTGACATCGGTTGCCGTCGCACGATCAAATCAAACGGTGATAAAAGAAAAACATTCAACTGCGCTCCTACGCAGTCGGCGGCAGACTGGATTGTGGTCGCGGCCGGTGGCCGGGTTAAAAGCGGACCACGCATCCTCTGGCCCGACCAATCGTCGCCCTCCTTCGTGCGCCTTCGACTCCTCGATCCTTTTCGACCGAAACTAACCCTTTAGGATACACCACCGCACTCGCTCCTTCCTCCTTGCACGCTGGAAGCCATCAACATACCAATACAGGAATTAAATCTAAGCTTCAATTATGGACAAGGACAACAATTGCTTTCATAACCGATGCCCAAATTTCATTGGTTGTTTTTCGGTAGCTTCCACTAAAAATCTAATAATTGAAAGCAAACTTTTCGCATTGCAAGGTCAATTATACATATAATATATATACATATATATATTTTTTTTTTATATTTTTAATGAATGGAAATGAATCAAATCAGAAATTTATGTGTAAAGAATTAAATTATCTCCTATATTCTCCTTATTCTTTAATCGTTAATATAAACAAATAACGAGAAAATGTGTATATACAAACAAATACTGTAAATTTCAGGATAAACGTTTGAACATTTGCCGCAGTTAAGTATTTACATTCCTAACGTGTTTGTGTTTGCTCCATGTCAATGTAAACATCAATTTATAATGAAACCGTGATTTTCTGTCCAGGTTAAAGCAACATAAATATTTCAAGTTTTTATAATGTTAAAAATTAAATACATAACATAATGGTCGTAGTATGCACTTGCGTGCAAAGTCATCGATTATATGACGGTGCTTTGTACATATTCGTTGTTATTATAATAAAGGAGGAAAGACAAATGTACGCAACATTTTATTTCGAATTCAACACATTGTTGCAATAACTAATTATCAATATCCTTCCTAAATTAATTATTGGATACATGTTGGTATTAAAATATGTACTATCGGGTTTTCGTTTTTTGAATTCTTACAGTGTGACAATGTAAGCAGAGACATCTATTAAAAACTCGATGGGTAACTTATAAGTTAAATACATAATGTTTATTTATAAATGCTATTTACTCGTTTGATGAATATAAACCTATTCAGTAAATGTTTGTTTCAATTGCAGATTACAAATCGAGTTTATATGTTCTTGCTATCTACTTGATTCAAGTGTTGACACACATGAATCTACTTATTTAGTTAAAGAATTTACGGAACTGTAAGGGTTATGGCAAAAATGGATTTATCCTTGTTAAGGAGCAAATTTCGAGGTTCTCTTCTTGGTGGTTTAATTGGCGATTGTCTTGGAAGCCCTTACGAAAATGAAGAATTGTCAAGTGGTATGAAAATGGTTTTACAACAATCGTTTGATAAATTGGAGGGACCAATGTTCAAAGGTAAACTTGATTAACTATCATTTTTAATATTTAAAACAGAAGCATGAGACATAAATAAACTTTGATTTATACAATAGATTTGATACCAAATATTTTTTAACTGTATAGCACCTGTCATGCAGTTTACAGATGATTCCGCTATGACTCGATCCTTAGCTGAATCTTTGATCGAATTAAAGGAATTGGATATTGTTGATGTCGCTAAAAGATTTGTCAAGAGTTATTATCAAACGCCTAATCGAGGCTATGGCCCTGCTGTTGTAACGGTATAATATCATATTATACCCATTAACATTGTTATTGTTAATAACATTATATTAAAGATAATACTTATTATTTTCAAAGGTATTTCAGAAGTTAAGGGGTAACAAATTTACCGATGTTATAAGTCCAGCAAAAGAGCAATTTAATGGTCAAGGTTCGTGGGGAAATGGTGGAGCAATGAGAGTGACACCTATTGCATTGTTTTGTTATAAGGACTATGATAAACTGTTGAACACAGTCGGTAGAGCGACTCGACTTACTCATACGAATAAAGTTGGAATAGATGGTGCTATTTTACAAGTAAGTGAATTTAAAATGTATCTTGTATTTCTACAGCTGCAATCTTAATTACAACATTACTTCCGTCTTGAAGGCAGTAGCCGTTCGTCAAAGTCTTCTCTTAAACCCTAGCGAAGAATTGAATGTAACAAATTTTATCGACGACTTGATTCATAAAATGGATGAAATAGAAAAAGATGAAGAAGGGTATGTTTTGATAATAGAAAATATATTGTTTATAAATAATGTATGTTTCAGTTTCTATTTTTTACAGCTTAGATTTATCAGAACCACAACCATACAAGATACAGTTAGGTATAATAAAAACTTTGATATCAGAAAATGAGAATGGACCACACGATGAAAAAGTAATACAAAAACTTGGAAATAGCGTTACAGCTTTATACTCTGTACCCACTGCAATATTTTGTTTTTTAAGAGCACAAAAACTGATTGCAGGTATAAAAACTGAAAATCCATTTAGAAGAGCAATTCAATATGCTGTAAGTATGAATAATTCAATGTGTATCTCAAAATAAAAGTGTTGCAGTTAATGATATTTTTTAAATGAAATGTTGCTTAATTCATTTTCTATTTTATACTTTTCAGATTAGTTTAGGTGGTGATACAGATACTATTGGTAGTATGACTGGTGCAATTGCTGGAGCATTTTACGGCGAAGAAAAAATTAGTTCGAATCTTTTACAACATTGCGAAGCTTCTGAAGAATTCAGAAATTTAGCTGATCAATTATTCGATATAGCAGTACTGCCGTAAAAACTTAATTTATAATTTCGACCAAAGGGAAATATAACCAGATAAACAACAAAATTACAATTAAGACTGAACGTCTTTGTCTATAAAATAGTTAATTATATCTAATTAATGTTTATTAATATGATTATGTAATGTTAATATTAAAATTATATTGATACAATTATATATTTGGTAATATAGTAAAGAGAACCTGACAAATAAATATTTTTACGACTTTTAGTAAATATTATATCCTTCGACCTCCTCTGAAAATATATGCATAACATAAAAAATTATAGTCAAATATCAAAAATGGATCGTATTTCAAATATTGATTAACTAAAATTTTATTAAAACAATGTACTTTGGCAACATAGAAACAGGCCTGATGGTTGCTACATAAAAACAACGTTTCTATAATATGTTGAAACGCAAAAACAGTTTGACATTTCTATCAGCTGATGGGAATCAATATGGCTGCTCGGAGAACATGTTGTCTAGCCATAGATGAAGGGATGCCTACAAATGATTAACGTTGTGTATGAAATAACAAAAAATTGTGTAAAAAGATAGTGAAACTTTTGTAATTGTTGTATTTCACGATGGCTGGTAGCGAAGAAGTTTTAGAAGGATTCATTTGTCCAATATGTATGACAGATTTCAAAGCACCTCATCAGTTGACTAAACATTTTGAAGATTTTCATAATGATGATCCGGAAATTTTAAAATCGCTTAAAGGTTTGAATCTTTCTGTTAATAGTTATTTGGAAACAATTTTATCTGTCTACCAAAATTAACGTTCACGAATAAAATGATCAACGTATCCATATTAATAACAAGTGCGTTGACCTAATAAAATAATTTCAACTTTTGTATTCTTAGATCTTTTTGGAAAGGCTAAAAAGAAAATTTTAAAGCAAGATGAAATACCAGATTCGTTCAGAGAAAACATATCACATAATAGGCAACGTAGTCCAGAACTTAATTGGGGCCCTCAAGAAATAGGTATTAAGCGGTATTGTATAAGTTATATTTTAAAGATGAAGGAAAGATACTATGTAACGATTAAACAATTTTAGGTGCAGTAAAATCGCATACAAAATACTTCAAAGAAGTAAGAAATATGAGACTGGAACGATATTCTACAGAAACTAACAAACTTTTGATAAGATTAGATAAATTATTAAATAATTTACCAACTGATCCAGTTGATAGAAAAGGTAGAATCACAATGTTGACTGCTTTTAAATCTAAGTATTGTATCATAAGTAAGCCAGATTTTCATTTTTTTGATAATAGTTCATGAACGTACCATTGTACCGTGGATAGATGAAAAGGATGTAAAATTATGTCCTACTTGCGCAAAGAGTTTTCACGTTGCAAGAAGAAAACATCACTGCAGACTTTGCGGCGCTGTTATGTGTCACAGTTGTACAATCTTTCTATCTTTACAGGATGCGAGTAAGTAATTCTGACATTAAAAGAGAAAAGGAGAGAATTTTCATATATAAAATTGATTGATCCTTTGTAGAAAAAATGACAAGTCCTGTATCTGTACAAGATGATTCAGCAGTGTCTCCTACTTCTGAACGTCCAATCTCAGAACGCATAGTACGCGCTGGTATCGGTCTTACGAAACTAGCTAGGTCACCATCCAGTAGTAGTTTGAATAGTGTATTATCATTGGTTAATGATTCAGCAGGTAGCGAACAACACTTTAGGATTTGTACGCATTGTGCAAATCTACTTGACGCGAGAGAAAAACAGAAAGCAAAACATTTTGATAAACCAATTGTATGTCAGTTCTATGAAAAGATGAGATCGTACATGGAAGAGGCATCTCAACATGTGAAAATGTATAATAAAATGTGGGAATCTTTAAGGTACATTACTCGATTATTTTTACAATAATTTACAATAATTTATATTATCCATATTGTGAATAAAGTTAGGAGATATATTTTTCAGTGAAGGGGAATCTACGTATAATTTAGAAGATGCTCAAACTTTGCGAGTTAAGATTGCAAAATTAGGTGAAAATATAGACTTAATTAGCAAAAGAATTTCAGTACTTGGAACAAGATGCGTGGAAAGTCCTCCGCATGAACAGGAAGTACGATTGCATCATATGGTCAGAGTGTCTGCAATGATATTTCTAAAAGAGGAATTGCTAAGTGTACAAGCTTTGCCTTCACCAGAAAGATACGCCGAGTTACAGAAAGAACGTCAAAGACGATTAGAAGCTAGAATAGCATACGAAAGGCAATTAGAAGAAGAACAGAGGGAAAAATCGAAAGAACAACGTAATAAAAAGGACATATGGAATAGCGATGCTCGACCTTCTCTAAAAGAAAACAACCAAGATAAAGTAATAATTTTTTATTGTTATCTTAATTGTATTTAATTTGAATCAATTTAAGTAACTCGTTGATCTTTGTATTAGCCCGCGGTTGTATTGAATCAGTCACAAGGTTGGGGTCCTTCCAATGTTACACCTATGATGCCTTCTTCAATGGATCCTATTATTGAACAAATGAGTAACCTTCGAGCTTACATTAAACAAGCTAGAGCTGACTGCAGATATGATGAAGTTGCAACTTTAGAAAGTAATCTTAAAGAACTTCAAAGCGCCTACTTTACTATGAAACAGAGTAATAATAGTGATGGTTAGGTCGTAAAGATATTTACATTTTTTTTACTAGAAAATCCTGTATTTCTTATCAATTACAATAAGACTTAATAAATCGCTCTATTACGTCAAAAGTTTCACTGCATCTTATCTCGTGTATTACTGCACAATGTGATATATATTTTAAAAGTTCCTTAACATTGCTACATTTAATTCCAAGGTCAGCGTGATATTTCGCAAAAAGTATATTATTGAATTATTATTGTACATAACAATGTAAGAAAGTATGTAATTTATAATATATTTATATCGAAATTAAATGTACATACCTAAAAATGTACTATAAAACAATTTTTTATATACATACACATATACACGTATTCGCTATAATTATTCACGCAAATTACTGATAATAATTTTACATTGTTATTAAATTTCAAATAAAGTCATGAACGTGGAAGATTTACAATTTTTTTTTATAAAAAGATTAATTCAAGACAAATTTAAAACCTATTTATAAACAGTAAACAAAGTTGTTCAACGTGTAAAATGAAATAAAGTATACAACTGTTAAGTACAGTTAATAGATACGTTATTTATTATATTCCAAAACTGTAATTGGTAATTGCTGCGAACTCAATACATTCTCCTGTTCATCTTCACTATTTTTTGTGTGGACAGTGTTATCCATGTTAGCTGTAGAATTCCTCTGAAATTCAGCGATACACTGAGGCAATTCAGTAGAAATCAATTCATATTCATTAATATTTAGATTAGATAAATGTAATACGTTATTTGTTTCACTACTACCAAATACACTGTTCGATAGATTAATACGATCGTTTAAAAACGTTGGAAGTTCATTCGGGAGCAGTTCTTCGTATAGTATTGTTTCTTCTGCAGTTTGTCTAAATTTATTTAAAACTGGTTTAGGTAATTCATCAGACGTCATTTCTGCATTTTCAAAAACTAGCTGTGACAAAGTATTTGCATCAGGTATGTGTACACACGACAGTGCATTAGAAGTCTCTTTATCCGACAATACTTCTATGGGATCTTGTCGAGCATCAATATCTTCACAACTTTCAGAAGTTTCTTCGTTACATTTTTCTTTTGTAGAAACTAATTTTGTGGACTGTATATTTCTATCTACAAAACTATCGTTCGTATATTTATCTATTGCGTTACAATTGATATCTTTATTTTCATTAGTTTTAGAAGGAAGTTGAAATGCACAAATTTCGTCATGCTTAACTTTCTGAAATTCTTCTACCTCTTTTAATAGTTCTTTGATAATTGCATCTGAAGTATCTACAGGAGCAGGAGGCCCACATTTTGGGCGTTCTGGAAGTTCAACTATTTAATGGGGGAAAAAAAAAAGAAAAATGGTTGAAATATATTTAAATATATATAAAACAATATATATAACAGCATTTGATTCTTTATACCTTTTAGTATATCTCTAGCTACATAATCAGCAGCTCTAAATAATTCTGCTTTTACCAAAAGTTTGAACAAAGTATGCAAAGTTGGCCTCCTTTTACCCATTGTTCCCCATTCAGATAAAAATATTTCAGCTGCATTTCTCTTCTGTTGCTGTGCTGCTTGCTCAATTATACTAAAAGAATACAAGTAACAAACATGTAAAAATGAATTATTCAATTTCATCCATGTCAAGTAAATAGTTTCGTAAAATTACCTGAAATGTTCAGAAGTAAATTTCGGAAGATCAGATGTATCTTCTTTCGGTACAAATGCCATTAATTTTTTCCATAAATTTGACACATTTAGTATCCATCCAAGTTGATATAATTCTCCAGGTTTCAATTTTCGTAATTCGGTATCCCAGCAAATTGTATTTTGTGACATGATTATAATATATTCCACTTCACAACGATAACTGATCAATTACGACGCATAAAGCTAGGCTGTATAACAATTATAAATAATATATTTTTCAAAATAATTGAATGCAGAAAATATAGTTACATTCTCGCATATAGATATATAAATATGTAAGACCTATACAATATCGTATTATATTTCATACATATATTTATAAATTAATTTCTAACCTTTCTGTAACTTTAATTTTTACTACACACGGATAATGAATTTACAGATAATGATTTATATTTATTTCATTTTGTCAATAAACTAATAAAGAATAAATCTTATACTTCATACTTTACACTTTACTTAAATTGTGCAGGTTATATTTTGTACTGTACTTGTATAACATTTTCTTTGGTATCTACTATTCTTCCAAAAAACATAATAATTAACAACATAATTTTCCTTCGGCTACGGATGAATTTGAGTTAAACGTAAATTAATATTAAAAATAAATTTAAAAATGTATTATTCTAATAATTTATTTTATCAACATATACTGTAAAAAATTGTATAAAATGTTATTAGATATTTTTATAAAATACAAGCACATACTAGTTATAAGTTGCAATAATACATGAGACACAACAAATCTGTAATATATACAATGTATCACAGATATACTGAAATTCGGTCTACCATTGAGGTATATCATAACAATTCAGGTTATTGTTTATTTCTGTTTTCAAAAATTTATAGATCTCTGAATGCTCATTTCAATTTCATACAATTCCGAACATTTTGATCACATAATTATGTACATGTATCACCGTTTTAATAGTTACAAAATTTGAACTCTGAATATACTTTTCTCGAAAGCAAAAAGACTGCAATGAACATGAAAAAAACTTCTAATATCAACCATGTCACAATTTTATTCGCAGATACCCAAAGGAAACTATACATACATACCATGGTCTCATAAGCGATCTGATATACTTTTAGCATTTTCTTTACTGTTAGCAATTCGAGATCCAAATTGAAATGCTCTCTTAGGAAAATTTGCAGTATTTCGAAAACCAAGTTTATACGCTACTAAACGTAACAATAATTTGTCTCCTAAACCTGATGGCATTTTATCTGTTGGATAACACCTACAAACAATTTAAGGATACGAATTCTTTATCATCTTCATTATTATCGTTTTATTACTTGATTTACCTTTCCCATGGTTTCAATTGTTGAACATACTGTACTACATTTTCATCTAAATATGGCAATCTAGATTGGCGTCCATGATCAGACACGATACGATCATCACGGCCTAAATTTCTTTCAGAAATTCTAGACAATTCAATATTTAACTCTTGCGCTAAAGCATCCCATCCCTTATGTTTTAATATTGTTCTATGTCTCATGTAGCCACCAAACAATTCATCAGCTCCCATGCCTAACAACAGTACTCTACAAGGAGATTCATAGATGTTAGCACTTCCATCGATTGTACCTTTCGCACGACTTGCGAACCATACAGCACAGCCTAAACTTTCATCTAATATGGTACAAAGTGGATACAGTAAATTACAAATTCGTGAAGAACGGTATTTCTGTAATTCTGTCTGACTAATATTCACCTGAAACATGTATCATAGAAATGTTCATCACACTCATAAATTACAAACCAAGATTTAATAATGATACTTGCTTCCACAAAATTCCATTTTCTTTTCGGGCAAATCTTCGAAAGTTCCATAAATGTTTGTTTTCCAGTTTTTCTATCAGGAACATCATACTGTTCTTCCACACTTCGTTTAACGTTATTTTCATTGGATTTTTTAGATGTATTAACTAATTTTTCAAATGCAACATTGATCAAATCGATAGGTTCATTTTCTACCACATATTTGTCCGCAATTAATGCTAAAATTGCAGAATCTAAGCCTCCCGAAAATAAAATACCCACTTTTGCATGGTCGCATGCAATTTTTTCTCCTTTTAAAGCTAATTGTATACACATTTTACAGAATTTTGGCTGTTTTCTTATTCTAACTTCTACAGCTTTATGAAGAAGATGCGATAGACAGTCTACTCTTTCGTATGTATCTCCGCATTCTAACAAATATTCTACTATTTTGTAAAAGCTGTCAAAACAAGGACTATTTTCTAAATATTCTAAATCTTTAATATTAGGATGCATATGTAAATGCGTTGAAGTATTGAATTCTGATATGGTATCTCTAATATTAATGTCTACATTCAGGCGTGTTTCTAACGTCTCAATAATGTCTGTGAACCTTAAATCTGGCTCTTTCCAAGGATAGCATGAAAGATTTATTCTCAAATTAGTCAAATTTACTGCGAAGATTCCAATCGCGGGAACTTCTATAATTCCACTTATTTCTTTACTAGCGACAGACGTTAAAATCAAGGTATTTTCATCCGTATTCACTTTTAAAAGTAAACTGTGTCGTCCTATGATATCTCTGCCAAAATATAAAAAATTAGTCGACTTCTGAAAATATATAAAACTATATGGGCCTTGTATTTTTTGAAATACAGGCATAATATTCAAGGATGACTGAAGAGCATTTAGTACTGTATCGGTATCGCATATGTTATCTTGCGCCTAAAACAAACAAAAATAATATAGCTATAATTTTTATATATATTATTAAATGGGAAGTTACTAACTTTCTCAACATTCAAAGGAATACAAGCCTAGCGATATAAATCTATACATATAAGACTTTCTATACTATAGAAATACATACTATTTTATTGTTTGATACGTTAAGTCTGACAATGAATTTATGCCTATGCGCATATTGTAAAGAATGTTTTATAAGAGTATTTACAAAACAATACTTTATAAAAAAAAAACAGTCATCCATATAATATACAATATTTACCAAATCTCCAGAAAATATGTCTCCGTTCCATAAAAGAATATTTCCAAAAGAATCTACGGTAGGTTGTCCGTATAAATTAGAACCTTGCATCCATAGTATAGAAGCATTAAAATGTCCAAACCAACTTTGAGTTAGGTGTTCAACTTTTTCTGTTACTTTATCAGGTCCACGAGCATATATCAAGTCTTTACAAGCATTCCACTAAGAAATAATATAAAGGAATATTTTATACCTTCATAATCTACTTATCTCAGTTTATTTACAACATATATAAATACTAATACCTCATTTGATACTTGTGCACTCCTTTCAAGGTTTTGAGAAATATAACAGAATATACCGCACATCGTTTCACCGGTATAAACATAACCTTAATTTGTAATTACTCGCGATACATATACATATATGATAAATAACAATAAAATTGTCTACAATAAATAATTTATTCTAAAACATAAATCTTTAATTAAATATTATTCAATTCCTCGTAAGAATACGTACGAGCTTCCTACATATATAATAATAAAATGAAATTTTTTTGTCACGTGTCGACCATATCTGACCAATAGTAAGTAGGCTAGGTACAGTCAGCAGATATATAAATGTACCCTTAAAGTTTATACAACTATTTTACTATCGTACTATTCTTTCACCGCAACTAGGGTCAGACTCGATTTACAGAAAAGAAATGTTTGACGAAATTTTTTATCAAACCTAAAATTCGGATATAAAAATATGTACAAAATTTATGCAAATAATGACTACAAATATATAATAAAAACTCTAAAAGATGATACTGACATTCAACTTTCACTTCAAATTCTTTTCAGATTTTTTATCTTTATCTAATACTTACATATGTTTAATATGTTAAAACTTATGTGTCAAGATTTAAATTTGGAGAAATAAAATTTGTGCTTTGATTTATTCGATACTATTTAGACCATCATTGTTATGCATGAAATTTTCGCCATGTTGTCAAATACGGTAAACTTACGACGATAATAATTATTGTAATTGGACATTAAACCGTGACACTTTTCGAGTCAAAGTACAATCCTTGTTTTTTTAGATTATTTTTAATTAACTGTTGTCGCTACAATAAGATAAATATTTCAATTATCATTGACTTTCATGACAGTTTTTCAATCTATTTACAATATGATAAATACAGGGTATGTATTGCGAGTTTTGCGAAATATTTTGCAATTAATTACCTAAATCGCTTTAAAGTACAACAGATATTTATCATCAATACGCATATGTTAAAATAATAATCGTACAATTTTTTATTTGAAAAAGTTTAACTGGTTGAAGAAACCTGTTGAAGAAAAATCAATATCTGTTATTCTTTATTAATATTGTATTCAAATATAATTTTAAATGTTTAATTAATGCAGTTGGTATATTATTTGTGTACTAATTAGTGAAATAATTCTATATGGATATTTAAAACAGAAAGCTTGCGGGTCGCACAATTTTCATTACTGGAGCATCAAGAGGAATTGGAAAAAGTATTGCTTTGAAAGCTGCAAAAGATGGAGCAAATATTGTTATTGCAGCCAAGACAGCAGAACCGCATCCAAAATTACCAGGCACTATATATACTGCTGCCAAAGAAAGTAATTATTATTATTATTATATGTAAATTTTGATTTGTAATTAGTTTGTTTTTCATGAGAAAAGAACATTTTAAACATAAATTTATCTTCATTTCATTAAATAAAGTATTAATTTGTTTTAGTTGAACAAGCAGGTGGAAAAGCATTACCTTGTATCGTTGATGTAAGAGACGAAACACAAGTAGTTTCTGCGGTAGAAAATGCTGTTAATACATTTGGTGGTATCGATGTTGTTATTAATAATGCAAGCGCAATTTCTTTAACAGGCACATTGCAGACTGATATGAAAAAATATGATCTTATGAATAATATCAACACCAGGGGAACATTTTTAGTGTATGTATATACTGCAAGGATTATTAATTAATTTTTAATATTTTCACCTTTTTTTTTGATATACAAAATATAAACTGAAATTAATAACAACATATTAATGATTTTAAGGTCAAAAATATGTTTGCCCTATTTAAAAAAAAGCACAAATCCTCATATAGTAAACATAAGTCCACCGTTAAGTATGAGACCAATATGGTTTAAAAATCATGTAGCATATACAATATCTAAATTTGGTATGTCAATGTGTGCTCTTGGAATGGCAGAAGAGTTCAGAGAAGATGGTATAGCTGTGAATGCTGTTTGGCCAAAAACTGGTATTATATTTTTTATATGTATAAGCCTACTTTATTATCATGATCAATTGTTTACTTCTAGATCGCAAACTTTTATTTTAGCTATTCATACTGCTGCCATTGAAATGCTATCTGGTCCTGCATCTAGTAGTTTTAGTCGTAAACCCGAGATAATGGGAGATGCTGTGTATGCTTTAATCTGTAAAGATAGCAGATCTATTACAGGACAATTTTTAATCGACGAAGTACTATTAAAAAATGAAGGGATTACCGACTTTGCCAATTATGCATGTGATCCAGGTTCGTTCCTACGATAATACTATTTCTATTATTTCACGACATTAATATGTCCTATCTGTAATAACTAACCATAATCATCTTCCAGCAAACAAAGACAAATTGATGTTAGATTTCTTCGTAGAAGAAAATTTAGATTTACAAGATGAAATGAAAATTATTACTATGCAAACTAATGTTACTACACAGGACGCTAATAAATCAAATGCAAAAATTGCACAAATATTCACTGCCATCGAAGCGAATTTAAATAATGAACTTGTTAACAAAACTGGAGCTATATTTCAGTTTAATGTTAAAGGTAATGTCAACTGTACAGTAATCAATTGTCCTATTAACATACTATTTTTATATTGTTTTAAAATTGTATTATTTAATATAAATTTTGTAGGTGATGAAGCTAGTGTATGGTTTTTGGATTTGAAGAATGGAAACGGCTGTATAGGAAAAGGAGAGCCTACACACCCACCTGATGCTATACTGACAATGGACTCTCAAAACTTTTTCGCAATGTTTTCTGGTATGTAAATATATTTATGTAAGTTCTGTTCTTATAACGAAAAATTCTGCTATTTAAACATATTTCATATATATTATTAAGAATTAAATCGCAGTTTGTACTAACAATCACAAACTTTATAATCATTTAGGAAAATTGAAACCTGCATCTGCCTTTATGATGGGAAAATTAAAGATCAGCGGTAATCTTCAAAAAGCAATGAAATTAGAAAAATTAATGTACAATTTAAAGTCTAAACTTTAAAAGTTAAAAGATGTTATAATATATCCTTTCTGAAAGAACGTTTATATGTTTGTATACAAATGTTATGAAATGTTCATATTGCGAAAATGTCGTTATTTTTTATAAACAATTAACGTTAAAAGGAAATGTATATACAATTTTCGAAGGTAAATATAAAACATATTTTTACAGGTCCCTGTCATATTTTTTATAATTATATAAAAAATGCATTTTTGACTCAATTTTGTTGATGTATATTAAAATTAATAGCATTTATTGGGGTTGCTTTGTAAAAATAGAACAAGGCAATAAATGCTCTATGACTATAACTCTTGCTCCTTCGTAAGTTCCAAAAAATATAAAACCTCCCAAAGTTATCCACATTACTCTGGGACCGATACCGGCAAAAAGTCTATAAAAAACGTACGATGTATATTCGATAAGATCAATACTAATTATAATGCTAATGCTAAATCTTACCCATATAAGCCTTTTTCTCTATAAACATTTTTTATAACATATAATATTTTTAACTTTGAAGCATTTTCGTTTCTATGCGAAAGCATTATTCTTGTTTTAATAACGTCTAAGGGTGTTGTAATAGCAGCAGATATACCACCTAAGAAATTTTGTGCTATAGATTACAGATCAAATAAAACTTTACAATGTACTGCTATAAAATTTTATACCTGCAACTGCACCACATATTGCACTTTCTACGGGAAGAATATTTCTATCAATGTTTAAACTCCATATTTTCTTAAAACATTCCCAAATCGGAAATTGTATTAGGCTAAAGGGCATATCTCTCAGCACTGTGCTCCAATAGCCGCAATACAGTAATTTAAGACTAATGTCTTTTCTTTCAAATATTAAAGCTTGCTTTCTCTGTTTCAAAACCTCTATCGGTACTCGTATGAGGCAAGCCACCTATGTTCGATACGTATATAAAAAACTGAAATTTAATGTTTAAATTCTATGTTATTTTTATATGAAATTTACCATTTCTGCTAAAGATGCTGCACTCATATGTAAAAGGGAATGATATTTTTCAGGAATTTGGTGCTGTGTTACATTTTTGATACCTTCATAAGTTACAAAAAATAAAGATGCTGCAATATGAAAAGAACATTATTTATGTATATATAATTAATTATTGTTTCATTTAATTCTATGCGTATATTAGATTATTTAAAATGTTAATTTTATCTATTGAACGATGCATTGTTACCAGTTGGTGCAGAACCAATAAATACAGGAAAGATTCCTTTGTACAGATTAGAAAATCCTCCTGATTTTATAAAACCCTGTTTAGATTGTAATCGTGTTTTTAATGTATCTAATGGAAATAATATTATGTCTACAGAAACACCAGCTAGTCCTCCTGCCTATTTAAATCAATATTATTGAATTGTAAAACAATAAGTAGAATGCTTGCTTTTTCTTTTTTTTTTTTAATAAATTTTTTTGCGCTAATTTAATATAATTTAAACTTGAATATTAAATTAACAATCAATTTGTAACATTTTACCGACGTTTTGTAACTAATATTTTACAAAATTATCACTAATGGTTAAAGTAACAAAAATTTGCTTGTCATAATGTAAAATTTTAGTTAAATTTCCCGCAATTTTATTCATGTAAAAGTACTTGATACGTGCTAAAACTAATTAAATATAAATTATCATGTTTTACTTACGATTAAAGATGTAACAAATGTAATTTTTGTATCTGCCACATTTATCTGTTTACGTTGTGTTGTCATTTCGAATTGATATTTAAAACTTTACTATGTTTACCTTTGCTGTAATGAAATACATTAACCACTTATCATACTAAATACTAACCCAAGTCGCACGTGGGTAAGAAAATTGTATATTCAGTATCAGGTTGTATAATATATGTATTATTTATATGGAACTATTGATTTATATTATACCATGTTGTACCGTATTTGTATCTTTATTAACCATGAATGAAAACATAAATTGTTCCAAAAATTGTGAGTTTATTCATTGAGTAATCTTAAGGTAATTGTTATCTTCGTGTATTTATATAATCACTTAATTACCTATTTTTATGTTTATTCGCAATTGCTATAGGAATAAACACGTTCTCCTTGCTACACCATTTTCGTTAAAGTATATATATTAATAGTTACGATTATTCGAAGAATAAATTTATCTTCGTACATTTTAAAATAATATAAAACATTTTGTTCTCCTTTTTCTTCAGACATCTCCATTTAAATAAATACACGTTTGTGTTCTATGTGATTACTTCATTTCACAATACTCTAACCAAATTTTCTTTATCTTGCTCTGATCAACACGAATTCATATAAAACAAAACTGTAACTGATTGTCTAAAAACTTGATAATAATGAGTTTTATTATAAGTAATTTTTAAGAATTTACGAAAAGTTAATTAGCTTATTCTGATAATAAATATATAAGTTATAGTTATTTAACGTCCAAATGTATAAGTAGAATTTGAATCCGATGTTCCACGAGATCCAACTGATTTTACAGAACGAGGATAAGGTATACGAAAACCATCTAATATCCTGTGTCCTCTTCCTATATTGGATGATTGACTCGATATGTTAGTTCCGCAAGATGAAAAATATGAATTTGGTGTATTTCTATAAGCAAAAAAGATTAATTATTTGAAAAAAAGATATTCTATAGAATAAAATAACATATCATTTATTTATTTGTTGCAACAATAACATAATTAAAAATTGATAGTTTGTAAGTTATTAGCTTAGAAGAGCAATCTGTTATTATTTATTGATGGTAGGGACACGAAAATGAATTGTAAAAAAGATGCACACAACAAAATTATGGCTCCTTGAAATATTTAAACTTGTTTTTTCTAAAAGCTTCATTTTTAAATTAGCTCATTATTGCTGCAAACGAGTAATATAAATCAATATAACATATATTGTACCTTATGTTCATATTTCTTTGGTTATTAACACTTAACGGCGTAGAAGTATCGCTCAAAGAATTTAAGGTTCTACTCTTTACTTCAACAGACATAAGTTTCTTCTTTAGTTCTATGTTTTCCATTTTGAGTTTAATATATTTATCTCTCAGTAATTTGTTATTTTGTGTAACATTGTAATAGTGAGACTTCAGTTTTTCATATTTCTTATCCTTAAATTTGATTAACCGATTAAATTGTTGGCCTTATTAAATAGAGAAAGATTTACAGAACATACAATATCGTGGAAACGCTGTATCATAATTTTCATCTGATTATGTTGAAATCCGCATATTTTGTGCAACGATTCCAATGATTCGTTAAGCGGAGCAAAAAAGTATTCTACTTTTGACAGCGACGGTTGTTGTAATTCCACAGAAAAGATATCCAATTGTTGACACTGAGGACATTGTTTCTCAGCTATGTTACAAGAAATATATTTTCATGAATATCAATTATTATCGAACAATGTTTTACTTGGTTTTATGTTATGTTAGTTTTGCGTTTAATGTTTCATTATTCGTTTATTAGATTTTAGTGTCCTAGTATTTAAATATTACATCGATCGCTTCTAACATTTTTAAGAGAACATTTTCAATGTTACCTTGTTGTATACATCCGTGACAATATATGTGACCACATTGCGTTAAACAAAATGGTTTTTTCCCCCTATATGTTGTGCTAAAGCATTTGTTACAAATGAATGCGTCCATACTTTCTATATATTAAAAATAAATAAACTTTTTCATTACTGCACAGCTATAAAACTCTAATATTACTTGCGCACATTATGCAATTAAAATATTAAAAACTTTTTTAAAGAAAATTGTTACCTTTCATAAAATATATAAGGATATTTAAATGTTATGTTCAAATTGAATTCACTTTTTAAACAGGAAATTAATCAGTGTATACATCATGTTTCTAATAATGCAATTTATAATTTTTTTTCAAAGAATATCTATTAAATCCCTGTGATAAAAATATCGACATTAATTAGTTTGTAAATCATTCGGTATTTTATTACTATTCAGAAGTATGGAAAAATTGACATCGACTGTGCCACTAGTTTCGCGCCATTTTAAAACAATTTTAAAATGATGTATTTTGGCGCCATTTTTATTTTTGTCCTTATCCGTGCAATATAAGATTCTAGTACAGGGGTTTGATATAATTTATGGAAAACTCTACGTAATTGTTTGTTATGTCCTCTTTAAACTTTCTAATTCCCGTAAAACAACTCTTTTACTTTCCTGTGCTCCTGTTATCAAGAGTTTTAGTTTCATATGTTACCCGTTAGATGGCGGGGAGGTTTGTTTTTTCTTTTTTCTTAGTACCGACAAGCACGATTGTAGCCTGTTCTCGAGAAAATAACGATGCTGCTGAGGAATTCAGGAATCGGAGAATTTTGAGTTTTGTAAAAATATTTACAAAAGAGAGAAGGACTTGTAAATTCGGGGATTTGAAAATTTCCAAATACACGACAGATATCAACTACGCATATTAAAAATGTAATATATCAATAGCTAGAGGGATAATCTTGATACAAAGAATATAGACGATAATCACAAGAGTAACGTATTAATAAAAAGCGATGTGTTGAGACACGATGTACAAATTATTTTATCCGTAAAATTCATACATGTAACATGTAGTCGAAACGAAAGATATTTTTTTTAGACCGTTAAAGCCATTAATAAGCCACATTATTATTATCATCCGATGGCCCTGCCGTGCTATAATTTCTCTGTCGTCGATATTCCGTAAGAACCTGAAAAAGAACGAAACGATAGTTTAGCGAAATGTAAAGTGTACACGGAGATAGGAAAGATGAAATTCTGATAGAAACCTATAAAATTGCAACAATGCCACAAGCCCAACGATCTCCCGAGTTACCGGTGGTCGCAGAAAGTGGACTGCTACCTCTTCCTAGATCATCCTCGCCGGAATGAACAACTATCGCTCGTCCCAGAATATTGTTTGCTCCGCTAAGCGAAATAATCGAATCCTTAATGTTTACGCTTGCTTCTCCTTGAGCGTTTGCCTGGATATTGCCTAGATCTCCAACATGTCTCACCGTACTGCTCGGTGCACCGTGGGTAAGCTAAATACAGTGTTTATAAATATATAGAGTTTATAATACTTTTATAATAGATATTTATACAGGGTGGGTCAGCACATTTTGTCATCTAGATTTACGTAATTATTATTACGCATAGCAAACAATGTTTCAGACGAAGTTGAATGGTTTTAAGAGGGGCACATTCTGATGGTATATTTGTTTTCTAGGTGTAAAGTATTATAATCTATTTATATGAAAAAATCAATTAATAATGACGTAAATCTAGATGGGAAAATGTGGTGACCCACCCTGTATATTAGGTTTTCTGTTTCCGTGCCAGAATACAACATGTTCTCAGCTACGTTTGAAGCGTACTTTCTCTTTTATCTATCGGCCGCTTCTTATTTGTATGTACAATTCGGCAATTCTCACTCGTAAGCAAAGCATCTCGTCGAAGCGATAACTTACATTTGTAGGATTGAAATGTGGACCAGCAGACATGCATCCTTGTCGCAGATCTCCTTTTTCATGCACGTGGAAACCGTGCAATCCTGGTGTAAGGCCATACACCGTGCCAGTGATTTCGACAGCGTCGTCGCCCGTTTGGGTAATGGTTAAATGTCCGGTCACATTTTTCGTCGCAACGTCATGGGGCACCAGATGAACGTGTGCAGTTTTTTGCTGAAATATACAGGGTGTCTCGCAATTGGTATAACTCCCGGGTGGTAGCCAAGGTAATTCCGAACAACTTCTTCCTTCGCGAAAGTGAGCTTTGATGTTTCGTTTTTGAATTATCAACGAAAAACAACAGCCAATGAGAGCGTGTGCCTAAGCGCGGAAGCGACAGCTTCGAGCATCGAACAAGCGCCTTTGCGCCAGGACAGTGTACATAATTGCTTAATTGCTTAATAGGATGCCCTTATGCCGAAATTCGGTTAAATAATCACCGAAACAATTCAGATCAATTAGGTCAGTGTAAACATTTCAAATAAAATTCACCGATTCTTCGATCCTGCTTCCTTGAAAATACAAATGAAAATGAAAATGAAAATGCCTCTCGTAAGTGGATCGTTCCATCGATCGTGATTACTCTTTGGTAGAAATAATCACAAGGCCGGGTCAGTGAACTCGTTTTACTTCAATCTCGCTTTTCGCTACCATTTTTCGTTATAATATTTATACATCAGTTATCTATGAATAATCGTTTTCGTTAGCGTTCTTTATCCGTGGTTATATTACATTAGGCAATTGGCGATAATTGTAAAGCGATAATGAAAAAAGCGAGAGTGAAGCGAAACGAGTTCACTGGCCCGGTTGCGACATCGGCTGTTGTGCAGTCTATGTTCTTTTACGAAAGGTCAGGGTCGTTTCACCGATCATTTCACCGGTTTAATCGGTCGAAACAGCTGTTCAGAATTACCTTACCTACAATCCCTCTCCGGAAGTTGCACTATTTACGAGACACCGTATATACAGACTGTCCACGCCGAAGAGTAATAAATTCATTCGAAAATTTTCTTTCTATTTTACCATGCAATTTCTATGGAAACAATTGATCGTAGTCTGAACATTTATGGAAACACTGTGTTGTACAGAGATCGATTTAGCGTGGGCACTCTGTATATTTTTTCCACATTATTTACACCGTCACGTTGTTTCTGACTCATAATTCGATATCGAGGCTTTTTATGCGTGTATAATTTTCCAACTACTATACGTATTATACGCGTGTCCATTATGTTAGCATCATTTTTATTTTGACTAGGAATTGCCGATTTATTTAGTTTCGTTGGGTATGTAATGCCGTCGAGGAATACGCGAAGAGACGAAATAACACAACTTTACCTCTGCATTAACAACGACCACGATTCCAAGTAACAATACGAGCATTCCACTCATGTTGATGTATCTGAAAAGGCAAATAAATGATTGTTCTCGCGTCTAATGATCGCGATCGTGATATTCGGGAGAAAAGAGATGGTGGTAAACAAATGCAAAGTCTTTATAAAGAATAGAAGGAAACTATAGTTATTATAAATGATGGTGTTTCGAGAGAAACGAAAATGGCGATTTACCAGCGAGTAGATACACCGCGTTCTACACGTTCAACCTTGACGAACAAACGTGGAAAGTGAAAGGAACTTACCACATATAATATGTTCTCGCTATCATGGACACTGACTGACTGGTTGGACGCTGAGCTTACTCTTACTTATAGGAGTACCTCTACTATTGCACGCATCATCTCGTCCCTCTCTCATTCGGTGTTCTTCCAAAACGGTTACGGGAACGATCGTGCGCTATTAAATCATACGTATCTACTATCGCGACAATACGATCATCAAAGGCAACGAAGATTCTGGACCTGGATTCCTTTCCTCGAACAGTATCCTTCTCGTTCTTCGGTGCAGATCCGACGCGAACATTCGAGACATTGCCATTGAAAATCCTGAAGAGTCGTGAAGAACAATCGATTCGAACAGTGAATATTTGTAATGTCCTTGATCCGCGTCGCTTTGGTTCCGATTAAAAGAATAATCTGACCAAGAGGAAAATTCCAGATCATCCAGTATTTCTGCGAAAAACATATACATTTTTAGTACTAAGTAGAAATTGTGTAATGTCGCAAGCGTTAATGCACATGCAACCAAGATAAGAGATGTTTTGAACTTGCTTCCTTTTTTAAGCGGTTGAATGCATAATTTATATTTATACGTATAAATATAATAGCGGATAAATTGTTTGCCATGCTACCAATTGATTGTAATCGTTAACGATTGAATCGTTACTGATTTTCGACATAGTATATAAATGCACTCGTGGCTTTTTACGATGTAATTTAATCTTTAGTCGAACTTTTGATACATGTAATTGCGTAATCTTCCATAGATGATTGATCCGAATGGAATTCCTGTAAAAAATGTCAAGGTTTATCTCTTCGTTCGAAGATTCACCAGTGTACGTCCAACATCTAAAATCTAAAACATGATAGTTAATAGAAAATAATACGGTCAAACTGATGAAGAACGTTTATAGTGTGTACGATAGAAGGTGGGGATAATTACGGTGGTAAATTGCTCTCTTTTGTCTGCTTGAATCTTTCTTATAACGAATACCGGATATTATATTTGCAAGCTTCTGATTGTCAGTTCACCTACGAATGTGAATCACCTGATTGTGATTCACCTACGCAACAGCGTTTCGCGTAATTGAAACACCGTTGCCAGCTTTTTTTTTTTCTTTTCTTTTAAGTAAAACTTTTCGCTGAACTTTTAGTCGAGAAAAATCTGCAATACTGTTCCGGCACATTCATGGTCGATCTTGCGATGGAAAGCGACCGATTAAATTTCTGCAACTTTTTACGGATCGTTAACGAAATTTCGAAAATCTGAAACATTCGTAAAAGTGTTATGCGCCAAGACTAGCATCCGATTTCGGATCATTACTTCTTTAACGTTTTAAAGCTGAAAAATTGTGAAACTTCCCATATGATGCGATTTACGTTTATTAGTAGGTTACAGAATTATGCGTATGGTTTACTAAATTTCTTCCTCGACTTGGTCAGTCTTCTCAATTCCGAATCCATCGAGATCCGTCTGGACTTGCCCTCCGTCAAAATCTTTTTCCAATCGAACGAATGCTGAAAGGGCTGTTTTTCAAGTTCCGCTAGCACTTTCATCTGCGTTTGCGCGAAGTTGTTAAGAATCTCCTCGTTTGGATCCACTTTATCCGTCTGTTGACAATTCGTTAAAACGGCATTCTCATCATGTTCATATTGTTCGATTAAATGTTGCTTTTACTTTCACTTCTTGTTCGAGTAAAGCTTCTTCCACGGAAGCTTCGACTTGTTTTGCATCGGCTTGCACGAACACTTTCGCCGGCTCTCGTTTACGTTTCAGCATTAACAGATTTTTCGAATGTTCAAAAAGCTCCTCCTGCATCAGCAATGTCTGTTGTAATTTCTCTTTCTTCCTTTTCGCATCCTGTCGCATCTTCAGTATCGGTGCTCGTTGCTTCTCGAGCTCCTCTTTTCTTAGTCCTTTCTTTTCCAAAATAACTTGTTGCATACGCTTCAGCTCCCCGGCTTTCCATCTTTCACGAGCCTCCTCGATAAGCTCCCATCGTTTCTAAACGACACAGCGAAATTTCTCATTGTCCGTTTTTACAGTTCGTAACGATACCTAATAAACGAATCAATGAAAATCCTATACAAAGCTTGCTTCCCTGTCCTTCGTGGATGTTGCTTCAGCTTCCGTGGTCTCAGCTTTCGCTTGTTTTTCCTCTTCTAATTCCTTCATTTTTGTCGCTTCTTCTACTCGCTTTTGTTTCTCCTTAATTCCTTCGTAATTCGCTTCTCTCCATTGGTTCTGCCAAATCTTGCACTTGCTCACCTAGAATGGGAGGGCAGACGATTAGCTACAGCCAAATGATCAATTTACGCGATTCATTCTTTGTAACGAGCGATTCGCCAATTAGGCAATTAGTTTATAATCGAGGATTATAACGCTTTTATAAATGTAGTTGCTACGTTTACAGCTGCAAACCGATATACCCTCTTGATTTGTCGTTCAATAAATTCATCCATCCACTGGATGTTGGCGGTGTCCGATTTAAGGAAAATCACAGGAGGTAAGAATGTTCTTAAGATGCCATTAAAATCGCAAAATCCTATGACATAAGGATCCAGGTGTAACTCGTGAGTGTAGATCCCTGTGATTATGCGTCCCGATAAGCTTTGTATGGCACACGGTTCTTGGCTTTTTATCATAAAGTCCCATATTTCAACGGTACCGTCCATCCGTGCCAAGATCAGAACCGAAGGGCGAAATTTACCCCAGCTACAAGCAGTGAACCTGTGTTAACGGAGCATACATAATTATCTATATGTATATATAATACCTCTATACATACATATATAGAGGAAGGCTGGCTTAACAGTAATTATATATTTCGAAATTTCGAAATAAGTTAGTTATCATCGTACCTAACGTCCGATTTCTTCCACATTAGTGGCTCACTGATACCGTCTCTCCAAATAGCGAACACTTTACCACCTATCGTTACCATCATATTGCTGTAGTATCTGGATCGAACCGAATGGGTCACCGGTCCATCGTGTATTTTTTTCAACCAGGACCATTTGCATATTTCGGTATTAATAGCCAGATCCGTAGTGAAATCGTATCCTTCCCATGTGATGCAGCCAAACTCGCCTATCGGAGATATCGGAATTAGTTGTGTTCCTTTAACTTTCATGATACAGTGTTGTCTCGAAGATGAGCGCAACTCCGTGCAAACGGGAAATTTTCGAGAGAAAATTTTCTCGAACCTATCGAGTCAACGTTGTACATTAAATAGACCGATCAAATATTTCTAATATATCGCAAATTGCACCTTCAATGGTGCCAATATGTATTCTCGATTCCATCACGGAACTCGGTTTCTTGATAATATTTTTATAGAATCTTCTAATAGTGATATCCTTGGTGGGCAAAGCAATATCGGCGCGTTCCTTCTGAAATGTTGGCACGTGGATAGAAAGGGTAGTGATCACTTGTCTTCTACTGTCCATCGGATGCTGAACTTCCAGGATATAATGCGGTTTCAACACGGGATCGGAAGTGTTGCGCGGTCGAGGCTCTTTCGGAAACGTTCTTCCCGGAGTTGAACGGATTTTCTGCTCGAACGCTTCCCAGCTTGCGATCAAATCGCGTGATTAGTAAGTAGACCACTAATCGGGCAAGTAGTCAGACAAGCAGCTGGAAGCGAACGAGATCACTGCTAAACCAGCTTTGGATTACTTGCCTGCTACTTGTGCCTGTAGTTGTAAAGACGAACACGTCTTTACGCGCGTAACTCTACTAACTTCAAATCCCAGAAAGCTATCGTGCCATCCTGACTCGCGGTAATAAATTGCGAGAATAAATTATCAGGATCCTCGTCGTCCGGCAACGTTACGATTCTTCCATTTTTATCCACCCTATCGTACGGTGGAATCCATGCTATTCCAGTTATAGCCGCCTTCTGGCTGTCCTTTAACGAGGACATCGCTGTAGGTCTGACGAAGGACGTTCCAACCGCTTCTTGCATCCACGTAGTCAGATTTCTGATCAGAGTCTTGTATTTCATTTGAATAGCAGTGGTCACGACAACGGTTTCTACTTGAGCGATTTTTCCAGGAATGTGCCAAAGTACCACCTACAATTTCAACGATTTCGCATTTCGTTTCTTATACCTTTCGTTTGTTTTTCAAAACGATCTTTTTTTACTTAACTGGCCATTGGCACAACCGCCCACGATTCGATTACCATCGAGTGGATTCACAGCCACGGTTGTCACTTCTCTTGGACATTCTAACAATAATTTTGGCGCTAAGCTGTCATTGAAAGACCATACGAGGACGTAATTGTTCTCGTAGGCTTTGATCACCTATATAAAATATCTAATACTAATACTAATACTAATACTAATGTAACAAGTTGAAAAGGTAACATTGAATTTCATGATTCACCTCCTCGTGCGACTTAGGTCCTTCTAGATGTTGACTTTTTCCGTATCGCGTGTAAGCAGCGAACGCGACTCCCGTCCATAACGGGTGCCAGCAAAGATCGTTGATTACTCTTTCCACGACGTGTTTTTCATCGTGGAAACTTAAATGTTCCCTGTAGCCTTCCGGTATTGGCCATTGAGTGTCTCTTTCGTGTCGCACCAGATCCCCGTAATCGTTTCGGTAGATGTCCCAAGTAGCGTTCAACAATAACTATAAATATATTAAGTGTTATGTGTATAAAAATACAAAAGAATAAATGTTCGCGTACTAACTTGATCGCAAACTTGATCGGTAAATCGGCGAAAGAAATTTTTTAACGATTCCATTTGTTCTGGGTTGAAGCTGGATATGTTCAAAGGTTGATACTCGTATTCGTATTGGGCCCAACAATTCCTAGCCACTGAAAGCGGTGTCTGGGTGTCGACATCTCGAACGGACGGTGTTACTTGCGTTGCATTGTACAGCAGTTTACGCGAAACGTTTTCAAACGTTTGACGATAAGGAAGCAATTCGATGTAACCGTCTCTTTGGTCGCTGACTTTTCTGTCTTCGAAGTATACCGGTGAATTAAGCACATCACCTCTGCACGATACCTGCGAATAAACGCACGGGGGCACGAACACGAACATGAACGCGAAACTTCGCTTTTTTACCGGTTACCGATTTGAAGAAAGTAACAATTAGGCAACTGATTCGAATACTTCGTAATATGCGAAAGCGAGATTTACTCTAACAAAGGGATTTAAACGGTTCAAAGGGTTTACCTCGATTTCTAATAAAGGCCTCGTATTTTGTAGAATGGTCGTTTGAATCTCCTCACCGGAACCCAGATCTTTCCAATCTCCTGCTGGTTTGTAAACAGCAGTTCTCACGCGATTTTCGTGTTCCCTTCTCTGCTTTTGGATAAGCGCGATTACAGCGTCTCTGGCTTCTTCGGTTAAGCAAATGTAGAATTGACCCTCCTCGGTCAACGAGGGCACATAACCGATAAGTATTCTTTTATTCGGAAACTTTTCTACTTCATCCTTCACGGCTATAAAATCGCTGCTCTCCTCGTAAAGGTATATGTTATCCTCGATAATTTCTTTTCGTACGTAAACCCAAGGATATTCGGTGCTGACATTCTCCCCGATCACACAACCGACCGCTTTTTGTGTTAGAGGCGATAGGTTGAGCCTCGCTACGCCCGACACACCCTGATAAAGAGAGATCATCGTAAAACGATCGCCGATTTCTACAATGGAAAAGGATCGAGGAAACGGAATTTTTCAGTTTTCTTTTTATCACCCTCTATACTCTATACGTAGATCATTCACCATCGAAACAGAGTATCGAATTGGCGGCTTCGATCGCGCTGGTTCAGGCGCGATATCCGTCGAACTCAGTTTCAGGATATCGCTGATCGATGGACCCGAAGAAGCATAAGCATCCAGTTCATAGATAGTTTTCCGTCTTCTCCTTGGTTCCTCGGAATCCAGGTGTAGCGTTTTCTTTGCTTCCTTTTCCCAATCTATCGTTTCGCTCGAAACGGCTGCGACAACATATTTCCTATCAGTCTAAAGAATTTACCATTTTTCCGCTTATTTTCCGAACATTCAAAGTTATAACTTTGGATTTTCGAACTTTCACACTTTTCAAAATAATCCGATGCAAACTAGTGAGTCGTTCAAAATCGTGAGATCGTTTTTTAACGCATAAAAATACACATATCGAGTATCAATGATTTCATAAATGCGAAGTATATATTTTGCAACAAAGAAAATTGAAACGTACGCGGTAAATAATAGATTAATTTTTTAATAATCGACGAATCGACCAACGATTATAATTTCGAATGAAATTTAGCAAACGTGTTACCCTTTTCATAATCTTTTGCGTACTCAGGTACCTCTTCGTAATCCGGATACTCGTCAAAGTCATCGTAATTTACTTCCTCGACCATCTTTGTTTCTTCTACTTCGAATGCGTTTTCTGCTTTATTATCTCTCTTTTCCTCTTGGTTTTCTACTTTCTCTTTTTCATCTTCTTCCTCTTCTTCTTCTACATTTTGATTCTCCGTATTGTCCCGAGTTTCATTTTCGTCGTCCATGATGCTGCCAATAACCTTCTCTATGGATGTAAATATGTATCTATCAATAAACAAAATAAATATAACATTTATCTACTATACTTCTTTAAATTAAATAATTTAAATTCTGCATATGTCTGTATAACAAAGTAACATTTCTTTCGCAAACATAATTATACATTATACATACATGAATATCGTAAAAATAATGCTTTGAAAGAATTTCTGCAAAAAGCTATACGTATCTCTACTTACCTATAACTTTTTCAACTTCATTCGAGTTAGCGACATTATCGACTCAATCTACTTTACCGTCATTATGAAACAAAAAGATTTTTTACATATATAGCATATCTACACATATCACATATATTTAGCATATCTTTCGCAAAAAGGAGATTATTTATGAAATTTCACATGATTTAGAGCATGACAATTTTGCGAACGAACAAACTAAATTTTAAAGAACGCATAGAAACGAGGCTTCCGAAATGCTTGTATACCTTTTCAACGGATTACTTTACAGTAAAATGTTGCTAACTGTTTATTACAAAATGAACCAGTTGGTTTTTGTAAAGTAAGCATTTATTTGAGAATATTTGATTGGTTATTGTTTTCGGTGAATGAAATATAACGCATACCAATGTTGTTATAGCGAATAGTGGGGATTCATTCCCCTTGGCCGCCATTTTCCCTAAGGAAACCTACCATGTTCGTGATGTATAGTGCAGATGCGTGTAAAGCATAGCATGCCTATACTGTAAAGTAATTACAAACGGGTGGGAATTGAGAATTGGTAGGAATTTAGGAACAGTTTCAACGACGCGTTCCGCTGACGAGATTCGTTCGTGCGTTGCTCTCTAAAAGGGCAATGATACGATGAATACTATCAGGTGTTTTGTGTTCGTGTTCACAATTACAAGTATTTCATTTAGTTCTGCGTGTAAGTGCATTTTTGTTATTGATCGTCTGAAATTTCTCTTCGATGTTACAATAAATTTTCTGACATGATTCATTACAGCCAAGCCCATTTCACAACATGGCGTAGAGTTAATGCATAATAGGTTCAATTGAAAAGCGAATCAGTGTTTATATTTCATAGAATGAACGTATGCATTTTCATATGATTAAAATTTGTTTATTTTTTTTCTTGCTTAAATGTTTTCTAATAAAACATTGTTATATATATATATATTCTACACCGTACGTTATGGAAGAAGCGCAATATTTTTTTTTCTTATCGATTATATAAAATATAATTCCTTAATTGCATTAATAAATCAATAATTTTTATATCAAATAAATTACAAATATTGGGTCGTTTTAACTAATTACAAGTGTTCGATTGTTTTTAAGTAATTAAGTAAGATTAAGTCCTTAAATTTAAACTATGTTTTAATTTTTAATTAGACGATGAATGTAATGAACCACTTTTGGAGAGAGCTCACTTAACAGCCACTACGTCATTGCCCGAAAGAGGTCCGAGTAATGCCAAACTCAATGGTAAAGTTCCTCTTTAATTTCCTCTAAATTCTAAATTGCACTTTTTCATAGATATTCATTTAATGACATTTCCTATTTTATTTCTTTAAGTATACAACTATTTCATTATGTAGTTTGTTGCTTGTTATCTATATATTAAGTTCTGAAAGAATATGGAACCACCGGTATCTTATTAATGTTATCGTGATTGCTTGTTTTCAACTTTATTTATAAATATACTTAATAACAATGTAGGTAGTGTATTATGTATTACTCATCTATATACTTATGTTTTAACGACGAAAGTACAAATCTTGAAATCATAATGGAGCCCAAGTTAAAGTGGTGTTGGTATTTCCACTATTCACGCCCACTTTCATTAAAAGAATTTTAGATCTAAATTATGTCGACTCTGTCTGCTGACTCGCTGCATAGTTATTCTGTACATCTCGGTTCTTTTTAAGTAATAATTTCTTCTTCGATCATAATTCGTTGATCGATTAAAAAAATAATTATCTTATCTATTTGCTTCAGGTGGATGCTAAAGAATAGCCTGGTATTTTTAAAGTCAAGATTTTTTTTCAAAAGGAAGGAAATAAAAATTTATTCGTGTAAACCAGATATACTTAATAGTCTAAAAATGTTTCAAAGTATTCGATGGGCATTCAATTGGAAGGAATGGAATCCGAACGAAAAAGACTTTGCATATGCAATTTCTTGTATACAGTCAGAAGAAAAAGAAAGATTAGGCAGATTTATGTATCGCAAGGATGTTAGGGCTTCTCTTGTAGGGAGATTAATGTTGAGAAAATTTGTTAACGAGTATGGATGCATTCCATATAATAATATACTATTCACTAGAGATATGCATAATAAACCAGTTTTAAAAAATTTATCCTTGAACTTAAGTTTTAATGTATCGCATCATGGTGATTATACAGTTTTAGCGGGTGAAACGAGAAACTTAAAATTAGGTATAGATGTAATGAAATTAGAATATACTGGTGGCAAACAATTGTCTGAATTTTTTCGCGTAATGAATAGAAATTTCTCATCTTCCGAATGGAATGAAATAAACAACTCGTCCGTAAACGAGTTGGGACAAATTGGTATGTTTTGTAGACATTGGGCTCTGAAAGAGAGCTACTTAAAAGCTATAGGTAAAGGTATCCTTACTGAACTTGGTGCACTTGACTTCAGAACAAAGTCAGAGCTTATCAAAAATAGTATTATAACTGATACAACTTTGTATATAAATGGAATAAAACAACAGTGGTTATTTGAAGAAACATTATTAAATTCGCAACATTGTGTCGCTGTAGCTTTACAAGAAAATGGAAGTGTACCGCAATCGCAAAATAATCTTTTTAAAATAATGGGCACTGATGAACTGTTTGCAAATGCTGTCCCTCTATTTTCACAAGATTTCGAATATACACAAAAATATTTAAAGAAAGAAGAACATCCGTAATCTTGTGTTTTATCTATAGTTTCTTTTATAAATTATATATTTATGTATAATAAAGATGTACAGACATAACAATTCTATGTGAATTTAGTCAGCGAGTATAATAAAATAATTTGAAATACCAGTATAAATTTTATTTTACCTTATCATATAGTATTTTATATGGTAATGAATAATTTCAAATATTTTTGAGTAAAAACAATACACGTACCTATTACTATTATTCCACTCTTGTGCAAGGGCAAGGGAATTATTCTTCGAATAATGTATGATCTTGTAGATTTTCCTTACATATATTCAAGTTTCTTTTTAAAAAGTATCGCTTGCGACTATTTTGTTAGAACTTCAAAAATAAAACTGAAATATCCTAATTTACATAAAAATAATTACATCGTAATAAGTAAGATACTAGCTAGTTCGTATACTACATTATACGTAACTTAATTTTAAATCTATCTTGTTTAATATGACTGCTTTTTTAAGTTCATTTTGAGTTGCATGCATGCGTATATGTTGTGGCGTAGGCGGAAACGCATGGACGGCTAGCAGCTCAGACTTTGATCAGTACCTTATAGTCGACCTGGGTCAAATAATGAATATCACAGCCGTGGCGACCCAGGGGCGAGCAGTTCAGAATGAGTATGTTATGGAATATGGTATCAGTTATGGTACAAATGGCCTGGACTATGTTGATTTCAAAGAAGAAGATGGTAATGTTAAGGTAAACTGATCTTTTACAATTTTTAAAATAGGTGTTTGCGCTTACATAGCCATAATCCAAAAGAAAATTTATTGGAAGGGTATACGCATTTAGTAACTAATAATAACTAATCAGAATTTCTTGCAACATATGAGTGTAACAGTTATAGTGTAGATTTAAAAATTGATTGCTATCTTAATTATACCCTTAAGCATGTAAAATTGATGGATGCTTTTTTAGTAGTAATTTATTACAATGGTTCATGGGTAAGTATCGTTTGCATGTTCTCTCTACATATATGTTTCTGGATTGCTTTTATAACACGTTCTTATCATAATTTCATACATATCTTCTAAATTATTACAAACTCTTTGTTAACATTTCATTTATGAAAGTATCTTTACTCTCATAAATGTAATGAAAATGTTAAAAACATGTATTTATGAATATAAATCGAATAGTTTTACTTTATGCTCATTTAATTACATGACACATTCTTCTTGCCACTTATCTGCTTTGCTTCTACTCTTTTTCTTTTACACATGGACATGGGGCTGGGCTTTGCAGGAGGTTCTACGTGGTCACCAGAGCTTAGCAGTTATGATCAACATCTTACTGTGGAACTGGGAGACAGATATGAGATACGCAGCATTGCCACACGAGGTCGTGCTCATACTAATGAATATGTGACAGAGTATATTGTCCAGTACTCTGACGATGGTCAAGCCTGGGCCAGTTATGAAAGCCAGGATGGTGTAGATGAGGTATTAACAGAGATACTGATTATAAGAAAACGTAGAACTTCTGTAAAAAGTAATCATTTGTAAACATAAGTTTCACTCAGTTTTTTTTTTTTTTTTTTTTTTTTTTTTTTTTTATATATATATTTAATATGCAATGCAATGTGTCATAGATTCTGTACATATTAAAATATCTCTCTATTTTTAAACAACAGGGACGATCATTTTATTGTAAGGTCCAGAACAATAACTTCAAGTACCTTTTGGTGAAGGCAGAAACAAAAATTACAACATTCTTTAGTAACTACTTTAAAAGTACTATTACTTTTCTATTTCTCATGTAATAACTATTAATACTCTGAAATCTATTTTTGAGAAAGAGTATTGTTGAAAGTTATATTTTTTAAACACTGTTTACCGAAAAGTACTATAATACTTAATTTCTAACAATAAATTTCTTGCTTTTATATCTTTGCACTTATAATTAACAATGCTATACTAACATACTTATAGAAAAGAGCATGCTAGATATTTACCGATTAATGTTCATTCCTAATCACTTACATGCAACAAAATTTTAAGCATTAATATTATATTTTCAACAAATACATGTTACTAACTGAACATGCAAAATTTCAGTAACTTATTAGCTCGAATAAAAATTTTCAATTTGGAATATTTGGTGTACGATTAATTTCTATACATTTACAGCAAATTTGATAAAGATTTCATTGTTTGAGTCACTAATAAAAGAAAACAATCATCTTTTTTCTTTTGTCTTCTCTTATAGATGTTTAAGGGTAACATAGATGGTGACACTACAAAACTTAATAAATTCGAAGTACCAATTATTGCACAATGGATTAGAATAAATCCAACACGATGGCGCGATAGAATATCGTTAAGAATAGAATTATATGGATGTAATTATGGTAAGAGTTATAAGAAAGTAAAAGAATTAATCATTTAAGGTCTTAAAATGTTTAGACGATTTCTTTTTTATTTCTAGTGTCTGATGTTCTTTCCTTTAATGGTTCATCTCTTCTACGATATGATTTGTTGAGAGAACCAATAGAAACAGACAGACATTTTATACGTTTTCGATTTAAAACAAATAACGCTGATGGAGTTCTAATGTATTCACGCGGTACACAAGGAGATTATATAGCTTTACAATTAAGAGATAATAGAATGTTATTAAATATCGATCTTGGATCTGGTATTATGACAAGTTTATCCGTTGGAAGTCTTTTGGATGACAATATGTGGCACGATGTTCTAATATCTCGCAACAGAAAAAACATTTCATTCTCTGTAGATAGAGTATTAATCAAAGGAAGAATAAAAGGAGCATTCCATAGATTAGATTTAAATAGGGCAGTAAGTAATCGGAATCTGTAAAATGTCGTTTACTGTATGCGTGAACATATAATTTTATTTAATATATAAATGTTTGTTTAGCTTTACATAGGTGGCGTACCTAACAAACAGGATGGTTTAGTGGTTAATCAAAATTTTACAGGATGCATAGAAAACTTTTATTTAAATTCAACAGGCATTATTCATGATTTAATAAATACCGAACTCACCGGTGAAAATTTAAGATATTATAAAGTGAATACGGTTTACAGTTGCCCAGAACCACCTATTATTCCTGTTACATTTTTGACTCATGGATCATATGCCAGACTTAAAGGATACGAAGGAATATCCTCTTTGAACGTATCTCTTACTTTTCGAACATACGAAGATAAGGGAATCATTTTGTATCATCACTTTACTTCGCCAGGTTATGTAAAGGTATGTAGATCCATTGTATTATTGATACAATATAAAAATAAGTTTTTTTTTTTTTTTTTTCTTTTTTTCTTTCTTTCTTTATCGCTTCTATTAATACATTTTCACATTTACAGCTATTTTTAGAAAACGGCAAACTTAAAGTTGATATCCAAACAAACGAAAGTCCACGAGTAACTTTAGACAATTTCGATGAAAATTTTAACGATGGTAAATGGCATCAAGTTATTCTAACAATTTCCAAGAACAGTCTTATCTTGAATGTCGATGGAACGCCTATGAGGACTAAACGTATGTTAAAAATGATAACTGGACCAGTGTACTTGATCGGTGGTATGACTGGGGTAGAAAGTAATCGCGGTTTCGTTGGTTGTATGCGAATGATAAGCATCGATGGTAATTATAAGATACCAACTGACTGGAAGGAGGAGGAATATTGTTGCAAAAACGAGATTGTTTTCGATGCATGTCAAATGATGGATCGTTGTAATCCAAATCCATGCAAACATTCTGGGATTTGTCGTCAAAATTCTGATGAATTCTTCTGTGATTGTGCCAATACAGGATATACTGGAGCCGTATGCCATACTTGTAAGTAAACAAATAATTAATTCGAATTGTAGAATAATGATGGACAGATGATACTGGTGTTGGAAGAGTTTGAGGAAAATTAGAATTACACAATATATATATATATATATATATATATATATATATATATATATATATATGGGTATCCAGGGAGAGCCAATGAGATACGGTTATAAAATATAGAGAGAACCTTGGATCTGAAGTCACATAACTTAGAAAGAACCGAAAATAGGTGGAATCTAAGAAAACCTGAAACGTTTCTCCACTTCTGACAAATATCCCTTCTGCGAACACAGTTGCCCATCACTGTTCTAGACACCGTCACATCTTGAATATACACTAATATTATTCGTTATCTTTTATACAGCCTTAAATCCTCTTTCGTGCGAAGCATATAAGAATATCAATTCAGTCAGTCAACGAGCAGACATCAGAATAGACGTTGATGGAAGTGGTCCATTGAAACCATTTCCTGTAGTCTGCGAATTCTATACCGATGGACGTGTGAGAACGATTTTACGACATAATAATGAACGTATGACACCCGTAGACGGGTTCCAAGAGCCAGGTAGTTTCGTTCAAGACATAATTTACGACGCGGACATGGATCAAATTATAGCTCTTCTCAATAGATCCATGAGTTGTAGGCAAAGGATTAGTTACGAATGTGTACATTCCAAGTTATTTAATTCACCAGGTGATTTCATACATATATAAATGTAAATATGAATAAATACAAACTTATGTTGTTCACTTGTATCAAAAGCATATTTTACAATTTCAGTAGCTCAAGGAGATTATTTTAGACCGAATTCGTGGTGGGTCAGTAGAAACAATCAAAAAATGGACTATTGGGGAGGTGCATTACCTGGTTCACGTAAATGTGAATGTGGTATACTTGGAAATTGCGCGGATCCTACTAAATGGTGCAATTGCGATGCTGACTTGGATGGTCCTCTCGAAGACAGTGGCGATATTACCGAAAAGGAATATCTTCCTGTCAAGCAATTACGATTCGGTGATACCGGTACACCGGTCGATGACAAGAAGGGTCACTACACGCTAGGTCCTCTTATTTGCGAAGGCGATGGTAAGTTAAAGAAATTTGCTTGATTGCGTGCACGTGAACGAGAAAATTTAATATACTTTAAATTGTTTATAAGGTTCTGAATTACCTTGGTTGTCTACCAAGGTAAGGTCAGGTAAGACGTAGTAGTTAGAGTAGTTAATTTGTAAGTAAATACAATTAATAGTAATTGGTAAAGCGTACTTAATAATTATCACATTTGTATTAACCCTCACAAATTCGTAGTTACCTTTATATCATTTGTACCGAAACAGAAGATACGCGTTATCCCGCTGTAAAATAATTGAACACTGTTTTATTGTAGATTTGTTCATGAACGTAGTAACATTCCGCATTGTTGATGCTACCATCAATCTACCAACCTTTGATATCGGTCACAGCGGTGATATCTATTTTGAGTTCAAAACAACCATAGATGACGCTGTAATAATCCACAGTAAAGGACCAACAGATTATATAAAGATCTCCATAGTCAGTGGAAACCAGATTCAGTTCCAATATTTGGCAGGCAGTGGTCCACTTACTGTGAGCGTGCAAACATCGTATAGATTAGCTGATAACCGATGGCATTCAGTGTCGGTCGAACGAAACCGTAAGGAAGCCAGAATCGTGGTCGACGGAGCACTGAAGAACGAAGTGCGAGAACCTCCAGGGCCAGTAAGAGCGCTTCACCTCACGTCAGATCTCGTGGTTGGTGCTACGACAGAATATAGGGACGGTTACGTGGGTTGTATCAGAGCTCTTCTTCTAAACGGTCAGTTGCAAGATTTAAGGACCTACGCGCGTCAAGGTCTGTACGGAATTTCTGAAGGTTGTATGGGCAAATGTGAAAGCAACCCGTGTCTCAACAACGGTACGTGCTATGAAAGATACGACGGATATTCATGCGACTGTCGTTGGACTGCGTTCAAAGGTCCTATTTGCGCAGACGGTACGTAATTCGTCTTTTATAGACGATTATTTTATTTAAAATTGTTCATTGACGTAACCATGATTTTTGTCCGGGATGGGCCCTAGATCCTCTCTGTAGCGTCACATTATACACACGACCAAGTAATTTTTGGAAATTTCAGAACTTCCAACACGTTCTATATGATAGCACACGATTGAAAAGGCTAAACCCATCCTGGTTCTATTTAATTATGTCAATGAAAGTTCTACATACATTGTCGTATAACGGTGAAATTTCATTGTTACAGAAATTGGTGTAAATATGCGCCCCAGTTCCATAATAAAGTATGATTTCATGGGTAGTTGGCGTTCAACGATTTCTGAGAAGATTAGAGTTGGTTTTACAACAACGAATCCTAAAGGATTTTTGCTCGGTCTCTTTTCAAATATTTCTGGAGAGTACATGACAATTATGGTCTCGAACAGTGGACATTTGCGCGTCGTTTTCGATTTCGGTTTCGAGCGACAAGAAGTTATATTTCCCAATAAACATTTCGGTTTAGGACAATATCACGATGTCCGAGTAGGCAGAAAGAATTCTGGAGCAACTCTCGTGTTGCAAGTTGATAATTATGAGCCGAAAGAATTTCATTTTAACATTAAAGCTTCTGCCGATGCTCAGTTCAACAATATTCAATATATGTACATAGGAAGAAATGAATCCATGACAGAGGGATTTGCTGGTTGTATATCTAGAGTAGAATTCGATGATATTTATCCTCTGAAATTATTATTCCAAGAAAACGGACCAGAAAACGTCCGTTCGTTAGGTACCTCGCTCACCGAAGATTTCTGCGGTGTAGAACCAATTACGCATCCGCCTGATATCGTCGAAACCCGTCCTCCACCACAGGTAGACGAAGAAAAAGTTCGAGCTGCTTACAACGAAACCGATACAGCGATTTTAGGAAGTGTTTTAGCTATTATTATCATTGCATTAGTGGTAATGGCAGTACTTATAGGAAGATATATGTCGAGACACAAAGGTGAATATTTAACGCAAGAGGATAAAGGTGCTGAGATAGCGTTAGACCCAGACTCAGCAGTTGTTCATTCTGCTACGGGACATCAAGTTCAAAAGAAGAAAGAATGGTTTATTTAAATATAAAATTACGCTATTATATTATTAATGCCAGAATATTTATAGATAAATATGCTTGTAAGTGCACTTTGAAGTGTCATACGAAAAGTTTTATAAAACGTGAATAGTACGAAATCTCCATTTCGCTGTTTCGGTTTATAATCGTGTAAAATGACAGCAAACTTTGCTAAATTTCGTTCATGGAATACAACCAGTTTATCGAATATTTTTTAACGAAATATATCAGACTGATAAAGGTAAGGAAAGTTTCCTTAGAAGATTCATCAATCAGCATACAAAATTTTATTCGATTAATGTTAATTTATATATAAAAATTAAAACAAAGTGTCATTAACGAAGATAATAACAAGGATAACAATTACGGATATTTCACAAAGAAATTCGTGTAATTGTTTATGATTAAATGTTTGAAGATACTCCGTCTTTATTTGGTTTTATCTTTTAAAGTAAAGATTTATTATTATACTTGTAGCATTTTATTACTAAAATTATAGTTTTAAATTTATTTCGATACATAATGCGAATCGTAATGAGTATGATATTCGTAGCGAATTACTGAAAATAAGAAGTAGTGAAAAACCGTTCACAGACTGTTGTTATCATAGATCGCGAGGTGCATAAGTATTTATTATGTACTTTTGTAATTTAGACCTAACATTACGGCAAGATAGTAATACGCTAGATACTTGTTTATTTTACCATTTAGTCATTTTACAAACGAGAGCAGTTACTCATTTTTTTATATTTCTACGATATCAGTTGTTTTTAATATTATTTGCCAAGTTATTAACGATCAATTGACAAATATGAATCATATAAAAAATAAGTCTGTGTCTCGTGTACAAATTCTGTTATTTCTTTTATCGGCGATTACTTGTACATACAAAATGTCCAAACTTCATAACTTTTGTTGCATGTAAAATACTTTCTTTACTGCAAAAAATATTTTTAGTAATATTTGTAATGCTTACCGTCCAAAGTGCATTTTAATTTCTTTTTCTATTTATTTTATTTACATTTGTTTATTGTGTATTACAGATATTTTATTTCTTTTTGATATTTTTTTTTTTCGCCCTTTTGAATTTTAGTGATCCGAATTCACAATTGTAACCTAATATTAATCTAGTATCAATGATATCGTGTACGGTACGTGTAACAGTGAGAGTGTACATACGTCATTTTTATACAAAGAAAATGTTTTACTGTACTAATATGCCAGTGTATATTTTATATACTGTATTCATAGCAGAACGCATGTGCTGCTCAATAAAAATAAAAGTCTTGATTACGACTTTGTAATAATAATTCCTTGAAATACAACTAATTAGTGAAATGTGTGATTTGTAATGACACAAGTTTCACGAAGTTGCCATAATTATATTAAAAGATCAATTTTATACTTTCATATGTAATAATAAAACGTCGAAAGTTACAAGAAATTCGAATTTATAAAAATATCAAAAATTTAATAATTAAAAGAAATATAGTGTACATAATAAAAATCAATGATGAAATTATAATCCTTTGAAATTTAGGCTATAAAAATATGTCATATGTAATTAAAGAATTGTGAAAAGAAAGGCCATACAATAACTTTAAGCAATAATAAAAATTGCAATATTTCAACTTTTATTCAAAACATTCTATATGTTAATTTGTAAATACTTAAGTATTTCATTTGGTACAAAACTATTATTTAAACATTTTGGCATGTAACTTGTTTCGTGTATATTTTAACGTATAATTATACAGTGTAAATCTATAATACACTAATGTAACTTTAATATAGTACACACATTATGAAATGTATCTCGGATCTTGTTTTAGAATAAAAGTTGTTTATCTGCCTACCACGTATACAGACAAATATATTTTTATTGTTAAAAATATTTTCATCGCAACGTAAATGACATTAATTCAATCATTAACGCCCGATGTGGTGCTACTACTTCTACTAGGTGTTTCGCTCGTTACTGGTTTCGCCACGGAATCGTAGAGGCAATCGTTATCTGCTAAAGATAAAAAGAAAAAAAAAAAAAAAACGAAAACTATTACTAGTAAATTGTAATTATCAAAATTTTCTCAGATATACTGTTCCTTTACCTGATTCGCTATCGTTGACTTCGTGAGGTGAGAATCGACAACCCCTGGCTAAATAGTATTTTAATTTGCCAACGCTAGCTAAGATTAATCCTAAGAATGGAGGAGAAGGTTTCAACGGTCTCGATAAATATTCCGGATGAAATTGAGTAGCAACATAGTAACTGTGTTCTTTTAATTCGGCTATTTCCATACGTAGTTTATCTTCATTATGACCTGAAGAAGGTAATAAAATAATTAAAAGTAATTAAAAATCTCAAAAAAGCAATTTTTTTTTTTTAAAGAATTTTTTAAAATTAATAGTTATTTTTCTTCTGTATTTTAATATAGGTAATTAACGCGATTTAATTTACCTACAAATTTCAGTCCAGCTTCTTCCAACTCTTCAATATATTTTGGATTGATTTCATATCTATGCCTGTGTCTCTCTTCTATATAGTTCTTGTTACCATACAATTGTTCTATATTTATAAAATACGATATAATTCTAAACAAAATTTTTGAAGCAAAAGAACATTTGCTAGATAAAATTGATAAAATATTCTGTTACTAACTTATAATAGAATTATCATCTGTGAATAGAGTACGTCTTTTTCCAAGTCTCATAGTTCCACCCATATGACCTGGATTATGTTCTGGCATATCTATGACAAGAGGGTAATCAGTTTTTGGATCGATTTCTATGCTATTTGCATCCTCAATGCCCAAAACGTTTCTTGCGAATTCAATAACCGCTACTTGTAGTCCCAAACAAATACCTAAATACGGTTTATCATTTATTCTACACCATTTACATGCCTCCATTTTCCCTTGCATGCCTCTTTTACCAAAACCACCTGGCACTATGACACCGCTACAAAACAGTACGAATGGCATAATAAAAATTTAACGTAAACAAAAATTAAACAAGTACGCATGTTTTATACATATGAAACAAAGAATTACCTGCTTTTACAAAGTTGTTGCCAAGCTTCGTGGTACAATACAGGATTTGTTGTTTTCATTGTTTGTTCTAAATTGTCAGCCTCTATATACTATAACCATTATAATAGAATTACAAAACTAATCACTATGAAAGTACAGTGGAAAATATGTTTGAACTGTTACCGTTAATTTAAGTTTATAACCAGCTTGGACACACGCGTGTTGCAATGCTTTCGTAACCGATGCATAGGAATCTTCTAGTTTCGTATATTTTCCTACTAATGCGATATTCACCTCTTTTCGTAAGTGATCGATACGATCTGCTAAATCTCTCCACTTTCGCATGAAACATCTTGGTCGCGGCATTCCAATATTTAGTTGCAATCTGTCATTTAAAAATTCAATGACGCCTTGCGATTCCATCAAGAGCGGTACTCGATATATAGACGATAAGTCATGAACAGTTATGACCTAACAAATACAAAGTTTCTATTAGCTTCTCCTGACCAAATTCATGAAAATTTTGACAAAATTGGCAAGTTTCACCTGCTCTGGTGCAACGTGACAAAAATTTGAAATTTTTTCTTTCACAGAATCTCCTATTGGATTTTCTGATCTGCAGACTATCAAGTCAGGCGATAATCCTAGTCCTCGTAATTCTCTCACGCTGGACTGAGTGGGTTTTGTTTTTGGCTCTCCTGTGGATCGTGGCTAAAACAATATTTTTACAATAATATTTCCCAACATAATTATTTTATATTGCTTTTAAGTAATACAACGATTATTTTTTACTATACTTCACGTGTCTATAAACAGAACTGTAAATTTTTACAAGTAAATTATATAATTCTATGGGCTAAGAATAAACCAACTTGGCATCGATACAAAGTCAAGGTCTAGAACAAGGAAGGAGAATTATTTGAGTAAATTAACTTCGTACTTGTGGCACTAGAGATACATGAGCGCAGCAAAAGTTTTCTTTTTTCACCCTAAACTGAAACTGCCTAAAAGCTTCTACAAATGGCATTCCTTCAATGTCTCCTATAGTTCCACCCAACTCAACAATACAAACCTATAAGCGACAAAATATAAATCAATTTACGTACTTTATTGTTATATACCTTATACTATATTAATATATTTTCATTTTAGACAACTATTAAATTACATCAGGCTGATCACTGTTTTCTGTTACTGGTTGATTCGCGACTCGTTCAACCCATTCCTGGATAGCATCTGTTATGTGAGGTACCACTGAAATCCAAAATATATTTGCTATTAATGATCATTTTACAATGGACTTTACAATAATAAACGAACGATCGTTTGTACCTTGAACTGTTTTTCCCAAATAATCACCGTGTCTTTCTTTAGAAATTACATGCTGATAAATTTTCCCAGTTGTAATATTGTTGTCTCTATGTAAAGTCACATCTAAGAAACGTTCATAGTTTCCCAGATCAAGATCTACCTCTCCGCCATCATCCAATACGTATACTTCCCCTTAATCATAGAAAATATTTTGAACATAAAAGACATATATGTATGATAGAACAATAAATAACTATAACTCTTCTTATAAAGACTGACCTTTGCAACCTTGAATATTCTTTATTTAGTTTACTAAATCGGTCCAAAAAGCAACTATAGTAATAAATAAACTGAATCGTTTTGTTCATATACATTCTTTGTATCTATTCTTTAGAATGACAATATATTGTATTTTATACCGCAGATTTATATAATAATCAAAATTTTAGTGTTAACGTATTCTTCAATATTTTACTTAATTTTATTATCTAAGTTAATATATTCAGTTGATCAGATAATGATCATATTTTTTAGATAAGAGGACTTTTTCACACAACAAAGAGGAATTTGTTCATTTAACAATATACATGAAAATTCATCGGTGTAACTATCGAGTGGAAATGAATATTTCACATGAAATGTTAAATCGAATTCTGACAGAAAAATTTTAAAAATACAACACGTGACTGTAAAGTGCGCGACAGTAACGTGTAGAATAGCACATGGCTATATGAAATTTTCTCTCCGAAATTGATTCGTATGAGAGAAAAAACATAGGAAATACGTTTTTTAAGACGTACTTACCATGTTCATAAGGTGAAAAAGTTCCAGCATCAATATTTATATAAGGATCTATCTTAATAGACGTCACACGAATGCCGCAATGTTTAAGTATAGTACCAAAAGAACTTGCAATAACACCTTTACCGACTCCACTTATTACACCACCAGTTACTAAAATGTATTTCATATTTTACAAGTAAATCTCTTTGCACGAGATGAGAATATCGATCCGTGCTCGTCTTTGGATATTCTCGATTTTATTGAATGTTATTCGGATCCAATGAGAACGTGTGCCTTCTCAAATATATGAACACACGAGAGCAAATCTGGCTTCCCTGGGGAAAATGGCGGCCAAGGGGAAATGATCCCCACTACTTGCCTAAGCAAAAAAGCATTGACAGGCGTTACACCCGATTCACAGAAGGCATTTTCGAGGTTGATAAATAACAAAATTTTCCAGGACAAATGTTTATTTTTAAAAACCGACTGGTTCGTTTCGTAACGATATTTGTATGATACTTGTCTTGTAAAGGATCGGAAAGACAATTGGCAAAAACAGAAATGATGTCGAATCTTGCAGTAAATCTTGCCGAAGCAAACAAATTTGACTTTCCTCGCGGTTTTTTACATTTGAACCGAGGGAGCCACCATCCTCGTGTAGCCATATACGATACGTATTAATTAATTTCTAGCCGAATTTCAAATTGTGTCCAGTATTGTTTCTACCCGTTACAAAATGAGTCAGTTCGTTTACCAAAGTAAACATTTGCTCGGGAAATTTTTATCGTATTCGAAAATGCCTCCTGTGAACAAGGTCTAATGCCTGTCAATACTCCGTTATTGTGGCCGGTGGTGGGGACTGTTTCCCCTCGACCGCCATTTTCCCCAGGGAAGCCAGATTTGCACTCGAAACGAATATACTGAACAGCGTGACCAAATGCAATCGAGTTTTAGCGCCACTTTAAGCGTAATCGGCACCGTCTAGGAATATTAGGACTGCTTTTTATGCCCTCATGCGGTGACTTGCAGAAGTTCCTGTCGAGCTTTGTCTATCTTATGTGTGTTTGGTTAGGAGAGACAAGGATAGTAGTTTCAAAAATGTGTAAAACACGAATTACAAACGCCAAAAGTACTCAGCGAAAAAGTAATATTTCGCCATGATTTCTTTTGCGTACTATTCCCAGAACTCTAATCTAGGTCGGTACGGAGCTCGATTTTGGAAAAATGGGACGTGAAAAATTTCCTTCTATAACAAAACATTAGTTTTCAGCTCATAAAATTTCAAGGACAAAATTGAAAATCGAGCTCCGTACCGACCTAGATTAGAGTTCTGGGAATAGTACGCAAAAGAAATCATGGCGAAATATTACTTTTTCGCTGAGTACTTTTGGCGTTTGTAATTCGTGTTTTACACATTTTTGAAACTACTATCCTTGTCTCTCCTAACCAAACACACATAAGATAGACAAAGCTCGACAGGAACTTCTGCAAGTCACCGCATGAGGGCATAAAAAGCAGTCCCCTAGTACTTTTTGATGATATCGTTTACGCTTAATATATTATTTTGCCGTATTAAAGTATAAAATTGTTTAATTGTTTAATATCATTAACAAAATTCCTTTTACGTGCAGAATAAAATGATTTTATATGTTTATTGATTAGGTCATCTGTTCTTTATCTAGGAATATTTATTCAGCTTTACGAAAGAATACAAATTTGCGCAACTCGCTAGCCTAGGGGAGTTTCCCTACAACCTGTTCTTCGCATTCAAATACACGGCGAGGAAAAATAAACGAACAACGAGAATCGATCATGATGTGACAATTATACAAGATTTAATATATTTATAATATATATAAATATAAAAGAATAAGTATTTCATCCAAGAAACGAAACATTGACTGACAATGAGATCATGAAACTCGTGTCCGCTGAGTGTACACTGTCGATGTCACGATCGTTATAAAGAGTTCATGCGTGTTACCATAGAATGCAGAATATACAGAACTGAAACAACATTGATGCGCAATACCGTTGCCCTAGTAATATTGCATATGTATCGACGAGTTACGAAAAGGATATACCTGTTTTCTATCTAGAAACATATTACTCTGTGGCTAAATTAATTTTTGCGTAGGAAAAGTCGTGTTATTTCTTATTGCCGTTTCTCCCGACCGAAAACATGGCTGAGGTATGGATCGTAATTTCGTTGAAAATATCTAACATTATCTCGTTCATCCCTGTAAATATAGATTCTTGATAGTGAATTATAAGATTCTCTTTCAATAGAAGAACATTATAATCTTACCGTAAAGACGCGAATGTTTTTATACGTATTATAACCTATCTCTGATCCTGTCACGTATAAATTTTAGGCAGAAGAAACTCAGAAGAAAAAAAGGACTTTCCGAAAGTTCACTTTCCGAGGAGTTGATCTTGATCAACTCTTGGATATGCCAAAGTGAGTATTATTTGCTATTACAAGTGAAAAAGATCAATTACCATAGTCTTATCATTAACAATTAGGTATACGAAGAGTGCTGATACAGTATAAATTTTGTGTATATTATAAAATATAAATGTTTGTTTCAGTGAACAGCTCATGGTCTTGATGCATGCTCGTGCTCGTAGGAGATTTTCTCATGGATTAAAGCGAAAATCTATGGCTCTCGTGAAAAAGTTACGCAAAGCCAAAAAGGAAACACCGCCTAATGAAAAGCCAGAAATCGTGAAGACTCATTTGCGCAACATGATCATAGTACCTGAAATGGTTGGTTCTATTGTAGGTGTTTATAATGGAAAGACATTCAATCAGGTTGAAATCAAACCAGAAATGATCGGTCATTATCTGGGAGAATTCTCTGTTACTTACAAACCTGTAAAACACGGTAGACCAGGTATCGGTGCTACCCACTCTTCAAGGTTTATTCCACTGAAATAATTTGTATTGTTAATTGTCAATAAACTATGTATGAAAAGTAATATACCTTTTCTTAAGCAACATTTATTTCATTCTATTCTTATATTGCTAATAGGTATTTATAATTACAATATAAAGGCTTCTTGGTAAATATGATGATTTTTTAAATGTTAAAAAATAGTTGTATATTGTATGTTAGTCGAAATTATAATGTATAAATATTGACGTGATTACTATTATTATTTTTTGGTCAAAATCTATTTTTACATATATATATATATTTTTTTTTTTTATATATGTACATATAAAAATGCATACAGGTGCCTGTGCGTCATGTGTGGCTTAGTTGGCCTGGAGAGGATCGACATAGGTCTCATAGAAGCATTTCAGTATTTTAATGTTATAGTACTATATAGTTCGTTTACATGCCACAGAAACCAATAATCAAGAATTGTAATCATTCTGATACATATTAAATAATAAAAAAGAAATATGACATAAGGCATTTGCAATTTATTACCGTCGGGGCTCACATGGTTTCTTACAGGTTGTGTTACCATAAAATAAATCATTTCAAATATGACGAAAGAATTGACTGATAAAATATTGGATTATTTAGACGAGCACGGGGAAGTGAATTCTCTAGATTTAGCAGATATTTTGAAGGAAAACCATCAAAAAATTGTTGGAGCTATTAAAAGTCTGGAAACAGTTGGCGATGTAAGTTTAATAAAACGAGAATTTTATAACTGTACAACATAATACTTATGGCTTATGTGGTATTATTAAATTATATAAGTATTTCTTTTAACGTTATTCTTATTGCAAATGTATGATTAAATGAATCAATTTCATTCTCTACATAACCTTAAAAATTCTATTCATATTTGTTCTATCACACTTCGTTTTAGAAAATAATTACGTAAATTATTCGTAAACGTTATCATAATGTTCTCAGTTGATCAGAACTAAACAGACCAGTGACAGAAAGTGGGAATTGACATCGGAGGGCCAACATATAATAAATCATGGAAGTCATGAAGCAGCAGTTTATAACGCAATTCCTAATGAGGGAATACCTCAGTCCGACATCATGCAGTTAGTACCATTTGCAAAAATTGGATTTTCTAAAGCCTTATCCGCCGGTTGGATACAAATCGATAAATCCAGTGGCATATCTATGGTAAGAAAAAAGGTATCTTCTATAACGGACGTTACACAGAATGATTTGAAGAGTCTTTCAAATCTGAGCGATCGTCTCAGAAATGACTACAAAAGAAGGAAACTTATCCAAGAGATGTAAGTTGGGCATAATATGAATACATATTTGTTATATTACATATAAACAAGCAATTGTTTATTAACAGAGTTATTAAATCCGTGCAACTGGGCAAAGGTGAAAACTTTTCAAGAAAAGTTGAAAAACTGGAAACAGAATTGACTGCTGATTTATTAGCGAACGGCGCTTGGAAAGATAAAAAGTTCAAACCGTACAATTTTTCGGCTCTTGGCGCCGCTCTAGAAGTAGGTCATTTGCATCCTCTGTTAAAAGTCAGAAGCGAATTTAAAAAGATTTTCCTCGAGATGGGGTATGTAAGAGAAAACGTACCGTTGACTGAATCATTCCAACATTTAATATTTGTCTTATTTACATTGTCATTATCTATTTGCTAGATTTACAGAAATGCCAACGAATAATTTTGTGGAAAGTTCGTTTTGGAACTTTGATGCTTTATTTCAACCTCAGCAACATCCAGCAAGGGACGCGCACGATACCTTTTTCATATTTGGTAAATTTATCGATGCTTTCATAAAATTACGAAGGTAACGGATAAATATTTTTACCGTAGAACCGTCTCGTAGTAAAAATTTTCCAATGGACTATCTGGAAAAGGTAAAAAAAGTTCACAGCGAAGGAGGGTATGGCTCTTTGGGCTATTGCTACGATTGGAAAATAGAAGAGGCAGAAAAAAATGTTCTTCGTACCCATACAACCGCTGTTAGTGCTCGTATGCTTTACAAGCTTATGCAGCAGGTAATTGGATGAAAAATTTCATAATAGCAATAGTAGCATCAACAATGAAATTGTGTAACTATATTTCAGGGTGAGTTTGTACCAATAAAATACTTCAGTATCGATCGAGTATTCCGTAATGAAACCTTGGATGCTACGCATCTGGCAGAGTTCCATCAAATCGAAGGTGTAATCGCTGATTATAATCTGACGTTAGGTGATTTAATAGGAATTTTGTATGAATTTTTTAAGAAACTTGGTATTACACAGCTTCGATTCAAACCAGCGTATAATCCGTACACCGAGCCGAGTATGGAAATTTTTTGTTACCACGATGGTTTGAAGAAATGGATAGAAATTGGTAATAGTGGAATGTTCAGACCAGAAATGTTATTACCAATGGGGATTCCTGAAAACGTGAATGTAATTGCGTGGGGATTGTCATTAGAAAGGTATATCGATTGAGAAAACGTTTATATCGTATAAATCCTCTTGATTAATAATTTGAATGTTCTGTTTTCATAGGCCAACTATGATTAAGTATGGATTAAACAATATACGAGATTTAGTTGGACCAAAAGTGGATCTGGAAATGGTTTATAACAATCCTATTTGTCGATTAAACAAGTAAATATTTTTCTAAACATTCTTAAAGTATTTTTGTTAAGTAACTAGAACGTTGGAATGAAAAAAAGTACATGCCTTAATTTATGTACATATTATAGACGCTATGATATAGTCGAGCTCTTCGTATAATTTCTGTAAACGATTAAATAAGATAAATAAAACATTCTTCTGGCAGGATTAGACATGTTCCTCTTGAAGGAAAGGAGCTTGAAGATAGAAATCAACGATCAAACAAGTGTGAAAATAAATGTTGCGCGATCAGAGGTTCAGGAAAAGTGGAAAAACAAAAACTCATTCTATTTTGCGATCCAAAGCATCCGATTAAATTTATCGAATCTTTGTTCCGTTTCATAAAACCATATATCAATATTTTGATAACATCACATGTACATTCTAGCGTTGAACAGTTTCCAAATGATTTATTAACATTTTGCTCGGAATATCGAGATTCGAACGAGAGCACAGCAATTGGTTTAACAATAATATGGAAAGCAATCGGAATTGATCCAATAATGCATTTGTCGGGTACGCATCACATAATGGGCGAAGTGAACATAGCACGATATATTAATCGTCTGATCGAAAACGCTTATCCATACGTGTTACCCTACGAAAGTAAAGGCGCGTTATACGCGAATCAAATCGATTATTACTTGGAAAAGATTCACCGCATCTTGCACGCGAACGCGTGTCACGATATTCGTAAAAGGTCACGTTACGTAATGGGCGAGAATATATCCATCGTGGACATTATCTTGGAAACACTCGAAAGATCTAAGCTGCACGATCACGAATAATGTAAAAATAAAACTTTATAGCAATGTAATGATCTATATTTTTAATACCGTACATAACCGTTACATAGCGGCAACAGCCTGAACTATAATATAGGATTGATCAGTTTGTTATTATAAAAATTTGTAAAAATTCCGAAATTATTCTTTTTATATCGTTACTTGCAAATGCTGCGCCGTTTTTATCGGCACAATACACACCGGACATATTCAATGAAAACTAAATAGGAATAAAAAGAATTTGCTGTATTTATGTTGCGAAGCTCGCTACTTGATTCGCGATAAGTAGCAAGGAATTTTAATTTTATGCTTATGAGACGTACGATCTCGTGGAAAATATTTTTGATAGCCGTTTATCTTTCGAAAATTTCGAAATTTACCCGCGTGTTCTTCGAAAACGACACCACTAACGTCATCCAACGATCAGATGCAGAACTATCGAGGTAGAAAATTGGTGTTTTTTCGTCAAATCGAAGTTCTATGTCCAAAAGCGAAGAGAGTTGACTTCTATGAAAGCAAAAACAAAACGATCGGCACGTGCAAAGACGACTATAGACGGCGGTTTTCTTCGTTCTCGAATATTGCACTTCGCATTTACTGTACAACTATTTTTCATACTCTATCGTGACCGTAGGTAATAATAATTGATGTGCATCGAGAAAAGACGCGAAATTGTTTATTCCCGGGAAAAGCATAATTTTCTTTATCGATAGTTCCGCGGGTGGTCGTTAGATGACGCTAAAGGTGTCGTTTTCAGAGAGCGTGTCTCTTTTCTTTAAATTGAACAATAAATGTTCACTTCGGACGAATAAAATTCTGAACGAAACGGAAGTAAAGATAGACCACCCTATATATTGTGTATGTTAAAATAGTCGCGATCCTCGTTTGACGATAAACGAGAAAACTGTCTCGATGGATTCAAGGAAAAACGAGAGTATAATAAATGGCGGTTTACACGGTAGAAAGGACGTTTTAAAGATCGTAGTTACCGATGGAACGACAGAACTCGCACTCACCTTTCTGTACAGAATATTGTACGACAATGTCTTTGGAGAAAATCAATTAGTCTTTATTAGCATTTTCGAGTTCCAGGACAAAGCGTTGTTTTTGGAGAGCGTCGAGATCGAGCTTACCTCTTTTAGTCCTAATCTTCTGCAAGGTAAATCTCTAAAAGGAATTTGTGGGGTAAGCGGTTGCAACCATATTAAAGATCCAAGATACCGGTAGAATCCTATTTATATCGTATAATTGATTTTTTCGAGGATCGAAAGTAACAGAGACTCTAGTTAACGTCGAGTTAAACGAGTTAACAACGTTTATTTACGATCGCAGGTATCAACTATGGCCACGATCCTTCCGTCCAATTCAAGGATGCCGATGTCGTAGTTTGCATCGGCCGTGCGAGAGAGTACGAATTTACCGAGGACGAATACTGGGATCCGTTTTTCAAGGACTACATTCTCACCGCGAAATATTACGTATTAATATTTGAATCGATTCGATTATTTCGATAAATAATAAGTAGAGTAAAGTTATCTACCGAGTAAAGTCTGAACTCGCTTGTTGTTGTCCCTGTCAGGGTGAAGCGATCGAAAATTATGCGAAAAAGGACGCGAGAATCATCGTGATCGGAAGCACCGCTGCTACCATTATATCCAGATACGTGAAATCTATACCCTCCAGTCACATAACTGCGCTATCGATGTTCAATTTCAATATCGCCACCGCATACGTGCGCTGTTATTTCTTATTATTATTTACCGCACCGAATATGTTAAATTGGCCAATTTTACGAAAAATTTCTCTAACATCGGGAAATTGTATTCGCTTCAGATCGCTGCTCGAGCAAAATGTCTTCCGTCAGAGATCAAAAACGTGATTATATGGGGCACCAATAACAGATGCAATTTTCCCGATTGTAGATACATGTTCTTCACGGATCGAAGAAAATTGAACACCAGTATGAAAGTGTGGCTAAAGAATATTCTTCCACAGGTAGAAATCCCGTTTCGACCTCTAGCACTCTCGAACAATCTCGAAACGATGAAACTTCCCGTAACGAAATAAATTTCATTCGCATGTCGAGAGTTCTAGTTGCAAATAAAACTTGATCGTTTTCATAGCACACACAAGATATTAACAGCAGACCTTACCGCGTGAAATCGATGGCTTACGGATTAGCTGAACATTGTAGAATTTTGTGGAACGGTAGCCCAACAAACGAGTGGACCTGTATGACGGTTTTATCCGATCATTCTTACGGCATACGTTCCGATATATTCTTCTCGTTCCCGGTGCTTTGCAAAAATCGAACTTACGAAATTGTACAGGTATGGAAATTTGTAATCGAGATCCGCTCTGAAATTATTCGATATAAAATATATAAAAGAGAACCTATTCGTTTCAGGATCTTGTCAACGACGAGTACATTAAGAAATATATCAAGGCCATGAGCAAATTAATTGCCAGAGAAGTTTACTTTGCACTTACGATCTGTAATTTAAAAACGTAGAATTGAACAGTATTGTTGTTCGTTCGTTCGTTCCTTCGTTTGTTCGTTTGTTTGTTCGTTCGTTTAATCGTATTACGTTATTTACGTATCTTTATTACGTTTTTACACCTTACATTTATTTACAGATCACTTTTTGCCACGCGTAACCGCTGCAACTTTACGATGTGTCTGCTAAAGATACGCGGAGCCATTATTTGTGCATCGTAACGTACCGATAAGGCGTAACATTTAAATAACGTTTCGACGAAATAACAAATTGTCGAATTTCTGCGAACTTCTTCTAAAACTACTAAAGAAAATTTTGTTTGCATCGTCACATTTTCTATCTCGCACCGCAAATGAACTCTATCCTATGAATTATAAGCGCTGTTCAATTTATTTGGAACAATATCTTGTAAGATAAATATTTTTCTCTATACGTATGTATGTACGTACATGTACGCATAGAGAAATCTAAGATATAGGAAAGAATTGAAAGTAGCAGGAAACTACTAGCAGGTTTATTCGCATTTTTCAAGAATATTTCATATAAAATCTAAAATGGTGGGTAAAATATCGATCGGAAGAAAATACCGCGAGATAAATAATTTTATTGGGATCAGAAAGGTGGTGGTGGGGGTTGGGGATAGAAAGGGTGACAGGATGAAAATCAAAGATCCAAATACATGACTTGGGTGGCAGAAATGGCTCCGCAGGCGGCGAGGGTGCTCGCCACGCAGACCACCGCCGTGGTGGTTCCGGACTGGCTGACGATTGTTCCCAAACAGCAGGAGAGCAGAAATTGGGCTAGAAACACCATGGAAGAGACGATCGCCACGTCGGTGCCAAGACCACGAACGCCTCCGCATTGAACGGCTTCGCCTTCCGCTGTCACCTCGAACTGCAAGTTCGAATTAGTCGACTAATTCGATTTTCCCGTTCGTTCCACGTTAATCGTATTACGCTATCCTATTTTATCGAATTACCGACACCGCTAAACGAAAATATCCCGATGGCGCACCGAGTAACGAAGGAATTTTCTTTGTCGCGATTTGTCGTGATTTGTCGCGATTTGTCGCGATTTGTCGCGATTTGTCGCGATTTGTCGCGATTTGTCGCGAGTCGCGTCGGAGGTAAATCGTCATTGGGGAATATTACTCACCGTCGACGAGGCATGGTAATGGGCGACCAACAAATAGGGCATGGTGAACAACGTCGAGTACATAACACCCGCGGTCCAAGAGAATATAATCACTCCCAACGGATGCTTCGTCAACGCCATCATCATCATTCCGGCGCTGTAGAATAATAGTCCGCAAATGTAAACCTTTCGAGCTCTGTAAAAGATCGAAAGCTGTTGTTGCGTGATATGCCGAATCGCTCGAGAAAATCGTCGCGTTGGTGCGATGGGAAAACTAACGATAAATAAAAATGCCAACGGTAGCGAACTTATAACGTTCTTTAAGGTTCTTACTTATAACGTTCTATCAGCTTCTCGATAATTAACGAATAACACGAGCAAGAAAGGGAGTACATAGACATTCCCCAACATCCAAATCGAACGCCGCTTTCGTACAGTTCTCGTTCTTTGCTGCCGTCCGGTGCCTGTAAAATTACTAACTAAATAGTATACTATTGATTAATTAATCGAAGGAATTAATTGGTTCGAACCTGTGGATTACCACCGTAAACAGCTTCTCCGACAAAATCGGTGAAGTAAAGGGAATAACATACATGGGCCATCCAGCAGAACAAATTGGTTAGGCACACCATACGAAGACTATGCGGCATATACACGATAGAAAGAAGATATTCCGTTAAAGTAGCTTTCGGATTCGCCTCTGTATCTTTGTCGAAATCGCGTTGAACGTGACCGTTTTCTACCGTCGATTCATCCGGCACGGTAGCTACCTGATCACTCGGCTTCTCCGGCTCTCGCACCGGAAGAGGTTTCAGAACAAATTCCTGTTAAACATCGTACGATTAAATTATTACTGCTACTAACGCATTACAGTTTCGTTAGATGGAAATCGTAACCGATACGTCCGACTTACGTCTCTGCGCGTTACGGAATCTCGATCGTTGTCTACCGTTCCGTAATACGCGCATTCGTCCGTCGCGATTCTCTCGTACTCCTTTTGTTCGTCGCCGTTCTCTTCGCCAGACTTCTGAACAACGTTAACAAATCTTCGGAGAAAGATGTAACCAATCTCTAGATTTCCTATTTCGTTTTACTCAAATTCTAAATAACACGTATTTTCGTTTTACTCTTTATTCTAAGCAAGTATAAGTTCGAAGCTAGTAGACTCGTCGAAGAAACCAACATACATGTACATGTGTGTACGCGAATCGTATCTACGAAGCTAAAGGAATATCGAATATCGACGAATGTTCTAGGAACAAACCTTCTGTTCCTGGAGCTGTTGATACTCGTCTCTTTCCAATAGTTCCAAAGGGATCTCCTTGAAGCTGGTGATCGTACAAGAGACGCAAATTACGAAGATGATCGTGATCAACGTAAAGGTGGCATGGAGGTGTCCACCCAGCATAACGCCTATCGTCGTGGCATCCCAATTAATACCACCTAGTCCGTAGCCCATAAAGCCACCTAAGCCAGCCATTATGGTGAACGTACTCAAACCTTTGGCATGATCCTCTGCAAGCGAAACGTAGCGTGTCCCTTACGTTATTTCTCTTGTTTCTTTTACGATAATCGTTTCGTTTAGGATTCACGTAATGCGGTTAATTAAGTTAGTTAACTCGCGTCTTACTTTCCAGTGTAAAATCGTGCAAACAAAGAGAAGAGAGCATCCGAATTTCCAAACGGGTAACGGTGAACGTAAATCGTCGTTGGAGAGAGAGAGAGTTTACTTGCCTGGTGTGGTGACGTCGAGCAAGTAGGCTCTGGCCGGGCTTTGACACGCGTCCGCGTCGAAATCGAGAAGAACCGTGCCTAAAATCGTGAAGAAGATTCCCCAAGAGTGCGACGGAGCCCCGGAACGAGCGTGTTTCGTCGATTCGTCTTTCGATTGTTTGGCCGTTGTTCGATGGCCAAGCGGAACGGTATAATTGTCGCGGGTCGACGTCGACGGTGTATCGCCGAAAGCGTAACCCATGTCTTCGCCGTTCGGAACCAGTATCAATCCTTCGAAAAGGTCGTAACGAACGCGATTACTTAGATACTTGGCAGAACTTCTCGAACGATTACCGTACGATTAGCTAGTTACTTCTCACCGATCAACACTCCGATCGCTAACAACAGAATGAACGGTCTCCTTCTTCCGTATTTCGATCGGCATCTGTCGCTTAAACTTCCCAAAATCGGCGTGACAAAGAATCCGATCAACGGGCTGAGAGCCCAAACGAGAGTCATGTGTTGATGATCCACGCCAATTTTTAATAACGTCGGCGAAACGAACGCTGTTTCCGCCGCGTAAGAGAATTCGATTCCCATCACGGCCGCGGACACGCGTACCAATTCGCCTCGTGTCTTTTTTCTAAAGAGACAATAACAGGAGGAAAAGCCGCGTTCGGTACGGTTTAGTGCCGGTAAGGTAAAACTCTAATGTGAAATACCTATAAACGTGAGCATAATCGTCCAAACTTCTCTCGAGCTTCGGTGGTCCACGAAGATGATTGATAACTCCTTCGATACCTTGGTCCAACGGTATCCCGTTCTTCCACTCCTTCCACACTTGCCATTTCTCTTTGATCTTGTCGCGAACGTCGTGCACCCTTCCAGCGAAACCCTCGTACTCGTGCAATTTGTCCACCATGATGAACGGCAATTTCCTCCGTTTACGGATCTAAGCCTAATCCCGAGCGAAACTCGCGATCGTCATCGCGTCAAGCCCCGTGCATCGACTCCGAGCGAACTTTTCGATTCGTATATCGTCCCTGCTTTCCAGCGGGGATTATTATCCCTATTTTCCCTGTTTTCGTTATTATTTTCCTTCTGAAGGAACAATGTCTACGAGTCGCGTACGGTGAACGAGTCGTACGCGCGTTTACATTCGTCCATCGCGGTGGTCGGATCGACTCTGAGAGCCGCGAGGGATGGTTTCGCGCGGTGCGTCGCGTTGCGTCGCGTCGCGTCGGGGGTGTGTGCTCGGTCGACGAGACGCGAGACTCGACTGACGACGAACGAACTCGCGTCCGATCGACGAGGGCGGTGCGGTTTATCTCGCGCTTTTTAACCGCGATCTTCGACTTTTTCTCTCTCTTATCTTTCGACGCACGCCACACCCGATCGACAGAACGGACCAATATCGTACCAACGGAAACCTAGTTATCGTTAGGTACAGGTTAGTCGCGCGTTAGCGTCGATCAAAAACTCGACTGTTTCCTTTCGCGAGGAATCGTTGACCGATAAAAATTTAATCGGCTAATTTAGTAATAATTTCTGTCGTCGAGATCGATCAAGAGGCACTCAGCTCGTATCACCGAATTCGCACGCCGTACGCGACTCTCCGACACTCGAGACTCGATTCGATTATTTCTCGATACACCTTCGTTTTGATCTCGTTATCTATCAAGTACGGACATACATAGAATTCATACTCGCCGATAATAATTTTCTCGACGCTCTCGTACAGAACAACGGATGACTGGTTTCTTCTTAAAAGCGTAAGCATAGCTATGCTATTTCTATGCTATTTGAACGAGCGCAGCATGTTTCAGTAAACGAAGCTTTTCAAGCAAGCTTTTCCCACCGCTCGTAGATGTAATTTCCGCCGCGGAAATTGCACTTTGTCGATTCTCTCGTACTCCTTTCGAAGCGGATTTTCAATTTCATTCAACACCGTTCGCGTTCGAAGAAAGATTTTACTCGGAGCTTGCTTTCCGGATTTCTTCCACGAAATTCCAATCGACTGTTCGAGCATTCGATCGCGGAGGGATAGTCCTTGAAAAATCTTCATTTTAATTCGATCGATGACATTATTATATCCGTAGTCTTCTATCGTTTCGAGGAAGCACGATAGAGAGAGAGGACGGTACCGTGAACGTATCGAACCGTGGCATTAAGAGACGAGGAAGTCCTAGAAAATAGGTCTTGTCGCGTACGGTGGCCTTGGTTTCAGCTTCGCTTTTGTCCAGGCTTACGTTAGCGAAACGCATCGATCGATCATTCGTACTTTCGATATACGATTCGTCTGTTCTCGACTTTTTAAGACCTTAAAAATAAGAAATAAAGAGACACGCGGAACAAGCTTATCGGCGAAAGAAGAGAAAAATTGACCAAGTTATTAGATGTTATTTCGCGTTCATCGATATATGTATGCACGTATTATGTATACGTCGGTATCGCAATGTCGTTGCCAGAGAGCGGAACAATCGACGACGATCGATCAGTTAATGAGTTAACGTGCCGTCTTATTGCAGATGCACGCAAATGTCGCTTTAATTCTTATGAACATACGTCGATCGCAATCTGCCGTTACGTAATCGGACTTATTTGCGTATATTTTATCCGTACGGCAATAATAAGAAATTAACGTTCGTCCGCGTATCGAATCTCAGCGGGCTTTTACAAGTAATATTGCTTTTACGAGTAATTTTCGATAATTACCATGCGTATATTCCCCGGTACAATAGCAAGATAACGAAGGCGAAGCATCTTTCTTCCGATCCGATTATCGAGCTTCGCTAAGACCGCGATAACAACGAAAATAACCAATAATCGGAATTGGGAATCGATAAATAATTTCATTCTCTCGAAAAGTTCGATGAAACTTTCGATATTTTTCATACTCCGTACGAAAAGGGGTTGGAGGTAAGCAACTCGTGTACTATCTATTTAGCCTTCTCGAAACAATAAAATGCCGATCGATTTGAACGTTGATCCCTATTGGATCGCGCGTATCCTCCTTTACTTTCCTCTACCGTCGTTTATCTTACCGTGTCCGCCTAACAAACGTCCGTTCCTTTCAATTTTCTCGCCGATAAAAGCTACCGTGTTCCGTACCGTGTTCCGAACCGTGTTCCGTACCGTGTACGACCAATAAAACGATATCTTTTCGACGTTTGCTTCGAAATTGGAAAATACCGGATAAAACGAGACGGATCGATTTAAATAGTACGTTCGATCGAAATCTCTTATTTCTCTGTTGATCGTTCTCTAAAACGAGAATCGTTTCGTCTACGGACGACAGAATGTACTATTAAAATCTAGAAACAAAGTATGTAGCCCGTATACATATGTATATAGATAGAAATATCGATTTATTTCTATCCATGTAGTTGCTAGAAAACACATATGTACACGAAAGAGTACGAAAGAGTACGAAAGAGTATGAAAGAGTATGAAAGAGCGGAGAATTGGAACTGTTGTACGCACGAGGCGAATTAATAGATCGTTCTTTGTTAATTAAATTTGAGGAGAGGGAATGGGAAGGTTGTACCCCGAGAAGAAAGACCGTTGTCAGTGATAATTGTCACCGTCACCGTCTTCTCCTCTTTCTCGTTCCTGACGCGCTCGTTTGTCCACTTAACCCCGTGATAATTGTTACAATTGACAGAATTATGTCGCGTAACAATTGCTCCGAAAGGGAAAATAGGAACGGGACGATCGTTAATTAGTCGATCGTTAAAATATGTATACGCGCAACTATTTTTTTATTTCAGATTATATTTGGAATTTTTCCGAGCAACCTAACTCGGCAAAGCGCGAGATAAATCGTTACTAAGCGATCTTGAACTTATTGTTCGTAATAATCGGAACTCCTACTTACCCTCTAATTGTAAGACACCTGGTACACTCGGCACGTGGAAAATTCGTTTCAACACCGTCCGGTCAATTTACTCCTTTTACTCGAAATCTTTTCCGAAAACATTCGAAAAACATGTTTACGCTCGAAATCTGTGGAAAAAACGCTCTCTGTTGAAAGTCGCGATACGATTCGAATGTTTTCCAACACCTGGTCCAGCTACCCTGATTGGAAATTTTCGAAATTTACTTTCGCACACTTTCGGAAACTTTCGAAAGGATCACGGTTCCCTCGAATTCGTTCTACGCTCCCTTGGATATATCTACATACGTACGTATAATGACCGGCGAGAATATCGTCGATGGCTCGATGGTTGTTTGTTGGCTTCGAAACGGAAGACGGAATAGGATCGACGAGGAGGAAGAGGATGTTCCATACGAAGAAAGAAGAGAAAAATATCTGTCCCCTGTTCGTTCGACGTTCGATCAGCTTCTGTGTAGCCGATAGCCGATAGCGAGCGAAGAAAAAGCTCGCGATAGTTTTCGTAGTTGCGTCGACGGCACCCGCGAACAAAGAGCTCCTCTCGATCTTTCCTCGGCGTCGGCCACCGACCAATTTCTCGCGATATTTCTCGCGATATTTCTCGCGATATTTCGCGCGATGCTTTCTTCATTTTTCCACGATTAATTAAATAAGATGGACGTTTACGCGGCCACCTAACGTTCTTTGGGAATTCATCGCACAAGCTTTTATCTTCGCCAGAATCGACCGAATGGACATCGAAAATCGGGGTAAATTTCATTTCCTACTATCGCTTTGTTTCACGAAGTTAGCCCGATACTTGGGAAAAAATTCCTTCACCGTTTCTTCTGGTTACATCTCCTTCCTTTCGGCTCGCAGATATTCCTTTAGTTCTTTCACTTTCGATTACTTATCTTCAAATGTTCCGAATTCCGAATTATAATGTTTATCCTTGGTGCGATTAAACGTATCGTAACGAACCTAGAGGAAACGAGAATGATTCCATCGCGTGTTCAACCTTCGATAGTTATCAAAGCTCCTGAACAGATTGAACAATTTGTCATTTACGAATCAATTAAGGATTTATATTGGGACCAGAGCAATCTCTGATGTGCACGTATGAGCGTATCGCAGCGTATCGCAGCGTATCGCAGCGTATCGCAGATCGTTAAAAGTTCGGGAAACTATTATCTGCGGAGGGGGTACGATGCGCGATATCTTGGTAATTTTCGCATACGTAAACAGAATTATTATAGGATGTAATAAAGCGTAACGCGCGAATACGTAGAAAGAAATAATAAACCGTTTATCGGAGTAACGATACGGCAGTCGAGAACATAGGCACGATACAGATAACGGAACGTAGATAGACATTAAAATGTACCGTTCGAAATTTCGATACAGAGTATTATTAGCAAATTGCGATCTACGCTCGATCGATTGGCTAATAGTTTTTCACCAAAAAACGATAATATCGTTTAACCTGCGTGGTTAATAAGTATGACGTTAAGCTGGTTGACCAGCTTACAAAGTGTCGAAAGAGCGAATAATTGACAAGCAGCATTTTTTATCCGTCAAATAAAGGAATTACCGTGTACGATGCGATTGGCATTTAGCCAGCAACAACTGCGTGCGAGGGAACTAGAATAAACAGACTCGAACCGATGCGATACGATGACTGTTATCGGTAGACAGCCTGTTCCTTTCTGTCCCGTGAATCGATGTTCGTTACGAATTCGTTACGAATTCGTTACATCGAGGAAAGAACTAAAAAACCATTTGCCGATAGAATTCGGCGAGCTTCGAAGGAAACGAATTTTCTTCGGAATGTTCGTTTCGCGGTTGGCAAAAATCAAAGATAACAATGGCTGTTTTAACGCGACAAATAATCCAGCCGGCTAGCGCGACACGCACGGATTAAAAAATGAAAAGAATCGACGTGATCGATTATTCGTTTGAAAGGAAAGATCGAAACTCGGAGGATTAACTGGTTTGTTTTCTGAACTTTGCTATGTACATACAATATGCTTTGAGCGCAAACGAGACGGTAAATTTATCGGAACGACAGTTTTTCTTTATCGTCGTAATCCGTGGATTTAGAAGGAAGAAAATAACCGATCGATCTCCGAACGAAACGATATCGAAATAATATCGGTTACTCCCGGTTTCTTTGTCACCGCTTATTTTCGAAGGAATCCCCTCGTTCGAGGAAAAACAGTTTCCTCCTGTTCTTGACATCGTTTCAGTTCAGCCGACTCGCGTGCAAAAATAGTCAGACTCGAAACAAAGCGTACGACGAATGCGCTTCGCGGGACAAACGTTGAAAAATATAATACTATTTTCAGTTTCTTCTCACCTTTCCCACTACATCGTATTCACCAGCCTCGTTTACAACTAGTCTTTAGAAAACGAGTCTTTTTTAAATCCGACGAAAATATGGAGGGAAGAGAGGAGGGAAGAAACGCCCCGCCGCGCCGGAGGAATTACCAATTATTTTCAAGTCGCGATATACTAACGATAAAAAATTGGATATTTGCAGAAACATCCGTACTCCGATGCGATAACGAAAGCGAAAATGTCGATAGTTATTCCGTCGCGTCGCGTCGCGTCGCGTCGCGTCGTTTAAAGTACACCGAGCGTTCATTATGCCTTCGTTACTTGTTCACGAATCGCGTACATATGTATGCCTGCGTACACGACGTATTAATACATATATGTACGTATAAGGGGAATAAATAAGAGACATAGTTTGATTTTGGTCGGAAACGTTATCGGGAAACGGAGCAACGATTCGCCGAATGTTATGTATCTGCCTACAGTGCATGATTATCGGCTTAATTGCTGCTATCAGAATTGATAAGGCACAGTCGTAACCTCAAGTGGGCTTCTTCTAATTACCCTTATTTAATTACCACTCGCGTATTCGCGAAACGTTTCGATCGTACACGCGTTATTTTAATAGACAGATTCGAACGAAACGAATCCACGATGCGTCACGCTTCATTGGATAAGATTGTCCTTTCCTGAACACGCGTTATCTCCGATGTAGTCGCATCCGCGTTGGAAAGTTTTCCAATTTTTAGCCAAAGAATCGGGTGCGCTTAGAAGAAGAAAATTGCTTCTCTTTTTCCGTGCCAGTCTAGTCGGTGACAAGTTCGTCGTAGAATCGGAAACGTTCGATGAATCGGAAACGATTAGGAAGCTCGGAAGTAACTTTCTAGAGAGCTTCGACGTTTCATCTCGACTAAATAGTCTTACCAGAAGTCTATGTCGCGCTTCTGATATTTTCATACAACTTCCGTTACAACGATTCGCGACGAGATTAAAGTTTACCTTCGATCTCGGTTAAGATTAATTTATTTGAACGCGATCGTGTCCGAAGCTTCTTTGCTTCTCGCACGATTCGGTAAATTATACGTATACGTAGTCCCTTTAGTCTAGATGGTGTCTAGCGAAGTTGGCGTTAATCGGTGGTACAGCGGGCCAGATAAGGAGCCAGTGTCTCGAAGAAGGGCAAATTCGTAGTGGCGCGATGACTCGGCTCTGGTTAGATTCGCTCGCGTCGCGGCGAGCGAAAGAGGCTCGGACGCGCGACTGTACGACGGCTCGAGAGCAAGGTCGCGCGACGCGAACTGACGCGAACGGACGCGAACGGACGCGAACGGACGCGAACGGACGCGAACGGACGAGGCCAGAAGGAACGATGCGTTAGTTTTGCGCGCGTACGATGTCGGGCGATATCGCTCGATTGGAGAGCGAGCCAGCTGCGTCCGAGCCGCTAGTCGCGTCGAATGCTGCCTCCAACTTCCAAGGTAATCTTATCCTTCTGTCTAATTTTCTCTTATGCTCTTTACCTCCTTTCGCTCGGTTTTTTCTTTCGCTCGCGATCGGTTCGTCGATGCCGTTCAATCTCGCCGCGCTGCTCTTAACGTCATCGAACCCGTCGAGTACGTTAACCCGTCGCCAAATTACATATCGAGAACTCTGTCGATATTTACCGAGTTACCGTCTTAACCAGTTACCAAATCGTCTCATCTAATGTTGTAAGCGCGGAGACGCGACGCGACGAACAGCCGTTCGTTTATTCGCCGATCGAAATAATAATACGTTTCGAAAGTGCGAGCAGTATCGAACAGTGCCAAGAAATTTGTCGCGGTCGAAACTTTATCGAACCGCCATCCCAGCGAGGAAGGCTTATCCTTCCTCTAGCGAGAAAATGCTATTGTACCCGATTAATTGAAAAGTTGATGTCAGTGTGTCAAGACTGGAGGCAGGAAAGTAGGCTGACAAGGTTATAGATACCCGATCGTTCGAACCTGACACGAGCTTCGATTCGATCGATTAGAAAAGTCTAAATTAACGAAGAGTATCGTTTCCTTTCTATTTTTCAAACGTTATTTTTCTATTTTTCACGTGTAATCGATTACGAAGTTAAACGAGTAACACGTTGAATCGATTAATCCGATAAGAGAGAGCCGAAAGAGGCGGATCGATTAACGATACGTGGTTGGAAACGATCGAGAAGCGAAACAGAACGACGAATTATATCGGACCGATCGTATCGTATCGAAATAAAAGGCGAAAGCAAAGAGAAACAGCGACGGAAAGCAAAGTCTTTCCGATGCGAAATGGAAACGTTCGAACGAAACGTTTGTACGGAACGATCTATGGAAACGAAAAAGTCGATTGTCATCTATCGAAAGTCGAACGTAAGGAAGCACACGGTCGAATCGCGATTTTAAAAACGAATGGCGATCCGTTGGAATCGAAGAAAGTGAAATTTAAATGAAAAATATAGGAAACTGACAGCGAAAATTCCAAAAGCGTCCGTGAAAATGAGCGGAAATTAATTAGCGAAAATTGGCGAAAGTTACGATAGAGTAAGATGCATAGTTGCGGCGCAAAGTTTTATCGAAAGGTGTAGGTTTACCGCGTCTTGGAACAGAGAACAAAGAAACGGTCCGAATCGGTGCGGAGCAACAACAGGTTAAAGTACAACGTACGGATTTCTGAAGAAGCAAAAGCTTCGGCAAGAGTGATTCTCGCGAATCACTTTTCTTGCCGTCCGATCCGTACGAATGTTTTTATTCTCGAAATAAAACCGAGTTGCGCGAATCGCCGCGTCCAACTTTCGTCTCGGCCTGTACAGTTACGGCTTCTCTCTTTTTCTTTTGCTCCCTCTTCCTTCGCTCCCTTTTTCTTCTTTATTTCTCTCGATCTTTCCGTGTTCGCTTCTTTCCTATATACATATGTCTCTACGTAACCACGTGTTTTCTCGTGTTCGCAGCCAGCAAACAAACGGCGGAAAGCGTCGTTCAAGATGCCGTCGATCAAACAGGTATTTTTCTTTTTTTTTTTCCTTTCTTTTTTTACCTTTTCTTTCTCATGTTTATTATTCGCTTTCGAGCACTTTTCCTTCAACAATTTTTTCCTTTTTTCTCTTTCGGTACTTCCAACATCGAAACGCGATAAAATCTAATGCGCGAATAACAAACGTGTTTGCGTTAGACTCCGCTAAACGTTTCTTATCTTCGATGAAAATCTTCCGACGTTCGAAAATCTTGACGAACGTTAAATGTCTAAATTGTCCTTCCTTAAATTTACACTAACGTTAAATGAACGTGGTAGAACGTACAGTAGCGAGCACACTTCCCAGGTGGAAAATGACCGCTTTAACGAATTGCTTTTCCCACAGGATTTGGCAAGTTTAACCTTAAGATTATGGCCGTCTGCAGTTTAATATTCATGAACGTCGCCTTCAGCATAACCAGCATCGGATTCGTAATACCATCGGCAGCGTGCGACTTTAAGATGACCACCGTGGACAAGGGCTGCCTTAGCGCTGCTCCCATGTTAGGTAACTTATCTTTGTTCGAGGAATAATCACCTTCGATTATATCGACTTTCGTTCGATACTCGTAATGGCAACAAGTAAGGGATTATTCTTCGTTTCTTCGTTACTTAACTTTTCTCTGTTAAATAAAGAAAAATATTTATTTAACAGAGAGAGACAATCGGTCTTAATATAAGGTTGACGCTCGGCCCGGTCATATCGATCTAACTTGCACGGTCGCGTCGCGTCGCGTCGCGTCGCGTCGCGTCGCGTTACGTAGTTTGCACGGTGTTTCGTCGACGCTGTGCTTCGATCGCGATACATTGAAATCCTGTTCCTTTCGAGTTGTGCAAAAGTCACCGTGAAACTATGAATTACTTCGCGTTCGCGCTTGGCTTTCTCTACGCGTGCTTCGACTGCTCGACGATCGATGCTCGTTTCGAATCAGAAGTAAACCCACTGACATTTCTGCGAATCTTTATTACCGAATTCTTCGGATTCCCTTCCCCGTACAACGTCTCAACGATCAAACTTCCAGTCGCTTTTAAACTTATCCGTTCGGCTTAGCTCGATTAATTATCCAAGATGTAACTTTTCGTCTTCGGGACGAAATCACCAGTTTACTAGAGAAGAAAAGTTTACTAGATTAACTAGATTTCGATTAGATTCGCGATACTCGAACAATTAATAGGAGCTATTAATAACGCGTAAGGAGGAGAATAACGCGTCGACGATTACCGAGAATACGGCGTTAAAGGCGTTAAAGGATTATTGCAAGTGTCAGCGGCTCGAACGCGAATAATTAAACCTCGCGAAGGCTTTTCATTATGTCGGAACGTGACACGTATCCCCTCTGCCCTCTGCGTTCGCATTTCTGCATAAACACCATCGAACGGAATTTATGCCGTAAATGTGTTTCAACGACAGTATCCATTCCTGTCGGCCGTTTCATATCGGCCGATGAAGAGCGAATCGTACATGGCCACGAGAGTAAAGGTGCTTTTTTATATTTAACAGGTATGCTGGCCGGTTCGTATATTTGGGGCTGCTACGCGGCCATAAAAGGACGCAGGATGTCCTTGTTGGTCGCGTTGTTTCTTCACGGAATCTCCGAATTGTTGGCATCGGTCGTGCCACTTTATTGGCTCTTTTTGTTCCTAAAATTCCTCAGCGGCGCAGCGTGAGTGAAAATCGTTACTTTACACTCTAATTAAGTATTTATCGACAACTAATTGTAAGATCGTTCTTTTTCAGAATGAACGGACAGTCCGCTGTCGTTTTTCTTTATCTGGGTGAATTTCAACCGACAAAGTATCGCGACAGGATGCTGTCGTGGATGGAAATGGCTTGGGTGATGGGCATGATCATCTTAGCAGGTAATCCTCTTCGACTATGATAGGAAAAAACTAACGACACGAGAGAATCGCGAATAGAAGAGAGCGAAAATCTTGTCTGTAATATGTACGTGTACAAGAAAGAACTGGTGGAAATTTCAGGCGTCGGTTGGATCGTGATCCCGATGGACGTAAACCTGGAGGGCGCTGGTTTCTTTTTACACTCGTGGAATCTTTTCGTATTTATATGCTCCCTTCCGGCGTTATTTACCGGAACATGGTTATTATTTTTCCCCGAAACGCCCAAGTATCTCGCTGAAACCGGTTACAACGTGCAAATGCTGCAAGTTTTAATGAGAATGTACGCGGAGAATACCGGTCAACCCGCGAAAGAATACAAGGTGAGCGTCTCTTGTACTTCGTCTATCGCTAATGGCGAGAAATTCAAATTCTCTACCGAATTTCTCGGTTCCGAGTTCCGACGACCGAAGGAACATTTCCTTTCCAGGCGAAGCTTCGAAATTCTGGCAACAACAATTTGAACGAACTGATCCACCGCATAATGCACACGAACGAGAAGGAGGAAGCGACGGAGAAATCGTTCGATTCGATGATAAAAGACATATACACGAAAACGGCGATGATATTGAAGCCACCGTATCTCTGTAGAACGATCGTGGTATGTCTGATCGCTTGTTTCGTCACGTCCGCTTATTACACTCTAACTCTGTGGCTGCCGGAGCTGTTTCACAGATACGCGGACTTCCAACAGGCATATCCTAACCGGACAGCTAGCGTTTGCACCTTAAAGATCACGAAAAATACTACAGACTCGGTAAGCATTCGGCAAGTATTCGGCAAGTATTCGGCAAGCATTCGTCTTTTTTCTTTATTCTGATTTTCTTCGTTCTCGTCGCCAGCAAAGGATAGACGACCCGTTCGGTTGCAACTCGAGAGTACAAACGAGCGTGTTCCTTCACACCTTCATCTTGGGAGCATCGTGCATTCCAACCGGTCTGATAATGCCTTTTCTGGTCAATTACATGGGATACAAATTCCTCTTGGGTACGTACAGTAGCATACCTACCGTGTTACCGACACCGATATACTAGCCTACTTACCTACCTACGTACGTACATGCATGCATACGTATGTACCTAGACGAAAGGAAAAAATGATTTAGTATCGTTACGGTGGCTAATAATTTCTTCTTCCGGATGTTTCAGTGATCACAGCTTTTATACCCGGTGTCGTGGCAGCTTGTCTCTTCCTGGTGCAAACTTCCACGCAAAATTTGATCCTCTCTTGCGCCTATGAATCCGTTACGTCCGTTTGCCTCAGCGTCGTCTACTGCCTTCTAGTTGATCTTTATCCGACGCATTTACGGTAATCTATTGCACAGCTCCGATCGCGCTAAATTTTACAATTAGTTTTCCTTTAGGTACGTATGTATACCTAAACGAGAATGAATCTTTGAAAACAATTCGATATACAAATAAATCGATAATAATCGTTCGATTTATTTTTAACGACACTCGAATAATTTCATCGCGATAGGAAACGTATCGATCAATATTCTCGTTCGCGAAGCATAGCGCGTGATACGGATGTTGCGACACGTTTCTTTTTTTTGTTTTTTTCTTTTTTTCTTTTTTCCTTTTTTCTTCTTTACTTATTTTCGTTTCTTCTCTTTTTAATTCCTCTCTTTTTCACTTTTCCGTTTCATTTCCACGTGCCAGCTCGTTAGATACGACCAGGTGTTTATCGATCGATCTGCCTCTCGCTATCGATCGACATAAATATCCGCATTGAACGGTTATTATCTCGTACACGGTTATTTATAATCGAAACGATTATCTTGTTGTCAGTCGAAAGAAATATTTCGCGAATCGATCGATTCGAAACGTTCTTTCGAATGTTTTCGATCGAACGATTATGTACGTCTATCTTCTTTCACCGTTCTTACCTAATTCTTGGCCCTTTCTTTTCCCTCTTCTTTCAGAGCGATGGCTTCCGGTTTATCGGCGTTCATAAGTCGAATCGGTGCTATAAGCGGCACCTTGATGATCGGTTACTTGATCGACGATTACTGCACGTTGGTGATCATCATCGTTGCCGCTCAGCTATTTCGTAAGTATTCAAAAGTCCAACACCGATCTGCTGTAATATATCGTTGAAAGTTATTTAACCGAGGACGAAAACTATCTTTATGAACGTGTGTTTCAGTAAGCGGTCTACTCGCCCTCTTTACTCCGTCTAGAAAAAAACCAAAACTGAACATCGAGAAATCTTAACGAACGCGGAACGATCCTATGAAAAAAGGCGATATAATTGAAGAGAAAATTTTCAGGCGAGTGCTTGGCTCGATCGAAACGCGTTTCGCGCCAACACCAACAACAACCTCTAGGTACTTACTTACTCGCAGACTCTTCGAAATATGTAATTAGCAGTTTATTATGTTAAAGCGACACTATTTTAATCGATCGTACGCGCAGTATTCTGTGTTCAGTTTCAACGTTGACTCGCTAACATTTCAAATTTATACTTTCTTTCTTTCGTTCGATAGTCGATATTCGCTACGTTTTCACCGGCGTGGCAAGTTATTTATTTTACATCGAACGAATCTTCGATCTCTTCGCTCGTATCGGACAAGCGAGTCTTACGAGTATCGAATAAATTTATTTATAATTAGACGAATCTCTGCGAAATCGTAGCAGTTATCGAGATACGGCCGAGACGGTTGGCGGAAAGGCTTTAAGAGACGCTCGAACGATAAAGCGTAATTATAAATTTACTCTCAAGCGACGAAGCGTAATCGTTTCACGAAGCGCACAAAATTCTTGCGAATACTCCGAATAAGTTGAACGAAGGCCGCGAGAGCGATTAATCGTGCAAGTATTTTTCTATCTTTTCGGAGTAGCGAAAACTATTCTTCTCTATATTCGTAATAAAAGTAGTCTATATTCGTCTATATTCGTATAAAAGGAGATACCTTCCTAAAAGGAGAGAGTAAAGTAATATACGTGTTAGTACTTAATCGAACGAAGAGCGGATAAGCGAGAAGAAGAATGCTCAATTAATTTCGTATCTACGCGAAATCCAACGATCTCTCGAATCGATCGAGCATCGACGCGTCGATCATTGTACAGGCGAATTTTATTCGAATCGACCGATTAACCGAGCAAACAAACAATATTTTCGAAGAAGCCAATAAAGACAACGAATCTTCAACGTTATTCTAAACGCGCGTCGACTGCCACGATAATCGATTTCAATATAGTCGAGCGTTTATTAAAAATCGACGTTTATTAAATCGAAGATCGAGATTTCTCATAATTAGCTCGATAACGAACGGTAAGTTTCGATAACGATAATGGTGTGCCTTATACTTTAGCAGCGACCTTTGCCGCCTTTTGGCCACCAAATAAGTAAGATAGCGAATTTGTTCGTTCGAAAATGTTCGGTCGCAATGTTGCGCGCATGGCCATTTCCATCGTGGAATTTCGATGCCTTTTACTCTACGTACGTATACATACAGTATGTCCATACGCGCGATTATACGCGGCGTACTAGATAGCCTCCTGTCTACCGTAGCTATCTAGTGAACGCATCGAACATCTTCTGCATTTCCACACCTTCTACGCTTCTAGCCTATTTTTCTATTTTACCGGATCTTTTTATATCGTAGACTGTTTATATGCTGGCCACTGAACAATACAATAAAAAGTGTGTTCGTATCGAACCGTTGAATCGCGGCGTCTTTTATTTCGTCGATTCCGACTCGGATGGGTAGTGGAGTACCGTCTATTAAGAAGATACTAACATAGTAGGATAAAATAGTTTCGAAAGATTTTTCGCGTTCGACGTGAAACGAGAAGACGAGGAAACGTCGCGGGTCAAGCTGCGCGCGTCATCCCAGTCCACGCACAATTGGCTTCGGTATATCGAATAAATTACTCTCTCGTGTCCATCAATTTACGGACATTCTATTTCGAAGCAACAACGCGTGCCAATCGTTTATTTCTTTTCGCCTCGTTCCCGGTACGTTTCAGCTTTCGATCGACCCTCGCGAACGCTTACCAACGGTTAACCGACAGACTCTGCTAACCCTCGCAAACGCACCGAAACACCTGTTCACTTTCGGACAACGTTCCTACAGCAAAGCAACTAGCAGCGAACGACTCGGCAGAACGCGTTTAACCAACGAATTGTTCGGTTTAGCGACTAAGCGAGGAAACCGTTTGAAATTCTTGTAAAAAAAGGCTGGATGAAATTAAACTCGAAAGGATCGCCGATCCGTTCTGGCTAGGTTGACATTGAAAACAGGCCGAAATAGAGCGTGTTGCCTGTTGCAGTTGGACGGTGTCCACGCGAGCCGTCCGGCAAACTGTTCTCGATCTTTTCTCGATCTTTTCTCGATCGGATGGACGATCGCGATCCGGAACGCGCTGGCGTCGCGTCGCGTCGCATCGCGTCGCATCGCGTCGATGACGGAAATATCGAGATGGCGATCGGTTGTTTGGCGCGAATCCACCGTTCGCGTCGGTCGCGCGTGCCAACGTCGGGAAACGCGCGTGCTCGCGCACGATATACGAACTTGAGGAAAATCACGGGCTTTGTCGATTCGCGATTTACACCGCGTCAGTTCCGTGTGTCACGCTCGGTGTATCCACTGTCCACGATCGACCGACCGATAACCACCCATGTTAATTCGTGCATTATATTTGGTAATTAAGCAACGTCTCGATCGCCACCGAGTTTAGAGTTTACAGTTTAGAGTTTGGGCTTTTGAGTTTCGAGTGTTCACCGGATAGTCCTTACGACAGAAAGTTGGACGTGCTCGCGGTGCGACGCGACCGCGATCACTTCTACACGTGTGTATGATTAAAACAACCTCGTGAAAATTCTCCTTCTGATTACGTAAGTGACAATCTTGGCCATAGTCCGGATAAAATGGCCACGGTTTTCATTCACTCGCGAGACGCTTTGTCGCGCGATTACTCCTTCGTCGGCCGTTTTTTTCCCCTGATCGACGCGACGATTCGATCGTAGCGAGCGACAACGCGGATCGAACAATTTTTTCTCACCCTAACTTAAACGACGGCGTTCGCCTATCGAGACTTGCCGAACAAAATATCGTTTTCCCGTTTAGTCGCGCTCGTTTCTCGCGATCTAGAGCATTTACGATCGATTCAATGGCGCTAATTAATTTCAACGATTTTCGGATTGTCTCGATCTGGCTACCGCGAGAAGAGAAAAGTGTCCGGGTTATCGACAAAGTAAATACTTTTGCTAAGAGAGTATTAAATGTTGTACCGTTGCCAAACGAACTGCAAACGAACGCGGGAAATGCACTGTAACGCGACGAATTTCAACACGAAGAGAAACAATGTCGAAACAGATTCGGTCCTTTAGATATTATATTCTACTATCGTGGCGATAGAACGCGAGCTAATCTCTCTGTGTAATTCTCCTATTCGCTGGCCCGATCGAAGCCCTCTTTCCTAGTTAAACCTACGCGACTTTTGCTCCTCTAATTATTATATCGATGCTTGATCCGTCATCGAACCGTAAGTACCATCCTACAGAGTATTACTTTTGCTTATCCGTTAATTTCTACCTAACATTCCTGAGGACGTCTTCCTCGATCGAGAAAAATATCCCTATCGGAAAGATAGACCGAAGGTTAGATGAAAACTGCGAAAACACCGATACGCATGTTAATACGCGTCGCTCGACCTACAGATAGACTTTTTTAAAACGCGTCTCGATTCCTGAACGAACTAGCTTTTTTCGATTTAGATTAAGATCGAGCATCGGTTGTTTTCTTCGCCGCGACCGGATACTGACAATCACGGTAGATACACCGATCTAGTGGGCAACAAGTGCTTAACAAATGTTAAGCGAGAAATCTAAAAAGGTCGATCTTTGAAGAAAAGATCGATTTTTACGTAATCTTGATCGCGTACCCGTCGCGTCCTTACGTACGTGCTCGTTAATACGTATAAAAGGAAAAGTTGATCGAATCACGGATTAATAATTTTTCGAATCGTCGAAACAATCCTCTCTTCCAAACGATTTAACTCTAATTTCGTTGAATTATTTTCTTTTCGCTGGATTATATCGTCGCCGTCGTCCTGGTAACAATCGTACGAACGCTTAATATGACAAAAAAAATATTGATGGGTATCCGCGTTGTCGGACATCGAGAATCTTAATATCAAGAATCTTCGCGTACTAACAACGATAATTGAACAGATTCGAGAGATTCGTGTACCGATAGAATCCGATTTACCAATCGGTCGATTACGATCTTTCTGCTCGACAGACGAAGGTCGTTCCGTTAACGTTAATGAATAACGAACTTGCCAAGTTCGAGTTTACTTTTCGATATCTCGTTGCCGAGAATACGAGATCATTGCAACAAGCGATACCACTTGTTAATAACTTTGTTCAAAGATAACGGCCACTTACAATTAGACCAAATAACGTCCCGTCGAGTGTTTATCGCATTGTTCGCGATCGATTCATCGATCAAATCGTTGTTCAGCTATTTCGAAAGATTCAACGCTCGTTTCGATCCTATACCCGAACGGTTTTAACGAGGACAGCTTCTCGTTGTTAAAAATTACCGGCGTACGATACGTCTCGCAGCCGATTACGATTAATTACGGTATCGAAATCGACATCGCTCGAACCGCCACTCGTCGACCGAACAAGTAAAAACGAATAGAAAGATTTTCCGGCAAATCGGTTTGTCGGAAAAGTTGAACGAAATTAACGAAGGAAGAATGGGAACGGACGTTTCGTTTCGAACGAAAAGACTCGTCGCGAATATCCAAGAAATTTACGTCGGTGCTGGGTGTTCTCGATGCGTGATCTCGATAAGTCTGTTTGCTTTGTCGAACGAATCGAATGCGCGGTACACGAGTAAGCCGCACTAGTTTCGACCGGTCTCTAGATTAACCTCGACAATTGTCACTGTGCGTTAAATCTTCGATCACGACCAAATGCTTTTTGCTCGTCGATAGTCGACGCATCGACACCACGTGCTTTCGGAGACACATTGCACGTCGACGGTGCATCGCTACGACTAATGGCCAACTCGACATGCGAAATTTCTACGATCGAAAAGATCGGTTCGAATAAATCGCGTAACGAACGGATCGATTAAACGCCTATTATCGAGCTGAACCGTCCTAGGACGCGATTCATCGGCCTAGAACGCGTTACGGCTACAAGTACGAGGATTCTTCCGCGAGCGAACCTTCGCGAACTTTCGTTCGTCGAGTGTCACGGTCGACGATGTACGTGCAAGGGAAAAAAAATAATGCACGACGCGCATAGACGTGATATATTGCTTCGACAAACACGTTCTACCTTACGAGAAACCGAATCCCAGACAAACACATTGTTTAGTTATTGCGAGCATCGTATTTAGATAATGCGACAAGCTGCAAAAGAGATTGGGACAATGACGATGTATTATACGAGTACCCTCGTCGACGAATTACAACAGGTCGTAAATAACAGCCGCGAAACGGAAAACAGAGAAAAGAGCGAGCGGAGGTTCTTCGAAATCTTTCGTCCCAGAAAATAAAATCCGAATCCAAATTATTACATTGTTAGTAGGTCGTCAAACAAATGGTGGAGCCGAGTTACGAACCCGTGATTTTAAAGCCTGCTCGACGACATCGTTCGAAATACGCGACTAACATTGCCGTAATAAACGAATAAACGAATAAACCAATAAACGAATAAAGGAAATGCGTGCACGCGTATTTTAATCGATTTTTAATCCTATGTAATATTAGAAATCTCACGATCCCATGACACTTTGACTTTCTTAGCGGCCGTTTCCGCGAAATTCTACCTAATAGGCTTCGATGAACGCTAACAGCGAAGTTTGCTTTCGGCTTTCGAGCAACTCGGGGACAGTTTCGAGTATTCTAGAAAACGCGTCCTTCGAAATCGACAAGTTTAAAACTCGAAAGGACGTAGCGGCTTCCGCTACTCCTTCTTCGAAACCTTCCTCGAAACCTTCCTCGAAACCTTCCTCGAAACCTTCCTCGAAACCTTCCTCGAAACCTTCCTCGAAACCTTCGTCGAAAACGTCGCGCAAAGACGAGTTAATTGTCGACGAACAGGTAGATCGAACGACGAACGAAGAGGGAGAAAGCGTAGTATCTTATCAAACGGGTTAATAAGCGGCTACCGAAAACAGTCTAGATATACGTCGGGGCATGATCAATATTTGGTCAGTCGCTCGTTCGTCCCGTTGTCTTCGCGACAGAGAAGAAAATCAAAAGGTACTTTGATTTGCTTGCAGTAATCTTGGCGAATCTTCGCGCTCCAATTGACACTGGGAGGACTAGCAGAAACGGACAAGAAGAATAAGCAGAAACTGAAGAAGAGGAAGAAGTAGAGGAACACGAGCCGAGGGAAAAGAAGAAGAAGCAGAAGGATCGCGAACGATCCGAGAAAAGACGTTGGCCCGAAGAGGAGACTAGCGAGGACATCGTCTAAGAAGATTCTCGGTGGAAAGCATCGTCGGAATTCGCTCGGAAGCGACAAAGACGGCGATCCAAAACCACCGAGTGTTCACCAATGAGCGTAGCGTACGGTGGTTGCAGACGAGGACAAAACCGTGGAACACGCACGAGAAACAGACAGTGCATCGGTTTGGCGACCGGGGTCCTCCAGATTCTCCCCGGATTCTCCCCGACTCCACCTGGACCAATCACCTCGCGAGAGACCGACAATCTTCGAAACGTAATCGTTCATCATGGGTATGATCTTCCACCGACCTTTCGTTTTTTACCTCCTCCAACAAGGCTCCTTGTTAACGGGATTCTCGGTTAACGGCTCGATTCGATTGCCGGTACATATTTCAGAGATTTCGGAAATTTCTGAAAAATTTCTAATTCGAACATTTCTCCGACAGAAAATTTGATCGCGGTCGCTGCCGTCCTTCCGTTACTACCCTCTTACTCCACTCTCTTCTCGTTCCGTTACTTTGACTTTAGTCTTATCGCGCTTACCAATCGTCCTTTTACCAGCAATTATCCCGCCGGTGCTACTATTGCGATCACTGTCGTGGTAATCCTGTCGACGTTGCTGCTACCATTGTTCCGCTCTTATCTGTTGCTCTTGTTTTTCCTTAGGGTTCGTTCGATTCAACGTTTTACGCATTAACCGGCACTCGATTTCGAAATCGAAACGACGAATCATGCATATTACAAACTCGAAACTTTTATCTACCTTCGTGTTGTGATTCGATAAATCAAAATTCTCATTGCTCGATTGCCAAATCACGAATTAATCCAGCTATTCGATCTATCCGAGGCTCTTATCGAATCTCTGTCAAAGCTAAATCGGTGTAATCGGTCGAACGCAAAAATTCCACGAGGGACACGTGTCTCGTCTCGTTACCGTTCGCGAAACCTCTCTTCTCGACTCAGCCGAAAGAGAATCATCGGACTAATACGTTCTAACGCGTTCCCTCCTCTTCTTTTTCCGACAGGGCTCGACTTCTTGGCAGACGGAGGTGCCGATTTCGAGCATGCAATCACCGTAACAGGTACGTAATTACCCGGTAGCCGTTTATACGGACGTCGCATTCGTTCGATTCGCGATCGTAACGATTGCCTTTTATCGAAACTCGTTGAAAGCTTTCGAATCTTTATCTTGATAATCTCTAAAGGTAATCTCGGTCGCGAGTGCGCAGATTTCTTCCGTACATACGCTCGACTACGATCGATTAATCGAAAACAATACGACTGCAATAATGTTAACTATACCTGATAGAACGATGTAATTACACGCATTATTCGTCGTAATTATACGACGAAAGCATCGCGCGGTTACCGTGTACGGATTTCGACGCGATCGCTCGAACAAACGAGATCAAACTCGTCGAATACGATTCGCGTTAAACGTCGCGTCGAGTGGCGCGTCGATATCAAGTTCAAGAGCATCGTTTAACTAACGCGACCCGCGAAACGCTCTTCTTATCGACCGTATATTCAAACATTCCTTACCTTTCGGTCAACTATTTTTATCTAGAACCGTCTATTTACCAACTTTTACAATAGCAACGCGCTTCTTCGCTCGACGCTATCCACGTTAGTCCGATTACAAGGCTCATCGAGATCGCGGAAGAGAAACGTATTCGACGTCTTCGCTTTCTTAAAACTTTTCCGTCGATTTCTTTCGAGCGATACTGGAACGACGGAAACGGTTAGGAAAATTAAAAAAGTAATCGTTTCGCTCGCCAGGATTTGGGAAATTTCATTACATGCTGCTAACGATATGCGGCCTGATTTACATGGACACCGCTATAGGGGTTACGATACTGTCGTTCGTGCTACCAGCAGCGCAATGCGACTTACAGATGGATTCTACCTCGAAAGGATGGTTAACCGCCTCTCCGATGCTAGGTACGTATTCTTGTCGCTCCTCTGTTCGAGTAATAACGATATCATTTCTTAACGGAGTAAAAGACGGCGGAATAATTTGTTCGGTCTGGTTGAACAGGTATGGTGGTTGGTTCTTATATATGGGGATGCCTGGCTGATACGAAAGGGAGAAAAGTCGTATTAATAATTACGTTATTGATGGACGGTGTCGTCGGTGTTATTTCCTCGTTTGTCCAATATTTCTGGATCTTCCTGATTTTTCGATTTTTCAACGGATTCGCGTAAGTATCGCTATCAAGCTGAGACCTTTCTTTCATTTATCTTCGAAATTGCGACTCATCTAGACAATTCGTTCGACACCGCGTTCTCCTTATCGATGCTCCCGTTACTTCTTCGCTCGCTTTCTTTTCTTCTTCTTTTTTCTTTTTTCTTTTTTCTTTTTTCTTTTTTCTTTTTTCTTTTTTCTTTTTTCTTTTTTCTTTTGCTTCTTCTCTCGTTCCTTCTTCCTTTTACTTCTATTTTTATTTGTTTATTTTATACATATAGCGTTACGGGAGCTATGGGCATTTGTTTTCCGTATTTAGGGGAGTTCCAGCCGACAAAGTATCGCGAAAGATGTCTTTGTTGGATGGAAATGTTCTGGACAGTCGGAGTCATAGTATTACCGTGTAAGTATCATTTTCAATTATCGAACTTACCAACTCGTGGATTCGCGGATAGGTTTCGGTTTAATCCTAGTATTATAGGTATGTAGCTCGTTAGATTCGATGATCGTTGCTTTCAGTGATCGCTTGGCTGATCATACCGATGGACTTCGTATACGTCTCGGACGTGTTTTACTTCAAGTCATGGAATCTCTTCGTGGCGCTGTGCGCTTTGCCCTCGATAATGTTGGGTCTCTGGTTGTTCGCGTTTCCGGAAAGTCCGAAATTTCTGCTGGAATGCGGCGAAACCGAAGCCGCCCTCGAAGTATTCAAATGGATCTACGCGCAAAACACCGGCGAAAGCCCAGACTCCTATCCGGTAATTTTCTTTCTCCTCGTCGAATCGTTCGTCGTCTATTTCCCTATATTAGTTCTATTTTCCTATATTTCTTTTCGTATTTGCCAGGTGAAAAGTTTACAAGAGAAGACCAAGGACAAAAGCATGAGGTCCTTGAAGCTGCATAAACGAAAGGATTTGAAGGTTCTGCTGAAGGAAGTACAGGACCTAACAGCTGCTCTCTGCAAGTCGCCTTACCTACGTAACACGCTGTTGGCGTGCGGCATTCAATTCGGTCTTACGAGCAGTTATTACACTCTTATGGTTTGGTTCCCGGAACTCTTCACCAGGTAGGCCAACGTTCTCGATCGAATCGATTCGATAACGGAACAGAAAGATACAGAATAACGTCTGAAATCGCAGGTTCGAAGAATTCGAGCACGCGAACCCTGGTAAAACGACGTCGGTCTGCATAGTCTCGGCGCTTCCGGATAACGCGATACTTGCCGATCCTTACGGATGCAACACCGTCATCGCGTCTTCCGTTTATTTGCACACCGTCTACATCGGATTAGCTTGCATTCCTGGCTCCATCATTCTGCCGATTTTCGTGCACAAGCTCGGTGCCAAATTCTTTCTAAGTACGCTTCGAACTACTTCCAAGTACGCTTTTCCTTTTCCATTCCTTTTCCGTACTTTTAACCAACGAACCGTTCGATTTCAGTCGGATCACTGTTGGTTTCCGGCGGAGTAACCGTTGCCTTTTATTACGTCGTCGATGCAACTCAGAACCTCGTACTGTCTTGTGTCTTCGAGGCTCTCACGTCACTCGGCATCTCGCTGGTTTATTGCGTAATCGTCGACATGTTCCCGACGAATCTCAGGTAATTAACGTACCATTTCGAGGATAGAAATATTACTACACGCCCTATGTATCCTCCTATACGCGATTATATTCCATTTCAGAGTGATGGCTGCCGCCCTATCTCTTACTATGGGTCGATTGGGTGCACTGGTTGGTAATCTGGTGTTCGGCTATCTGATCGACCTGGCCTGTGTCGTTCCGATCGTTTTGTTCGCGGCATTTTTATTCGGTAAGTTCGTATAACGAATGTTTACGTCGCATTTTTACAATTTCCTCCCATTTCTCTGTTATTTCTTTCAGCGTGTGGACTTATGTCGTTCCTGTTGCCGAAAACGGGAAAAGATACTCTCGATTAACCGGACCGACGACACCTTACCTAAGCAAAAACTTTTCGCGACAATTAGTGTCGCGGAAAACGAATAAAAGGACACATTCGTAGCACGACAAATGCTACTACATATTATTACGTTTAAAGTTTAAACGATGCTAATAATCGAAATCAATCATTCGTCGTTCGAATTAACGCGCGAACGTTTCTTTATTTTGCGCATGTTCGTATAGATATAGAGAAAAGAGTGTGAAAACGATGATCGTTTTTATTTCGAGCTACGTGTAAGTAAAGTCGTGTAAATATATATTATTTATTTTGCGAACCTAGCTTAGGCGCCATATCCTTTCACTTTACAACCAGCGAATATTCTTACGAATCAAATAAATACGCGTCATAACAAGGTTAACAATCTTCGAAACACGCGCTAAAATCTATCTAAAGTAACTTGATAAAACGATTGGATTACGTTTCTACATTCGTTTGCGAAAAAGAAAAGAAACTGTATTTTTCAACCTATCAAATAAATACGTTTTAAGGATATTATAATATTATAAGATTTCGTTTACCTATAACCTATAAATTCCCGTTAACCTATAAACATGTAAATTATATTTGGAAAAGAGGCGAATCTATGTACCCGATATAATTTTCAGTCATCTACCTAATATATAATACATCGGTATAATATCGTCCTATTATGATTTTATATCGTAAAATTCTCCCCATGGACAGTGGACATAAAGATAACAAAGATCGAGAGAATCGGGAGCGACAGTAACGCGCGTCGAGTCTATACAGAACGGGATGCCTAAATTTCATTGGTTGCTCTCTCTCTCTCTCTCTCTCTCTCTGTACAGTCGTCATTATACGTACACGTTATGTATAGTCACATAGTACGCTCTCGAACGATTCGCCTAGTAGTACAGAGTAGTTCGAAAAACACGGAATGGTATAACAATGCGTCAACGTTACAACGAAAAAAATACCTAAAACGGTCATCTAACCAACGAGTCGGTAACGTTCGCTGGTGATTGGTAAAGTTACGATATACGTTCGTTATGTTGTGTTAAAATACATACGACGATGAATTGCAAAAAATAGTCGATATCTATCAATAAAGAAAAAACACGAAATATATGTCGTGTACGACGGACGCCGTGTTACAATCGTGATATGTTCTTCGCCTCAAAAATTTTAGCGTGGCGCTGTATCAACAGCTGATTAACTTGCAGTCTCCGAACAAAATTTTCGTTCTAGTCAACTCCAGTGTTAGGGGAGTAAACAAGAAAAAAAAAACGATGGCCGGATTTGTGTTGCGAGTTAAAACGAAATCGGGTCAAAAGGTCGTAAACGGATTGATCCCTCAGGATAAGGTGTCCGAATTGAAATCGAAGCTGGCCGAGTTAACGGGTATACCAGTCGATTCGCTTCACGTTCTTGGCGGATTTCCACCAAAGGCGATTAATCTAAACAATGAAACGGACACGATCGAGGAAAGCGGTGTTGTATCGGGCGATACCTTGATCGTAGAAGAGAAGCCACCTCTTTACAATGGGAAACAAAAGTCGGAAGAAATCGGTCGGTCCCATATCGTCGACGACGACAATTTCGTCAATACGCCCGGTGTATTGATGAAAAAAGTTGTACCTGCAGATAATTCTTGCTTGTTCACCAGTGTCGGATACGTGCTCAACGGTACATAATATGTTTTACATTCTTTACTCGCAGAACCCTGCATCTTTTTTATATTTACCGATATTCTATGTTCTATTGGTTTTTTAATCTTGCAGTATATTTCCAGGTAAAGTAGATCCTAGTTGCGCCAGCTTCATGAGAGAAATTATAGCCAATGCCGTGGCAGCTGATCCGGAGGAATATTCGGAAGCTTTCTTAGGTCGTCCCAATTCGGAATATTGCGAATGGATTTTAAAGCCAGAATCTTGGGGTGGTGCCATAGAGCTCTCCATACTCTCCAAATTTTATGGACTAGAAATAGCGGTAATCGACAGCATTAACGCTATAATCAATAGATTCGGCGAAGATCAACATTATGCTCAAAGAGTATTTCTAATATTCGACGGAATTCATTATGATCCTTTGTACCTAGAACCGCTCGATGTGAGTACGCTACCTTTCGTTTTTACCTACTCCGTTAGTATTTTGTTCGTCTTAAACAACTTTTCTTTATTTACACGTAGGGTGGTAGTATTCAAACTATCTTTCCTACAGAAGATCAAAGGATATTATTGGAAGCGGCCGAACTTGCCAGAGAAGTTAAATCTAGTCGTCAATTTACGGATATTCAAAAATTCACTTTAATGTGTAACGATTGTAAAATCAAATTAAATGGCCAAATGGAAGCTCAACAACATGCCAAGGAAACTGGTCATATGAATTTTGGAGAAGTAGCAGCGTAGCGAATTCAATAGTTTCTCCGTCATTGTAAATCTTTGAAACTTTTAATTGGATCGCTGTTTGAGAATCCTATTAAATTCAAGTCTCAAACAGAATTTTCTACTTAAACGAGGCTTGTAAGCAAACCCGCTATTTAATATGGATACTTTGTTGTTTAATATAAGATATATGCAGTGCACTACGAGGATTGTTTAAATATATAATATGCACAGATTTTTAATTTTGACTGAAGATCAAATTTCTATCAAAGAAATTTACCTAATTCGTTTTGTTCTAGTACAAATTACTTCGATCGATCGGATTTCATTTCTGATCGAATTTATTCTCGGGTCGAGTTTCTTGCGTGCACGCATCAATCGCTTGCTTATAACACGCGAAACGTTAGCCTTTTATAATTACATATGTATATGGTTGTTAACACGTATCGTTACTTTAAATTCAAAGAGAGAAAAAAAAAGGAACGAGTTTCTATGCCTCGATCATGATAGGAACGCATCGCGAACTAGTGCAATTTTCGATGATAGTGGTTCTGCCGTAGAAAACCCAGTTATCTAGGATTTTATACAAATCGTCTTTTAATCCTCTTTATCTCTGATAATTGGGTTTCTATTATCTATGCATACGTTCGAATATTTGTTTATGTTTTTAACTGCAAACGTCTTGCATATATGTATTGAAAACGTAATGATGACTCTCTTTGGCGAGATTAAGAATCTGTGATAGTTAATTAAATTTGCCTAAAATGAAATTCATAGCCTTCGCTGGCAATGAATGTGTTCTATGACATATATAATCACGATATGAAGAAATAAATCGTGAAGTTGGTTAAGAAGCGATACAGAGTTCACTTAATTTTGCTTTTAATGGCAAATCAGTTTAGCACCATTAATAGCGAACTTTATATAGATAAAGTACTATTCCCAGAAGTGCAAACAAACAATTGTTAATACAAATAACATCACATTTTTATTAATAAAAGTGTTACTCGATGAAAACTGCAGAATGTTATCTTGTAAGATTTGATCTCTATAATATAATAGATTAATTTACAGTCCAGGTATGCATATAATAGAAGACAAAACAAGAAACTAACTATGACACCTTCATTATACATACGTGTATAACTCTAGGATATTGTAATTATTTTGTTATCGAGATTTCTATGCGATCGAACATGCACCGTATCAATACACGAGTTTTCGATTAAAAAGTGAAAGTTAATTTTTTGTAACTATACGTAACATACATACATATTTTATATATATATAAAATATTTATTATATATATATATAAAATATTTATTAAAAAATGTATCATTCAAGCATCATATTTTGTTTTTTATATGCAGGAATATAAATGCCTGTATTAACGTGTTAGATTTGCCCGGCAAAACATCATACATCGACTCGTAATTAAACAATTACGAATTGATTAGAGTCAAGTGAAAAAAGAAGTTGCAAAAAATGACTTGTTACTCAGGAAAAATTCATCATAAATTTTCAAAGATTTATATTTATATCACGCTATGATATGTTTTGTAAGTTCCATCGTATCGATAAAATAAAACGAACAAGATATTTCACTATTTGTTTGCTTGATCATTTTTATAAAGGAACGTACACGTTTTCCAAACGGTTATCGTTCAAGAAAACTATACAAAAGAACGATACAAAATGTTATTTTACAAACGAATAAATGTCCGTACCGAAGTTGGTTACGTGATGATATAGAATAAAGAAGTTGCTAACGGACAGACATTATTCATTTAATGAAAACGCTAACTTCCATACACGTTGGTACTGACTTCAAATAATTTCTTGACGATTTTGTATCTGACGAACGAGTGTAACGTTATTGCATCGATCGCATCCGGAATATATTAAAATTATGTTTAAATATCTATACGATTCCCGCGCAACATGTGCGAGAACCCATCACGCCTGTATAGATGGCAGATCGGAGAAAAAACACAAATGAGCACAAACGACGCACTGTTTTTAGTAATCTGCTAACAGCAGGAGGGAATGGTTGTGTAGCTTTTGTTCTTACGCAAATGTAATATAAAAGACAACAGAATAGGAGATGTAATCCGTTTTCACACAAAAAAAGGGAGTCGCAGTATATTGCGAAAAGCGGAGCTCCTGTGACCAGAGAAAATTTAGTGTTATTCGTGAAAATCTGGGCATGGTGTGTTACGCGAAAAAATTATCGATATAAGAAAATGTCGCTGGTGCCGACGACGGTACGTCTAGCCAAAAAAAATTCACTGACAAATAGGTGAAGATGGAAGATGAAGCGGACCTTAGGGAACAATTATTTCACAACACAGTACGAGAGAATATCGTGAGTAGATACGGTTAAGGATTTGCATTAATCTATATGCCCCTTTGTTTATTTCATCGTTAGCCAGTAACGATAACGTTGAAAATTCCTTGCGATATTCCGGACAATGAGCAATCGCCACGTTCTCTCGTAATTATGTGAAACGTTTCTTTCGATACTTGATCTTCGAACGAATTAATCTGCCCTTGACTCGAAAGGAAATCTGATAAAAATTTATTCATTGTTTCTAACCTTTCGACTCTTGAACAGATCCAAAGTTATTATTTCAATTTTTGCTATTTCAATAATAGATAATATACATGTTATTTAATACAACATATTATGAATGAATTTGAAATAAGCGAAAAGTATATTCGACACACAAACGTAAAGCGTCAAGTGTATTTTATAATATTCCTTTGTTTAAGATTACTCTTTTTTTTTCAGTTTTTTAAACTTGATTCCAAAAACAGAATGACCAATATTCACGAATCGAATAGAATGCAGCTCCTCGAGAATCGTGCTTTTTATAGTACATCAACGTGACAGAGAAGTTTTATAGGCACGTCGATTTAAACAGAAACCAGAATATATATACATACATTAAATACGATAAGTGTATTCGTGTAATAACTTTAATCGCTAACAAACAGTTTACTTAATCTTTATTCTATAAGGTCAGCTAGTCATGTTCCGAATATACATTAAAGTTCAAACTATAAAGCTGTCAAATAAAACATACTTAATCGCTATATATACATTAGAAACGAAAATGCAATGAAAAAGGCATCATCCTACGTTAATCCTGTGGATTAAAAATAGAAGTAAATATTATTTATTCCGCTTATTAGCTGAAATTCCTAATTACATTGGCAAGTATGGTAAGGAAAATAGTTGTTGCTCATTGGTTGTCGGACGATGAATCTTCAAATATTGGACCGTAGAACATTTACTTGGTCTCTCCGAATCAAAGCGAAACGTTAAAAGCCTTCTTTTCCTCTACATACTGGTTCCCAATCGAACAAAGTCTATATTACACTCGGCTGTTCACGACATATCGATATGTCGACGTAAATATGCCCTAGAGATAACTTTCATTCAGGTACACACAGAGTCAGTGAACTGTTTCAAGTGCATTTGCCCTTGACTTTACCTGTTCCGTTCAGTAGGATTTATTGGGTACTTCTCGATACTCGAAACGAAGTCGGAACATACTATTTTCGCGATACGTGCTTTCTCGATACTTTCACGCGAAGTCATCAACCACGAGTTTATTTCTCATCTCCAACCGGTTTTTCTTAGTTGCGAATAAAAAGCAGTTCCAGCGGATTATGTAGCATAGGAATAAATCGAATCAAACGATACTTTCAATTACGGTATCTAATGACTGGATGAAAGTGCTCGGTAATTAGTATCGATACGTATCGAAACGATGATACCGCTCCAACGCTATCGAATTATTTTGGTACAAGTATCGAACAGATCGCAATAGCTTGAAATTCGTTGAAATATTTAGACAGCATTTTAAGGATAATAAAAAATTTGAAATAGCGTTGACAAAATTTCGCGCGCATACGTGGCTAAGTAAGCAAGAACGCGTGTGGAAGGGAACTCGTTGTAACGGTCATACATAGGAACACGTTTTGCGTTAAAAGGACTGAACGACGCTGTTGTTGATCTAGAAAAGCTAAAAATATGGTTCGGGGACAAAGACACGATAGACGTGTCGTGGATCGTAATGATTTTTTTCGTTCGTTTACGGTCATTTAGGATCGCGGAAAATTGGACGAAAGCACGCTGATTTATCCGCGGTGTTCTTAACGCGTTAATCAAAACGTCTGGCGGGGCGTATAATTTATCGTTAAGTATATAATTCCAACTAAATTTAATAGTCGGAATCGCAACGAGAAACGCGCGGAATGCAATGTACCAGGAAATTAGACTGCCAAAATTCATTCGAATCGATTTAATTATCAATTTCTTTTAATACCGTCCGTAATTTACAAGTATGCACCGGTAAATAATCTTCTAGTCGGTTTTAGATGCTTTTTATTTCGCTTCTTATCGTACACTGTCTCTATTTTGTTATCCTTTCAGCAGAGATGCGCGTACAAGTTCCGTTAAATGTAACGTTATCGACAGATATCGGTAAATTTCGAAAGTTACCAGTCGAACAGTCGATATTATTATCGATGCATTTGAACGTCGTCTATAAGCGTAACTATATATTAATTCCTACATTTGTTAATTCGGATTATATTATTCCTAGATCCTTGGAGTCCGTGGACCAATGTATCTCAATATTCCTACATAGCTAAGCATATCTATTAGTAGTTTGCGTCTATCTAGGTGAACTATTTCCTAGTGTCAGCTGTGTTAAATAACCTCTGCCAACTAGAATATCGTCGAGCAGGACACACGATAAAGTCGGTAGTCGATGATAAATATATACACATGTATAACACGTCGATAATTTGCCTTCGTCTCGTATTACTTCGAATCCTTATCGTTTGTTATTGAAACAAACTTCATCTTCTGTTCTTGCTTTCTTTCTTGTTTCAGTTTTATTCGATAAGCAGACTTTGGTCGAACGGTGTAAAACATTAGTACTTTCGCTCGGATAAGAAATACTCGGAATTCGATCGTTTACGAGGATCGAGTGTAAAAGAAATAACAGCCGTGCTACAGGTCTCGTGTACAAAGAAAACATAAAGAGATTAAAAATAAGATCTGGCAAACATACGTAAGAAAATATACTACATATATATGTATAATCGTCGTCGGAGGATAATGCACCTGTGGTGTTAACAGCTTTCGGTAGGAATTGTCATTCCAACGAACGTATGGCGGTTACTGGTTGAAAAAGAAATACGTTCGGTATCGGAATAACGAAAAGAAATAAAGCGCTTTAAAAATAAAATAAAGGATATTTCGCGTTGGCTTGGAAAGTACGCGACCCGTTTAGTTGGGTGGCGCGTCGAGGAGCAGACACGCGTTATACAGAGGGAATCGCGTTATACCGGACGTTTAACGTTACCGCCTCACCGACATTACAACTATTATACGCAGTTGTAATTTGCATAGACGCGTATCGAGCGGTCTCCGAGACTCAAAACTCGAGAGCTCGAAATGGGAGAAACAGTTGGACGCGATTCAATTCGACTCGAAAATCGAAGTATTCGAATAGCGTAATATTTATCGAGCTCACTTTCCAACAGATACACGTACAAACGATCCGTTCGAAGAACCAACAAGGTTTTAAATACCGATGCTAAAGCATCGAAAGTTGTCATTGAAAGTTTCGATAACTCGTAAATGGCTATTCTATTTTCTATAGTTGCGAAGTATTTCCGAGATTCCCGATCGATCGTACGATTCAACTTGACAGTGAGACCTAACGGAGTGACGTCAGAACAATACGACACTTGTAAAGCTGCTCTACTCTCGAACTATTTCGAGTATTTCTGATTGTTCACGATTGCCTTTTATCCTAACCATGCCGTGTTAGAATGAAACTGGCAAATCTATTCTCTTTCGAGTGGTTGCCGATATCGTTCGTCGAACGTGTCGCGAATCACGTGCTCGTAAATACGTTCACGATAAAAGAACGTCCTCTTTTTTTACGCACACTGGTCGTATCTTGTAGATCGACTTCCTCCATATGTATTTCTTCCGTATATTCGTGCTATCGCTTGTAATAACCACGCAAGCTCTGACTAAACTTCTCCGACTAAAATTGGAAAGACAAAATGTATCGTAAAAATGTAGTGTTAAGCATGTAGCAGATCGATATTGATCGAACAATCTGTTTCAGATATTTCTGCTGTTGTTCCTGGCCCTGTACGTGTCGAGCTACGCTTTGATCGGAAAATTTCGCCGAAGAGATCGCGAGGATTACTTTTCCGTAGACGAAGACGAAGCGACGGTCTACAGGATCAGTCTTTGGCTATGCACCGTTGCACTGACGGTTTCCGTCGGAGCGACCTTACTTCTTCCGGTTTCGATCGCTAGCAACGAAGTCCTCATTTTATATCCGAACAGCTATTACGTCAAGTGGCTGAATAGCTCACTCATCCAAGGTACACTGGCTAACACGGTAGGCTTCTCTACGGAAAATGCCAATTTACGGGAAAGAGCTAAATATTTGATATGCGTCCGTTCGATTTGCCAAAACGACAATAAGTTACGATACCATAAACACGATAGCGAAACTGTTTTATATCTTAAACTTTTTGACAAACAGGTCTGTGGAACCATGTGTTTCTCTTCTCGAATTTGTCCCTGTTCGTATTTCTGCCATTCGCTTACTTGTTCACGGAGTCCGAAGGATTCGTCGGCTACAGAAAGGTAATTATGCATACCGACGAACGTATAGAATATACCGATGAACGCGATTCTTAATTGCAGGGTGTAATGGCCAGGGTTTACGAAACCGTGACAGTTCTTTGTCTGTTGGGGACGCTCGTATTAGGCATGACTTATGTTTTATCGGCACTCATAGATTATCAGAAATCCAGTCTGCACACGTTGCTCAGTAAGTAATACAGTTACGTTACCTTTACAAACAAATCAAACACCCATACGTATATCACCTTTTTCGTTCGACAGATTTATGGAGTTATTATTTACCTTTCCTTTATTCTTGCGTTTCGTTCGTTGGAGTTGTTATGTTATTGCGTGAGTATTATAGCGATACCGCTTACAATTATATACCGCTTACAAGCGCCTCGTGTTAAACATCATCGATTCTACATAGATATATGATACCTCTGCTTGACAGTTTGTACGCCGATGGGATTCGTGCGATTGTTCGGAGTGGTCGGTTCGTTTCTGGTAAAACCACAGTTCCTAAAAAATTTAGACGAAGAATTTTTCGCCTACAGATTAGAAGAGGATTGCATTCGAAGAAGGTTAGCGATCGATCGTTCTAATAGAAAGATATCGGCTCTTTACGAGAAATTTCATGACACGTTGTTAACTACCCGCTCTAGACTGCAGCATGCGAAAGCGACGGGAAAGTCGTACGTTTCGCCAGTGCCTATGTCTATACCAACTTGTGGTTCGGTATTGGACGACGATGAACTTCTGAACGCGAGTCCGAGCCTAATGTGTTTAAAGAACGGTGCTCTGCAGCGTGGACTGGCCCAACGATTAGAGGACATCGAGAAGCGAAGAAAAGTTTTAGACCAACAGAGACGGACCTGGTGGGTTCGACGTACTTTGCTCTACCCTTTGGCCATGCTAGCGCTGTTCGTGCTTTCCACTGCCACGGCTCTGCTAGCGGTTCAAAATACCTTGGAACTACTGATCGGTATTAAGGCGTTGCCCCTAAGTACCAGGGTTCGTATCGACCGAATGCGAATGTTATTCCCATATGTTATACGTACATAGAAGATCAAATCGATCTTATTGTCGATACGATCATGTTACAGCAATTCACCTTGGGTATCAACTCGCTATCGAAGCTCGGTCCCATCGGAGCTGCTTTAGAAGTGGCAGTAATTTTATACTTGGCAGCGACAAGCGCGATAGGATTGTACACGCTTCCCGGTGTCAGGGGCGTCCGACCACGGTTTCATTCCACGCCGCTTACCCATCTTATCGCGAATTGTGCCCTCCTTCTCGTACTCAGCTCAGCATTGCCACTGTTATCCCGAATATTAGGTAAATTTCCTAACGAATATCGAAACTCGTATTTAATTGTCTCGACCAGTGATGGGCGTCTAGGGGTCTAGAGACACTCTACAATGAACTTTGAAAAATTCGTTTGAACGGGCTTGATCGAATAGACCTATAGGCTATTACTCGTCACTGATCTTGACAACAACGAATAAATTTTATTATTCTCGCGATAATAGCCTCTACTACGATTCTACAATTATCCGTTCGTTTATTTTAGGTATGACCAACTTCGATTTGCTTGGTGATTTCGGGCGTATCGAGTGGCTTGGTAATTTTAAGCTAGTATTATTCTATAATTTAATCTTCGCCACGGCAGCGATCAGTTGTTTGGCGACTAAATTTACGGCGACCGTACGTAAAGAAATTTACTCGAGATTAAAGAGCAGTCTGATAGGAATCTTTAGGAGCGAAGGTAAAAAGAGTTTTTTAGGAATGTTTTCTACGAAAGAGGACTAGACTGACTTACGTTATAATCAGACAGAGATTCACGATTCAGCGTTAAAAGTAAATGGAACACGAGTGATTCGTCTATGCGATCGATATGGCGTGCGTGCGTGCGTGCGTGCATCGTGTGTGTATGAGTAAAGTCCTGTTCAAACTTCTAGCATCATAGAGCAATATTTTAAAAAACTCAATCACGCGTGAAATACGTAAAATACGATGAAAGTTTGAACGAGTATTTGATCGGCGAGAAACTCGGAATATGTTATTATACATTTATGCGCGAGCGTGTGTGCGTATAGTTATATTATTTATTACACGATTACTGTCCTTAGTAATCATTTATCGAAAGTATGCACACCGGTTACGTGCGCAACAGCTGAATTTTGTGATAAAAACGTAGACAAGTATTCAAGAAATACAGGAATTCACGGTGTAAAAACTGTATTAGCTACACGCATACGTGTGTACGTATGTCACATACATACATACATACATACATACATACGCATACACACATATAGTAAGTATGCATATGTTTCCTCGAGTTTACTTTGTTAGCGGTTGATCGTTAGAAAAACCCAAGGACAAAGTATTGGAGCGCTTCAAGACAAGAAATTCCTTTTTACACGATACAAAACTTTTTAATATACTATATTAACTTTGCCTAAACAGCAAAAGGAACTTCGATATTTCTATAGAAATTTTTTTACATTTTCATTTTTGAGTGAAAAGTACTGGAGATGCATAGTAGGCAGTTCCATGTGCCTAATTTATTTACTTTAATTAATTAAAGTTGTTAGTAACTTCACTAGAAGCGTACAATACGTACATACAGGAACTCGTTGATGTAATCACACGCTCATTGTGTTATGTTGTAATAGTATTAGTTTTAGTAATGTTCGAATGCATTTTATCGATTCTTATTAAATGACTCTACCGATCATGGTCACAAATTTATTAAAAATATCGAATGTAACTGTATTTGTGCCGCAAACGAAAACAATTTAATGATACGCATTTTAAGATGTACGCAGACTGCATGATGATAACATGCAGATCTTAAAATGTTATCATCTCGACTGATTTGTCTTTTACGTTAGTTTATTAATGAAAACCTAACGCTCGAAATGAAGTGAAATTATTTATTTAGCTTGAAGATCGAGCCTATTTGTTTCTTCGTTGCGTTTAATATTTATATTACAAAAATATTCACAACAGTTATTTACCGACAGTTATAAAACGATAATATTTTACACTATTATGTGATATATATCTCGTCAACAAGACAATACGATATTGTTAGGATGCGTGCAGTGACGCACTCGCTAATTAATTATTAAACATATTTAATCGTAACAGTATCTCAGGATATAAAATATCGATTGATATTTGTTAAAATATATTCCCACATTGTGGATTTGTTTATAATAAAGTGAATTTCTCGCTAGAGAATTCTCTGTATACAGTAATGACTATGCGAATAAAAAGATACGTTAAAAAACGTTCGTGTTTTATGTGTTTTATGTGGGTTAAGAGGGCCATATTTTTCATGCTATATCGAACATTAAACTACCCCAAGGAATGATAAACAGAGTGACAATCGACAATAGTGTTACGTTTTTAATGAATAAACTGTGAATTTATAAAGTGATTTATTTAAAATTTCAAAATAATTACTAACGATAGCTACTGATCGGAATACATTTAATTAGATTCGTCTCTTTTTAACCCGAAATATTTTAAGGTGTTGTAAAGTCGTCTGGCTCCAACCCCTTGTCGTACGACTTTGTAACAACCTGGTTGCGATAAATCGACTATCGTAGATCCTTTCCGTAAACGTGCAGTCGAGCGACCATGCATTTCATTGTCGTAAAATATTCCATCTAACAAAGGCCATAACTTCTTGAATTCACAGGCATACAGACAACTTGGTTCGTTGCTTTCGTTGGCGCTTGTTAGCGCTAAAGGTCCTGTTAATCTTGAAACGCAATTTATAAAGGAAAACTTTGGAACTCTTATGCCTACGGTATCGATATCTGGATTCAAAGCAGGATTTAAGGCTGGAGTCCGCTTTAATATAACTGTATATGGACCAGGTAAAATCGCTGGCAATAAATCTGATGGTAAATGATCCGTAATACCCCATGTTTCTATTTCGCTTACGCTGCTGACAGAAATGGATAAAGGTTTGCTTTTATCGCGTTTCTTAATGTCGTATAGCCTTTCGATAGATGCATTGTTGGACACGACACCAGCTAGACCGTACACGGTATCTGTTGGAATTGCTAGAATCGAATCTTTCTGCAATAACGCAGCAGCCACAGCCACGCTCCTTCTTCCCCTACAGTTCCAATGTTTATTAGACATTCTCAATAACTTCAGTTCCATCGTGACAGAATTCAAAAGAGTCTTCATCGGACCCAAAGTAGTGACACTTATCGAACGCTTTCCATCAAGTAAGAAATAAAGCTATATTTTCAAAATAAAAAATTTCATAATTACCAGCAAAGTCTATATGGACGCAACAGAGAGTGATTTATTAAAACGTTTGAAACGTTACAAAATACGCTTTAACTATGAAATTTATTTAAACATTTGAATCTGCTTTACGGTTTTTAATAATATGAATGTAATCGATAAAGTAAACGGTTAATTATATACGAATTACAAAGTAATCATTTGGAATGATTGTTACCGACTGCCAAATTGATATAATTGTAATACCTTTAATCGCGCCAATTGTGACCACATTGAGGATTACAGCACTTGTAAAAGGTGGTCATAGGTTCATCGGCGGACCTTGTTTGAATTTGCATAAAATACGCTCGAGCATGAGAACACTTCGGACACCGTTCTTCCGTCGAATCCACGTTTTCCCAAGCTGCACTTCCACCTAACACGTCGTCTACTTCTTTCAATTTCGGATACGTACGATTACTCACTCTTCTAGCTATGTTAAATATATATGGGCACGTGTTGCACGCAAAACGTAAACCAGCTAAAGCTTCTTCGACTCGTAAAACGTTACCGCAAGTCGGACAGAACATCAACATTGTAATATTATTGATGTATTAAAATTATTAAGGAAGATGATACGACGATATAAATGTTGCCAAGATCTGTATTAAATGTGTATAATTTGTATTTGATGTGTATAAAAATAAATAATATTTTACATATCAGTAAAAAATGATATTTATTGTCAGTGGAACATCACGGTAGAAAATCTCGTTTCCCTGGGGAAAATGGCAGCCAACATGCGCTAGTAAGTCAAGAACGGTATCAGCGAAAGGAATAATTGCAATTTTTCGTAAAACGAAGCATTTTCACGGATCATTGAGCTACGCAAAGAATATATTACGGCACTTTGACTAATATCATGGCCTATTGAAAGCGATAAAATGAAAATAAATGAATATCGGTAGTATGTTGGTACATGTGGCGCCATCTAGCGGCGAGCGGCGGAACTACGAAAACTGAAAATTGCGTTTTTCCGTAAAATTAGCGACTTTAACGCCTTCTTAGGATATATAAAATATTCCAGGATCCGATTGGAGTCAAAATAATATCATAATGACCCGCGAAACTCGATAGAAACGAAAATTGAAAAAATAGCATTTCATGGACCTAAAAATGTCTAGCCATCTAGCGGCGGGCGGTCGAACTACAAAGATTGAAAATTTCGACTTTTTCCGCCTGCGCCATCTAGCGGACGGGTACCAGGAGCTACTCCTGGTATCAGGAGCGCAGAAAAGTAAAGGAGGTATGCGGAGTAAGAGGTATCCCGCGCAAACCAGCGCGCATGCGCAGCAGCAGGTGTCCCGCGCAGCGGCGCGCATGCGCAGTAGCGGCGTCACCTTGTATATACGATAATATATATATTGAAAAAACGTTAATTACTCGTTTTCTGAGCACAATTTATGAACTTTTATGATTAAAGAATGCTCAGTGATTCCTTAGCTACATTCTCATGTCCTATTTGTTCAGATTATTACTCGCAGTAATTAGTTATTAATGATTTTTCTACCGCAAGTCGGCGTGTTATGCGGCATACATGCGCTAATTAAAATCGTTAATTACACGTTTTCTAGGTATAATTTATGTACTTTTATGATTGAAGAATAAAGAGTGATCCCTTAGCTACATTCTCATATCATATTTGTTAAGATTACTGTTAACAGTAATTAGTTATTAATGATTTTTGTACCCCAAGTTGGTGTGTTATGCGGTATACACGCGCTAATTAAAATCGCTAATTACACGTTTTCTAGGTATAATTTATGTACTTTTATGATTGAAGAATAAAGAGTGATCCCTTAGCTACTTTCTCATATCGTATTTGTTCAGATTTTCATTGTAAGTAATGAGTTATTAATGAATTTTCGATCGCAAGTCGGCGTGTCATTTGGTGTACGACAGCTAATTAAGAATAATTAATTACTCGCTCTGCGAATACATTCTATGCACTTTTATGATTGATTAATAATCAGTGAGTCCTTAGCTACTTTTTTATACCATATTCGTACGGACTATTCATAAATTTGGTGCACTACTATTGCAGTTGCAGTGGAGTATTAATAACTAATTGATTACAATAAAAATCTGTACAAATAAGACATGAGAAAAAAGGTATGCACTCAATGATCATTCTTCAATCGTAAAAGTGCATAAAATATATTCATAAAAGGCGTAATTAATTATTGCAAATTAGCTCATGAGACGCGTCGACTTGGGGTGCAAAAATCATTAATAACTAATTACTGTTAACAGTAATCTTAACAAATATGATATGAGAATGTAGCTAAGGGATCACTCTTTATTCTTCAATCATAAAAGTACATAAATTATACCTAGAAAACGTGTAATTAACGATTTTAATTAGCGCATGTATGCCGCATAACACGCCGACTTGCGGTAGAAAAATCATTAATAACTAATTACTGCGAGTAATAATCTGAACAAATAGGATATGAGAAAGTAGCTAAGGAATCACTGAGCATTCTTTAATCATAAAAGTTCATAAATTGTGCTCAGAAAACGAGTAATTAACGTTTTTTCAATATATATATTATCGTATATACAAGGTGACGCCGCTACTGCGCATGCGCGCCGCTGCGCGGGACACCTGCTGCTGCGCATGCGCGCTGGTTTGCGCGGGATACCTCTTACTCCGCATACCTCCTTTACTTTTCTGCGCTCCTGATACCAGGAGTAGCTCCTGGTACCCGTCCGCTAGATGGCGCAGGCGGAAAAAGTCGAAATTTTCAATCTTTGTAGTTCGACCGCCCGCCACTAGATGGCTAGACATTTTTAGGTCCATGAAATGCTATTTTTTCAATTTTCGTTTCTATCGAGTTTCACGGGTCATTATGATATTATTTCGACTCCAATCGGATCCTGGAATATTTTATATATCCCAAGAAGGCGTTAAAGTCGTTAATTTTACGGAAAAACGCAATTTTCAGTTTCCGTAGTTCCGCCGCTCGCCGCTAGATGGAGCCATCGGTTGCCGTTCATTTCCAGTAGCACGCACGAAAATACTATGTGTCGATAGTATTTCCGGCGGTCAGGGACCTGTTCTTATTGGCTGGCATTTTCCCCAGATTCGTGCACGAGTGTACGTTCTGCTGTAAATACTGCATACATAAATGGCTCTGTAAATACTTTCGATATTAATTCGAAACCAAGCGTTGTCATTATAACAGAGATCTGTCTGAATAGTTTAAAGGACTGTTCGTTCTTTCAATTGTAAAAATAACATAGATCCGTTGAAATAGCAGTAAGTGTGCGGTATAAGCGTAACATCGTGTGCTTTATTTACATCTAGACGAGAATTTTAGGTAATGTGACAATGATATGATTTAATTCGGTTCCGAGGATGTGTTATAACAAATAAGATACACGGAACAACTATATTTAGTAAGGCGTAATTAAATTTGATTAACTTTTCAGTTATGAATTGCTGGTTTATCACGTATCGTCTTTCACACTTGATTGACCAGAAGGTGTGAAATACGTACCGCAAACCTAAGGGTACATGTGACTGTTTCATAAAGTATAAATTGTCAGTGTGATATACTCGTTGAAAGAACCGATATATTTGAAGATGTTTCAAAGGTACACGCGCAACTTATCGCAAGTAACGCGATTAGTGTTGATAAAGCTTTTAGTTTGTAGGTTAGATTCGTTTGAAAATATGTGTGCCGAGTAGAGTGTAGCTGTAAGGAATGTCTGGAGATCTAGTTGTATCGAACAAATGATCGTGTTATCGGTAACGATACGTTTCGCTTGAATTTCAGGTGTATAAATCTATGTCTATCGCCAAATATGCAATCAAGGTATCAAAGTATATTATCGAAAGCGAAGGCAAAAGAAAGAAGAAACTTGCTGTTCGAGGAAGAGGCGAAAAGGCAAAGAGCAGCCATAGGAAGGATAGAAAAAATAGAAGTGAAATATCAATCTCCGGTGGAGGAAGTTACCCTGGTAATGAACAAATGTATATCGACTCCTGCGGATTGCGCGAAACATATTTCGGAGGGTGCATCCAAGGTATCGGCTCTGGCGATGGTCAACGGATCGCCGTGGGATATGCAGAGGCCTTTAACGTCGGATTGTGAACTGAAATTTTTAAATTTACTCAGCCCAGAGAATAGAGTAGTGAACATGGCATTTTGGCGAACTTGTTCGTTCTTGCTGGGTGCCGTTATAGATTCATCGTTTAAATCAGACATAAAAGTTTATCTGCACAGTTTCCCGGTGCCTGTCATAAAATTAGGCAGCTTCATATACGACGTGTACCTAGAAATTCCTGACTGGAAGCCCACAGATCAGGAAATGCGCGCATTATCTGCTCAGTACATTAAGTTATCGAACGAAGAATTACCCATCGAAAGGATAGTGACTACAGAAAGCGTCGCAGTCGAGATGTTTCGCGACAATCCTTTGAAATCGGAACAGATACCAGATATAGCCAAGTCGAACAACAACAAAGTAACATTGTACAGAGTCGGAGATCACATAGACATCAGTAAAGGGCCAATGATAGGCAATACATCGTTGATAGGACGTTGCACTATCGCTGCCGTTCATAAATTACCGAATAAGGAGAATTTGTACAGATTTCAAGGCATAGCTCTGCCAAAGGGAATTCGTTTGAATCAGTTCGCGTACGGTATATTGGAAAAGCGGGCAAAAAAATTGAACACGATAACGTTGCCGTATTCGTCGAGCGAAAACGAGGACGAGGATATCGCGGAAATTTCCGCGAAGAATTGAGAGTCGGACATCTCGAAAGCATAGTATAAAATAAAAGTACATACTCTGTATGTTTTTATTTTGTAATTCTTCGATACCTGTATATAAAAACCAAGCGAAATAGCAATCGTCGCTAATCTACATGTAAAATATATTATTACCTTTCTATAAATAGATATTAAATACTATTAAATATTTTATTTGCGATACAGTTGACGCACGATAGACGAGGAATATATTAAAACTATAAAGGAATATAGTCGATACTACTGGCGGAGAGGTGTATCAGAAAGGATTCAGGAATTTCGACGGACGTATCGTGGGCTACGTAGTTCCCATAGAAAGTTGCCGGGTAGTCTATTAGCTATCGACGCGGGACAGGCGACGCTCATTTTCAGGTACAATCGTTGAGTTTTGCTCGTTTTCGGCAAACAACTGTCGAACTGGTCCGATTTTAAGGCCGTCCTGACGGCCAGCGGCGCCAGTTCCGGCGTGCATCGCAATTCGATGTCGATGACCAGGTCGAAAGAGGGTGGCCTCCGTAGCACCGGTTGCTCGGTTTCGAGCGTACGATTCGCCGTGCTGACCGCGTTCATAAATTTACTCTCGTACGCGTATTTATTCATGTTTCCGTAATAGAAGAACCGGCCACCGTATTCTCCGTATCCGGAATAGGTGGAAGCAGGCGGTGGTCTCAACGGAAGCGTCAGAGGTATCTGAGCAGGGTAAGCAACAGGGAAATAGTGAGAAACGACGATGCGTCCGCGCGATCCAGCGACAGGCTCACCTGTAAGGTCAGTTCGTGCTCGTAATGCAAGTTCTCGAAGAGGTGTTCGTTCACGCTGCCCACTAAACGTCGCAATCTCAGGTACATGAAGCGTTGCTCGTCTCTCCAGCAGTTTTCCTCGGCGTTCTTCCTCACTTCCAAGCAGGTAAACCAACCACGTTTCAACACGTATTTCAATTTCATGTCGACGCTTCGTCCCGTGCCCCTTTTATTCGGCATCACTTTGAAGGACAACACCTGTCGACCTTCGATCAGGCAGTCGAGAACGTCGACGACTTTGCATCCGGATATCAGAGCCGATCTGTCGATCAGAGTCGATTCGTGGATAAACAGTAGCAAAGGATAGTCGAAGATGCGGTTAGAGGGGTCCTAACGGCGCGGCGTTACGATTAATTCACCTGTTCACTCTGCGTTCGGAGAGCTTCTCGAAGAAGTTCATGAACCGTTTGGAGACGGTGACGAAAGAGCCGATGCTCGAGTCGGTGGTACGAGGATCGACGATGGACGCGTGAAATTTGCCGATTCGAGCGAGAAGTTGGTCGAGATCGTCGAGCAAGCTTCCCGCGTAGAAGCACAGCCTCGGAAAGGCGCGTTGCTTGCCCGGCGGATGCGTGTATCGCCAGGTGACAGCGCGCAACATCTTGTACTGCGCCTTGATCAGTTCCAGGGCGTTCAGGGCTTTACCGCGAGCCAACAGTTCCGGATTCGTTTTCGCGTTCTTCACGGTACCTTCGATGCGTTTCGCGAGCTTCTCTAGCCTGGCACCGGCTGCGAGAAAGGCGCCGTTCAGAACCGTTGCCGCGACCCGCGAGCAATGCCTGAAACGAGAGAATCGCGAGAATCGCGAGAATCGAGAGAATCGAGAGAATGAGTGTACGACGACGGCGATAAGCGAAATAAAGCAAATCACCTGGAGACCAATCGTACAGAAACGGCGACGTCGCGAAGGGGCAATAGTCGCAGTATCATTTCCAACACTTCCGCCGGAAGCGTATCCAACGCGTAGGCTTGCTCCTGTTTCGCGAACCTCGCGACATCCTCGAGCGACTTCTCTCGCTGTTCGCATCTCGTGGCCGGCAACTTTTGTCGCTTGTTCGCGTTCATTTCGAATCATTTAGGGGAAAGTCTAACGAGAGACTAGGAGAGCTCTCCTTTCGATGGACGATGCTTGTTGCTTTCAATTTCAATTTCGCTCCGTGGCTGGAAGCATTTAATCGTGTCTCGTTCGTTGCATCGCACTCGCCGCTAAGTAAAATGGGTTAGCTTCGCGTAAAAATTTTCCTAAAAGTTGAAACGTCAAACAAGGCGAAACAAAAGAAGCTTCGTCCCTCCGATCGTGACGGTCACTCTCGATTCTCGCTTCGCGAACGGCTACGGGGTGTAAACGACGATCTTATCGTCTATACGCGCGTAATAGTCGATTTATTTTATGGAAAATAACCAAGATCTCTCTCGGTAGATTTATTAGCGTGTTCGCGTATATACATCGAACGTATTACAGTCGATCAACGAAACGTAAATATCAACGAACGGTATAGACGCGATTAAGAAAAAGGTCGCGACTCGGTTCCACACTCCTTGGTCTGTCCGTAATAAAACGAGGATTAAACTCCCGGTCGAACGCTGCAGTCCATCATCCGGTAAATCGATGGCCTAGTTTCGCGTTAAAATCTTACAAAGCCTATTTTTACGAACGAGCGTTAGAAACTCGGCGAGTTGATCGCGCGCCGCCTTAGCGAGGAAAAACGCGGAGAAAAAGGTAGGAAAAAAGGATCGAAAAGGCTCGGTGGTCAGCATCGATCGCGATTGGCCCGTGCGATCGATTCGAGGTTCTAACGTAAGCACGGAAACGAGGAAAGTTCGAAGGAGAATTTCAGCGACGCTCGTAATTGATTCGTAATCGTTCTAATGCGAGCAAGTTGAAATTCGACGAGGCCCGGCGCACCGACGTAACTAAGTAGCTTTCTGGCTGGGCGTTATCCTTCGCAAAAATATGGACGGCCCTTGTCGCGTGGCGCGAGGCACATAGGGCACATAGGGCTCGGAAAAGAGAAATTTCCAAGTGGCGCGACGGTTTCACAGCGAGAAATTAACCGGCATCAGAAGCGTGAACTTGGTCTGATCGACCGGCAGTTCCTCGGATCCGCAAGGGCCGATGCTGTCCAGAAGCGTCTGTATAGCATTCTGATTGGTCGGATGTTTCCTTTTCGCGTGTTCCCTTCTGTGCTTCAGTTCCTTGAACGTCTTGCCACACTGTTCACAGACGTACGGTCTCGCGGCTTCGTGGGACCTGACGTGACCCTCGTAATGACTCTTTCGGACGAATTTCTTGCCGCATTGGCCGCAATCGAACTGAAAACGACCCTCGTGCGCCGCCACGTGCGAGCTGAGCGTCCACTTGGTCTTGAACGTCTTGGAGCAATAATCGCATCTGATCTTGGATCCTCCGTTCGAGCCAGCCTTGTTGTCCGATCGCGAGCTTCTTCTCGGAGTTTTCTTCAGTAGCAGCATCTCTTCCAGCAGGAAGTCGTCCTCTTTGTCCGCTTGCTCGTTCCTCGGTGCTTCGCTCTTCTCCGCCGTCATCTGCGCCTCCAACATGCTGGCCGTGTGCCGCTTCATGTGCTCCTGCAGCTGTTCCTCGTCGCGCGAACACGCTCCGCAGAGGGTACAGGCGTTCTTGCTCGTCGGCTGAAACAACGATCAGAGAAATTCGCGTTCGATACTGGTCCCGATGTCACGGAACAGTGAACAGATATATGTACCTTCTCGTGCGAGCTCGCGTGAGCCTTCAGCTTCGACTCGCTGGCGTACTTCTTGTTGCAGCGCGTGCAACGGTACGACTTGGCATTGGTTTCGCGCGAGTCCTCGTCCCCGGCAACTACTATATCGCCGGTGTTCCGACGTTGCTGTTGTTTGCCCGCGTCCTCGTGATCGGACAGCTTCTCCTTCCTCATCTCGTGACGGGCTATGTGTCGCTTGAGGTCGTGGGCCCTGGAGAAGGCCCTGCCGTACCTGATGCAGCCGGGATACGGGCAACCCTTGCTCGCGTCGTTCCGCGGACGATGGTTGTTGCTCGCCGGCCGTTTCGCGTCGTTCCGACACTCCTTGCAGGGCTTTTCGATCTTCTGGCTGGTGACCGTGGCTAACTGCGCCGACAACGGTATCACGATCGAGATCGTCTCGTTGGTGCCCGGATTCACGATGGGACCGACGTGAATCGCTGGAGGTGTCGCCAGGGATATACCGTTCTCGTTGTGCCTGCTCATCGTGGCTCTCCGGACGACCTGCGAATAAATTCGAACTTGTTTCGCTCGATCGCGCGCACCGCCAACTTTTCTCTCTTCTCTTCTTTGTTTTCGCTCCGTTCGAGACGCAAGAACGCGTTACGTATCTCGTTAGAATCGGTAGAATCGATAGAATCGATAGAATCGAGGGACAATTTAATAAATTTCGCCAATTTTTAATCGAATTTCCACTCGCCGACGGACACTGATCGATATGTTATCATAAAATATGAAATTGCACGGTCTATAGGTTGTTTAGAAACGCAAGAAAGCGTGAAACTGATCGCGGTCGCGACGCAGAAGACTCCGCGTGGCTGTTACGTTTTCAATCCCCACGTGGAAAACTCGCGCGCTCTTTACTTCGATCTTGCACAGAGTCGTGCAGAGCGATCGTCTAACGAAGAAAACGACTAACGGCTCTCTCGTCTCGAGAGCGATCTCGAATCGTCGGAAATCCGTCCGAACGCGAGCATACGTTCGCGTACAGGGAGGAGCTTTCCACCGTTTGCCTATGATTTTCGCTAATGTCTCGGCGTATAGACCGGAAACGTTCGAATAATATCTCCGGCTGGTAGGTCGGCAACCGGTGTCGGAAACATACCGCAAACGGTCGTTACTCGGAACAAAGCCTTTAGACGTCCGTTCGATCGTCTCTCCCCTTTCGCTGGAAACGTCACGGCCCGTTCAGTGATTCATCCGAGTCGATCCTCCCCTCGCAAAGGAACAACGAAGTCGACACGCGACTCTCTCCTCGATCATCCTTCGGCTCGTCCAACAATTTCCCCTCGGCATCGATCGTGAAACGTGGAACGGTAGCCAGATCGGTGTTCGTATAGAACAGTCTGTTCGTTCGAAGAGATTCGAAGAGATTCGAAGAGATTCTAATGGCTAATCGAGCAAAGGGTCGTGCGCCGTGTAATTCATCGTTGCCGTTCGTTCGTCGCCGCCGCCGCCGCTTTCTCGTACGATTCGATCCTTCCGCGCGATTTCTTCGACAAAAAACAACGACAACGCTCGGCTTTGGCCAAGTTTCTCCCGGCGACTTCTCTCCTGGCCGGATCTCCCCTCGGCTCTCCTTCTTACGAAGCAACACGCGAACGAACCTCCGTGTAAAGGACGCGACGCGATCGGCCTCGACACTCGTTCACTTTCCTCGTCACGACGAAAGTGTGCTACTGATCAGGAACGCGCACTCTCCCTGTTCCGGTGGACGCGACGCGATGGGAGGCGGCGCGACGCCGAGCCTCGTGGCTCGCGCATGTCGCCTCTCGACACGCTCCGTACACGGTTCTTGCTCGAGCGTGGGTGTTTTAACGAGTTTCGCCTTTTCTTTCGATCATTTTGCGCTTTACGCTACTTTCTTCGGCGCGGCTTCTTTCCTTCGATTCGAAGCTTCGATCACGCGCCACTAGATTACGTTTGGCCGTTCGAGTCGCGGACCAGGATGAAATTTCCGAAATCGAGACGATCCGTTCGTGTTCGATAAGATTTTAGACGACGATGATATTTCGTATATGTATAGCCTAGTATCGATTACGATCGTAGCTCCACCTTATACACGAACAGTGTCGATGATAATTAACGAGAATCGCGGCAACGAACGAGACATTCGGTAATCCTTAACGTTAAAAAGGACACACCTTTTCCAACCTCCCCCGACGATTGTCCCGCTTAATCAGCTAATGGCGCGAATAGGAATAATTAATGCCGTCGTCGGAGCGATTTCATAGTCGAGAGTAAAGTTGCGTTACGTGGAACGAGTTTACTCTATTTTACTCGATTCTTTTTCGCGCGTCAGGATGCGCGAAATATCGTCGGGACAGGAGGAAATTTCATTTCGCGCAATTTACGAGTTAATCAGCCGGTAGAAACATTCGTTGAATATTTGCTCGAACGCGCGCACCGAGAAACACAGCTGTTACTTTTCAGCGATAAACTTCTATCGGACGTTTAACGCGATTAGCGTGTCAAAATAATTACCTAATTTCCTCGAATTTCCCCCGAAAATTTCATACATGTTTGCCGCGTACCATCTACTATGCTCTCCAAGCAGGAGCTTGTTCGAGTTCAAGTTGAACAATTACCGTCGCTAATGAACAAGTTCATTACTATACAATCAGGCTAATCAAAGTTTCGGTTTCGCTCGGAGTCGTCGCGGCCTCGAAAGTTATCTGAAAACTTACTTACCTTTCGATTGTCTTCTCTCCTCTGTAAACTCCATAAACCGTAGACAAAACAGCAGGTAGAATTAAAGCGACAACTCGAATTCTCTGAATTAACACCGATTATTTATTTATTATTTGAAAGGTAGAAAAAGTTGACTAGCTATGCGAACGGCGCTAACAATCGGTTAAAACGAACGGTGTTTCTGGTTCAGGCGTAAAGAGGAGCATCTAAATGGGAGGAAGCGAGTCGGTCGGGCTAACAAAGATTCGAGTCGGTCGAGTCAGCGAGCGTGTCTGCGAACGAAACTCGATCAGGGTGTGCTTTCGGTATGCTGAGTGGTTCGTATTAAGCTAATTAACGGATGCTCCTGGTCGCATCGATTGTGTACCCTGCCTCTATTACTTGCTAGAATGCGTTGTACGCGTGTCCTCGGCTAAATCGATATTTCTAATTTCATCGTGTCGCTACGAAGACGCGATCGCTACGCAGAAACGCAACAGGGTTGCGCAACGTTCGGCGCCTCGCTCGGAGAAACCGCAACCGACTCATTTAAATGCAGATATTTTTCAGCTGCATCGAGAGAACAGAAAGAAGATATTCTGGCCCATATATAGCCAAGAGATTGTTGCGCCGGAGGGCGACCGATGCTATTTTCCATCCAAGTTACTCGTACCGCATTCTCGATTTTTATTACTCTCTCTCTCTCACCCCTTCGATTTTCTTCCTTGCCTATCGAACAAGGTTCAATCGCATCGTTTCCAAGAGAATTTCATTGGTCGGCCCCAACACGCTATGCGACCTGCAAGGACGGAGCCTAATCGTTCGATCCTCTTTTCTTCTCGATCGATAATCAACCCTCGCTGAGCCAACGTCGCTTCTTCTCGAGAAGAGTTTAATGCGGATCACGATTACGATCAGAAGAAGCGCGCGTCGTCGTCGTCGTCGTTGTGGCTGTTGATCATCTTCCTGATCCACTTGACGTAGTACTGTATCCTGGTGTAAACGTCGGGAAAGCCTGGCCTGGCGCATCCCGATCCAAAGGAGGTAACGCCTGCCAACTGCCATACGCCGTCCGCGCGGCGACACTGCAGCGGTCCTCCCGAATCACCCTGTCGAAAGCGAATAAAACCGATTGGTCGTTTCGAGAAAGAAAGAGCAACAGGAATCTGAAGAGGAGCTGGAAAGACCTCGATCCGCGGTTCTTTCGCTTTCTCTACGATCGTTTCACGGCTCCTCTAACTTCCGAATAAACCTATTTACGAGCATAGTTAGCTTTCCAACGGCATGGCAGGATCGATCTCGTAAGCAAAGGATCTAGTCTAATCTGGTCCGGCAGTTAGCTACGTCGTGGAAAATGCGAGACGTTCTAATCTAGTCGAGTGGATTTTCACCGTCACCTTCACCGGATGTGCTATCTTAAACCGTACATAGTTTGCGATTCCGTAACGAGTATACTATATGTATGTAGATAATTGATAGTTACCACGCAACTTCCGGAAGAGCCATCGGTGTGACCGGCACAGAGATGGCCGCTTCGAAGCGGTACCGATTTCCCATAGGCTTGCGTGCATTTCTCGAGATCGAGTAACGGTACCGAAGCTTCCAAGAGCGCGGTCGAAAGCGACTGCGAGGGTCCGTATCGACCCCAACCGGAAGCGACGCACTGACTTTTCGCGAGCTCCTCTTCCGGGTCCGGCAAGCAAATTGTTCGCACCGCCTTCGACAACGGAGCTGGCCTCGCCAGTTTCATCAGAGCTGCGAATTACAATTTTCTCGTGTTTTCTCGTGTTTTTCTATACGTTTTCTCGACGCGACTCCGCCAGTTACGGAGAACGTGTTCACCTACCAATGTCGTGCATGTAGTTATTGAATCTTTCGTGAAGGATCACTCGTTCAACGGGCAGCCTAGCCGAGCCTCTTCCGCCAGAGTCCAGTTCCCATTCTCCTACGACCGCTGTCCATAGCGCGGCGATCGGCAAATTGAACAGTTCGCTGGAAAAACGGATTCTTCCGGTCGGTTACGAATCTTGGAATCGACCGTCAAAGTCGAATTAAAAGCGAAACTCACTTGTGAACGCAATGAGCCGCCGTGACCACCCAGCTGGGTTCGATGAGAACACCGCCGCACCAGTGACCGATGAATCCCAGCTTCGGATGGAGCAGCTGAAGAGAAACCTGCCAGGGCCAGGAGCCTCTTTTGCTCGGTTTTCCGTTGAATATACGGCCGGTGGTGGTCGCCACGTTCGTTCGGGCATCGCTGCCGTCCGACGGAACTGCTCGCGGTTGTCTGTGCGACGCTGCTGGACATCCGCAGGCTGTTATTCAAAAACTCAAGTTTCCCACCTAGTTGATTCTTTCACGAATAATCGTTCCGATCCGTAAATAACCTGTTGATTTCACAAATGAACCTACCAATCTTCGACTCTATAGGACTCTGTAGAATCGAATTTAGGCGGGAAAGCTCGAGAGCGAACGAAACGTACGACGAATGGGACACAACGCTCAGCGTCCGGCGACGCTGCTCGTTCGCCGAAGGAAAGATATTTCGCTTACCGGAATGGTTCTCCCCGAGGATCCTCGGCGTCGCCCGGCCGACCTCCGCGAGAACGAACAGGATTATCGCCAGTCCAACGCGAACACTCATTTCACTGGGTACCTGCTTCGCTTCGTCGTATCTCGATGTTCATGTTTGCCGAATTTCAAAACATCCGATCCTCTACTTTTTACTCCTGGCCATCGAAGAATCGTAGGAAAACAACGCGGCGGCGGCGGCGACGACGACGACGACGACGCGACGACGACGCGAAAGACAGAAAGAACACAGAAAGATATGTCTCGTTCGACGAAAGGAAAGACGAGGAGGTAATCCTCGCGCTGCATCGACCACTCGAACGAGTAAATCCTTCGAAGGAACGCAGAAGAAAGTGATCGTTGACGAGCGCCATCGAAGAAGGGGAATACACTTAGGATCGCGACGCTTACGAATGGAAACTTAAACGGATGAATATCGCTCTCACTAACGAAAGTTACTCTCGTCCGATCGGACACGTTTGTTCCTTGCTCGCTCGTCTCCCATGCCTTTTAGAAATCGGAAACGCTCGTTTCTCTTTCTTGTCCCGACGATTACTCTTCTTCTCTTTACGCTCCTTTTTTCCCTCAGCGACGTTCGAGCAATTTTCCCACCGACATCTCTCGCCTCGGCGATCTATTACCGCTCGGCCGACAAATTTCCAATTCGGTAATACGAAAACGTAACTGTTCGAAAGCCGACACTGCCGCCGATACAGGATGCTCGAAATCAAACTGGCCCAAGTATTTTAACGTCGGCCTAATTAGCTACTTCCAGATATCATGGACGTTTCGAAAAAAAAAAAAAAAAAAAAAAAAAAAGAAAAAAAAGAAAAAAAAGAGTAGCCTATAATCGAGATACGCGAGCTCGAATTTTCAAACGATTCGTACCGCTCCTATCCAGGCCACTCGATCGCAAAGAAAGCGAGCAGGAATGCGAGCTGGTATCGTCGAGATAATTATGTTCAACTTTAACACGTTCAGTTCGCTGTTTCTTTTATTCCTCCCTGGATCGAAGTAGACTTTTTACTCGTCAACGGGAAAGAGAGTAAACCAGTTCTGAGCACATAACTGTACGTTCCGATTATAAAGTTTCGAAGAAAATTGTTGATCGGAAACGTCTGCGAGCTACGGAGTAATCTTTCTCTTTCCCAAGGCAACGATTCCGTTCGATTCCGAACTAGCGTTAGCGCGAATCCTCGTCAGATTTCGTACGTTTTCTATAATTGACAATACAGTGATATAGCTGATCGTAACGTCCTTTTTCTTAAGCGCGAAGAAACGGACCTGCTCGAACATGGAAAATAACGAAATAATCGAAGAGTCTCTTAAAAGTTCTCTCGAAATCCTCCGTTTTCTACGAGATTCCTTATTGTCCGATTATTATTATTATTATTATTGTTCCGCTTCGCGCAACATCTCGAATCGATGTGTTTCTCCGACAGTGCTTTCTCCGCGATCAAACAAACACGAAAGAATAAATGTTTCTCGCTGTCGCAACACGGTATAACGTTTCATTCCTCTTTCCTTTACACGTTTCTCCAAGATCGTTATATTGCTGAACAATAATTAAACGATCTACATAGTCGAAAGTATACGCGACTACTGTTTCCTAAGTCTATTCCAACATTTGTGCGAACATTTAACGGAACGAAACGGAAGGAAACGAACGAATACTTTTCCTCGTTTCGTTGGAGAATTCATCTGCAACGCGAACAAATGAACGACGAAGAACGGACGATAGAAGAAAATCATATCGAGCTCGTTCGAAGATCATCTATAGCTTTATCTTCGAACTAACGTAACATCAATGTATATCGCGACAATTACGCCAACTACTTACTATTTGATAAAAAACAAATAAAGGCATAGATGAACTTGAAACGTGTCCCTCCCTCCCTCTCTCTCTCGCTCTCTCTCTCTCGTTTTTACGTGAAATTTCTGCGACGAACATTCGCGTTGAACCGTATGGGGCAAGTGCTATAATTTGAATATCAAACAAGTAATTGCTATTAGCAAGAAAATTGTAGCTCCTGTCCATGGCTTCGCAGTAAATATAATATGTAGGATGATACCGTTTCTTGTCATCTTCTCGTATATACATATAATATGTATGTATATACACGATACACGAAACGCATTCGGCAAAATTGATTCGTACCGTTCGCGCTTCCAGACTACGATCTACGGATTATTACGATTTAAACGACAACGGCTTCCACTTTACGAACTGTACGGAATTTACGGAATAAACGTAGCAAAGCGTACGTGCTTGAGTCGATATATAAATGCTGAATTTTTCGTTGGACAATTTCCAAATTCTTACTTGCCTCGCTATATTTCTTCCGTTACGTACTACATTTCCAACTGTACAAAGTCCCAAACTCACGATCATTCGCGTCTTATCTACATTCGTATGTTCGAAGCCGCGATTCGACATGTCAACATTGTTAAATAGTTTGTATGGAAGGAAGAACGCGAGCGAAACTATCGTCGAAAAGCTTCTTCAACGAATCGCTCCTAGTCCGGAACGTAGTACTCGACGAAATAGAAAACAGGATTTATCAAAATCGAATCGCGATCGCGCGGTTCTTGGATCGACTTACGCGCATAGCACCCTTTCGGTTTTCTTCGATTTCGTAAATGTCCTTTCGATTCGTTGATAACAATTAAGAACGATAGCGAATTCGTTCGCGAGGTGTCGCTTAACGATTATAGGTACGCTATCGAGCTTTCAAAATATTACATCTCGAAGCGTAACAAACGGTAGTTGGTTCTTCTTTCGAACACGAAAGTCGAAACACGATCTAACGTAATTGTAAAGAAGAACGACGCTACTTGAACGATATTATCGATCGCGGACGCTTCTTAGCTGTAAGCGATAAAATCAACTCTAATCGAATTCGAGCGATTCTAAAGAGAGACGAAAAGCTTGGCTTTCTAATTAGAACACCGTTCTTCGGTAATCTCTCGATAAGGCTAACTTACCGCACACGGTACGGCTACGCTCGTTTATTTACCGATTTTTACGCTAAAATAAGTAAACAAGCGTTATTTCTTACGATGCAGTCTTAAATTTCCTGTGCCTCTTTCATTCTTGTTCTTCTCCTCTTAAAATGTTACCAACTATACGCGTCTTTATACAATTAGGCATTCGTTTCGTTTTCGGATGCAAGTATTAAACATTTCGCTCGCGATTGCGTATCGTAGAGACTAACACGGATTGCTTTCCGCTCCTTAGAACGTAACGTCCGTTTGATATGGTTCGCTTTGTTTTTTCTTCTTTTTTTTCTTTTTTTTTTTTTTTTCTCTCTCGTTCAAGTGGTCCGTAAATGCTGCGTCTCGACGCAGCAGACAGTGCGTGATAAGGCCCTAAGTGTACGTGAAAAAATTGATAAAAATGTACGGCAGTAACGATAATAGACGCGCGCGAATATCCTCTTCTGATATTACTAGTAATATTAATTATTTTTACAATGTGCCGGTAAGAAACGTGTTAAACAGCTTCGGCCCTCGTTGCTTCTTACCACCAACAGATACGCGGATCGTGAACGCGACGATAAGTGACGAGTACCGTAGAATCGCCGTAAAATCTTGCCGACTTGGATCGTTCGGCAACGATGGCCGATCTGCCGAGGTTGTTCGCATCGTTGACAGCTAGCAACGCAAACAAGCGTTCGTGTCGGTGCGTGAATTGTCTTTTAAAAACGTGTATACATGTATAAAAAGGAAACCTCGCGTGATATGACATTACCTAAAATATTTCGGCGATCGTCTGCGTGTATTCGTTGCGGTTACAAACATATCGGAGGACGGCTTTTTCTTCGTTTGCAATATCGAATGAAATACGTATTTGTCGCGATTACGAGAGATAAACTATTAATATATTACCAGTTGCCTGTCAACGACGAACATTAACCACGCGGTTTTCGCGATCGAACTGTTATTCGCGCGCGTCTTCGACATAATAAAGCGGCGTAATTACATCGCGTTTACGATACACTTGTCGGAAAGTTATTTACATTAGAAATCGATCGAGTTATCGGACCGAAACAATTTCTCGGTGTGGTGCGTTGAAATTCGCTAAAATGAAATTGCACCTAAATTTCGTTCAGCTATTACTCTACGCATCTACGTATTTCCTTTCGAACGCTGCACTTTCGTCCGGCACGCTAATCGAGTTTCACCCAATTTTTTCGATTAAACCTTTCAACGCAAACTCCCATATTTTCTTCTCTTCTTACGCTTTCTGTCCGAACTTTCTTTAAATAGCGCAACGTTTTTCGATAGAAAGAAATCTCGATTCACAGATTCGCTGGCTGCGTCGAGCTCTCTACGCGAAAACGCTCGAGAGCGTTCACGATTGAACACGCGATATCGAGTGAACGGCAGCGAACGCGTCAACGGTGCCTCGGACGGAAAAAGAAAAGAAATCTAATCGTCCAAACTAGGCGAAACTGCGTAATTAACTTGTACATTTTGTCCTCGTTGAAAAGATGCATGCACATCCGACAAATGCGTTCCTTCCAACGAAACCGAACAAAGTATCGAAATTTTCAACGACAACAGTAACAGATTTTCGCGCGTGCATACAAATCGAGAAACATGTACACGATCTACGAAATGGAACAACTTTCCACTCGGAAACTATCAAACTGATAAAATGATCATTTTATCAAAGTTTGATCGTTGTTATTATTTTATAGGCACATACATGTATATGTATATATATACATATATACGTATTAATCAATTTGTATGGCCAAAAAGAATGTAACCAACCACTTTTAGCCAAGTACGTATCGTAATTGAAATATTCGAACGATCGATAACGGAACACGATATAATTTACGGCATACTTTGAAAAGTAGTTTCGTCGATTAATAAATATCCTAGCAATACGATTAATACCGCGATTATTCGAAAAAATAGCTGAAAGGTAACTACCATCGGTTCTCTAATAATCCTGCAACTTATTATGCGCATATAAATTATCTTCGACGTACAACCAGTAATGTCATCGGTGCAAATAATTGTATAGAGACATCGTTAAATATACGATAGATGTATTTAAAAAATAAAAAATAAAAATCGATTTATACGTCCTAATAGGAATTTTGGAAAATTTCAAGTACACCGGAAGCTTCGTAAGGTTCACGGTTAAAAAATAACTTACGATACGATAAAATAGAGATTAAGCGAGGCTAACGTCGTTTCGTACCGCTGGAGTATTCGAACGCGAAATCGTAAGAATCGATAATAACGCTATATCCATAAATACATCAAAAATTGTATACGATAGATTTAAAAACCGAAGATGCGATTATAAATTGCTATTAATGTACAATATTCGAATACTTGGATCGAGCTCGATAATTTCGATGTTCGTATATACATATTTATGTGCATATATACAATGTACCAAGTACAAATAAATAAATTAGATTACTCGGTATAACGCGAGAAATAGCTTTCAAAATATCCTGGTAAAAAATACGTTAAATAAGTTTTTAAAAACGACGTTCGGATCCGTGCCGAACGTCGCGTGTGCGCTGCGGAAAAGATGTTCGGAGAAAATGCGTTTCTGTTCCTAAATGTCATTGTACGTACGATCAAGGGGAAGAAAAAAAAGAAAAAAAGAAGATGGAAAGAAAGTTCGTCGAGTCGTACGAATTTACAAAGTCTATTCGTAATCGAGGTTACGTACGTATATCGGCTCGAGTGGAGCCGATAAACCCCGTACTTAACACATGGTCTCCGAAGCCGGTGCTGGTACGGTGGTCAAACTCTTGTCGTTGGGATCGGAGCTCTCGGAATCTCGAATCGGTGGCCGCGAAAGAGTTTGTTCGATTTCTCTGGTCACGCTGATTGTAGGCGGAGGTCTTCGAGATTCTTCGTCGATGGCCGAAGCTCTGCGAAGCTGATGCCTGTGCTCGTTCGATACGAAGAACGGTGCCGCGGCAGCGTCGTCCGGTCCTTGCAAAGATTCCTCGTCGTCCCCGATGTATCTCCTTTGTATCAGATCTTCCATTTGTTGGTAATCGCATTCCTCGGCGTCACGCAAGTGTTCGTTCTCGATCTGCCAAGCCATCTCCGGATTGGACATCTCCGAAAGGTTTCTGACCCTCGAAGGTGGCGGAGAGATAGGCGGCGTTCGAGGCGGACTAAGAAGACCGCAATAACTTTCCAATTCGTCCGTGATACTGGTATACTCGGCTCGCATCGCCAGGAGAATGGATCTTTGGGTGCTGCTGGTCGAAGAGACCGAGGGAATGACGGCAACACGCGGCTCTGCCCAGGTGACGCCTCTCGGAATGCCGGAGGGTAGTATCATCGCGTCGTCGGATTCCGAACGCGTCCTGCTGCTCTGTCTGGTCGGACGTTCCGAAGAATCTTGCCTGATAGGTTCCGAGGTCGGTGCTTCGCTGCTCGCTTCTCTGCTCGCTTCTCTGCTCGCTTCTCTGCTCGGTTCTCTGCTCGGTTCTTTGCTCGTCGCGTCTTTACTCGTCTCTCTGCTCAATTCTCGACTCGTTTGCCTGCTCGGATCCGTACTCGGTTCTCTGCTGCTCGCCTCCCCGCTCGCATCCCTGCTCGTCTCTTTACTGTCCGACTGCGACTCCTTCTTTATCGTCTCTCCCTCGCCGTCGCCTTTGCTCACCTCGGTCTCTTGACTCGTCGTTGTCTTGAGATCGTCTTGAACGGTGTGTCCGTCTCCGCTTACCGACGAGTCGTTTCTGCTAAGATTCTCGCGGGACGTAACCGTCTCCGAATGTTTCAGCATATCGTCGTCCAATTGTTGACCTAAACTGAGAAACGTACCGTCCGTCAATGATCGGACGAGCCTTTTGCGTTTAGCCGCGATGCTCGGCAGCTGCGTGTGAGAATCCGTTTCCGAGAGAACCTCCGAACGTTCCGATATTCTACGCTGACGGCCTTCCACGTCCAAGCCGGACAGCCCTTCTATATTAGGCATATGCGTAGCCATGAATCGATGAATGACACCGAGATGCGCCAACGTTTGCTCGTTCAACTCCTCCAATTTGCGAATACGAAATTCTACCGCCTGTAACGAAACGCGAAGCCGTTAACGCACGATGAAAGCATATCGAACGGAAGATACGATCAAGCGTTCTTACCTGAAGCGAAGCGTTCTGAGTGTTCTCCTTCTTGTCGATATCCTCGATCTTCTGATGCATATTTTCGACCCTTTCCGTCGTAACCTTTATTCGTTCTTCCGTCGACATTTGTAGCTTTAATTCTTGTTCGCGGAAATATCCTTCGACGCAGTCCTCCTCGAAATCGTACAAACGCTCCATGTCGTCCGCTTCGAGGAACAACTTGAGCCCGTTGTCGTACGTTTCGCCGGTACTTGTTTTCCCTTGAGTCACATATCGCAGCAAATATTTCACCAGCAGATATATGTGACAAACTACAATCAGCGGAGGAGGTAAAACTGGTTTCTGTTCGTATTCCATGACGACGGTAAAACGTTGGAACATCCAAACTTGGTGCGCCACCGCGTTTACCTCGTTGAAGATATTATTGAAAACCGCTATCAAAAGGTTTATCAGTAAAATGTTCGCTACTAAAAGATAAATCGACATTACGGCGGGCGTGATCCAACGGCCCGGTAGGCAAGGTATCATTCCCGGCTCGTCTCCGCAATCCGGGTCTATGTTGTCCGCGTATACCTCTCCGTACAACATGAAATACGGCTCCATGAATATCTGAACAACCAAAAGGTGCGATTAATATCGAGATTAATACCTAGATCGTTTACGAACGCAAACAAACGTGTACATACGTCTCGGATAATTCTTAGTTTAGGCTCGGCATTAGGATTCAATATCGCTTGCCGAGTCACTCCGAAACTCATTAATACCACGGTTAACAGTACCACAAAGTATATCATGTTTTTCACCATTTTCCCCATCATGGTAACCAACGGACCTGAAGCAACGAAAGAACGAACGATTCGTTTAGTTGGTTGATCGAGTTTAACCGAGTTTCGACATTACGTACCAAAGTACTTGTTTACACCAAGAATATTTAGTATCCTTAAGTACCAATAAATACAATCGACACAATAAATGACGCGACCAACGTCGAGGGTGGAATGCCGTAAACGTAAGGCCAGACCAATTTGAAAGAAAATTATAGCTGCCGCGTCGCAGGGATTCCACATGTTCCATGCCCATACGCTGAATTTGTGCGAAAGCGTGGCCGGCTCGGAGGTTGCGATCTCCCTTACTTTCTCGCATCCTAACGTGCATATGTACGCGATCGCGTAAATTTCTGCCAACGAGGGATGATCATCCATGTGTATGAGAATGCAATATGAAAAGAGAACCAAAAAAATAATGTACGCTATCTGCAACCGAAAAAAAGTACACGTAACGTTTCACGTTCGACGTACTCGACGCTCGGGTCGAGAAAACGATTCCGGCTTAACGATCAACACTCACAGCGTTTGCCCAAAATTTTGTGATGGGCGCTGTATAAAATTCGTACAACTTTCTCTTCAGCCTCAGTGGCCTGCTATTCTTGATGTCATAGTAGTCGGAGTGAATACCGTACGCTCGATGGATCACGTCGTCGCTGTCTGTTAGTACTTTACCGTTCTCTTGCACGATCGTTTCCTTCGCTATTGTCGTAGTATGCTCGTTGCTGATTAAAGCCTACATCCAGAAAAGAAGACAAATTCCAGTATAACGTATACGCGTGTCGCGTTAACGGTACGGGACATTAACACATAAATAAAAGGAATCTCTCTCTCTCTCTCTCTCTCTCTCTACCTCTCTCTCTCTCTCTCTCTCTCTCTTTCTCTCGAGTATGTATGTATACATAATAATCGGACGTGTGTCGATAAAATTATCTTTGCTAATTAGCGATCATTCTCGGGTACCATTTACAGTACGAATATGGCCAACAACAAATCAATGAAAGAAACTAATCGAATAGAACGATGCGTAATACACGTGTGTAATTAACAAGGAAGCAAACACCGAAACAAAAATATTTATGTAGCATTCTAATAACAACACCGTTAAAGGTAGGAAATGCTGGATACAACATACATTAGTTTTGCACGAGTACGTCGTTGTTATTCCGTGCGATCGCGTACAATCGCGTACGTACAAGCGAAACATGTTTTTCGACGAATACGCGACAGAATACGTATATGTATATACCACAGGGATCTTGTACCGTATCGGAAGGGCTAAATCGTGTAACGATGGAAATGATAACAGCAGCATACACGTCGATGGCTATACCGTGGGTAAATTCAAAGAAACTAATTGAATCGCTACAAGGTCGCTAAAGGACGCACGATAAAAGTAGAAAGCGATGAACAGAGTGCAATTCGGGTGATAGAGTTATGGCCGTGTAGAATAGGAAAACGGTTAGTGCAATTCAGCGATACAGCTAGTATTTCTTATAGGAAAGTGGCAACTGGAACCTTTCTTTAAAGATTCTTTCTTAAACGATGCGACACGCTTTAGGTATCGAATAAAATAATGTTTTCTCAAAGAGGAAAAGAAACCGAGAACAGAAACGTACACGACCGACAATGGTTAGAGACTTTAACCGCGATCGAAAACATCGGTATGTCGTAGCGACGATTCGAATAAAAATCTATACATTTTAATATGCGTATCTACTGGCTCGCATCGTCCACGCTTATACCGATATTTTGGCCCGTTCTCTGTACATATACATATACACTCATTATACATGTATGTATATGTACACACATACATATAACATATATTATCTGACATCGAACAGACAATTCTGGTATTAGTATTTATAATACAGCACGATTCTTTAACAGTAGAAGCGTTAGTTATCATCCTCACCGGTACAGATTCCGATACTGAATAAATAGAAGTTTTCCTTGACGATAACTAATAACATAAGAAAGATAGTTGAAAAGTGCACCGGAAAGTGTGAATTGATTGGTCATAGAATTCATTGCATTTCAGGCCATTATAGAAATACCTTAGCGCCTTGTTGGCTGCTGGATTTGTTGCGTACACTCAGGCTCCTGCGGTGACGTTTCTAAAAAACAATTCATACGCATACCCACATAGTCTATGAGTCACAACAACATTTCAATACCTCTAAAAGTGAGCGACATGTTATACATATTGTTTCAATACCGATTCTTTTGCCGAACATTTCACTGCCCGTCTACACAGGATATTTAAATATACATATTTAATAACATCGTTCTCTCTACCGTCACGTCTGCAACACAAGTTCAAGATGTATCGAATAACGGATCCTTTTCAGCGTACAGTCTCGATCGGAGTATTTCAGAAACAAACGGGGAAATAAAAGGGGGGAATAAAATAGAAAAATTATGTAACGCAATACGTAGCAAACAATTTACAAAATACTTGGTTTAATACTGTACGAATAGAAGCTACATGCGTATACGTGTTCGTATAATCGTTCAGACTACGGTTCAAAACCAGCAACCATATGTACCAACCGTGCTACCGTCGAAACTATTTTTACGATTAAACTCTATTCCAAATAATCGTTACAGCAACTGTAATACCGATGTATACTTAAATATTTCTCATATTCGTATCATGAGTGGACGACCTCTCGGAACGTTATTACAACATAACAAAGCCGTGATTACCACTATGTTCAAAAATAAATTAACAATTGCAGCATGGAATGTGTAATGATGAATTGTGCAATGCAGTGATAGCCCATATTAATTAATATAAATCACCGCGCTCTATATCTTCGTAAGAATTTTCTTTGCTCTTATACAAGTCGCGCTAATACCGATCACAAAAATTAGTCAGCACTCGAATAGTTACTTAATATCTTTTACGGTAATTCGATCAAGGATGAAATCATTACCTCGACGTCTGGCCCAGTCGGAACGCCATGCTCCGAATCGCTATCTTCCTTTTCGTCTTCGAGAGCGATCAAATGTTCTTCTTGAGTTTGCGGCATCAATTGCAATTCTTCGCGACTCTTGAATTCCAAACGCGTTATGTAGAAAGGGCAAACTAATCCAAGGACGACCTACGTTCGAAAAAACGTAGTAAATTCAACCGCGGCCAATATACGTGTAGATTACATAGTTGTCGCGTATCGATGTATCGTCGATTACACACCGATAACGTATTATACGCATTGACGATGTCTACTCACTTTTAAATTTGTATTCTTCCTCGTGCGAAGACCACCCATCCACAAATCTGCCAAAATGATCTGACTGCAGGGATGTGCCAAAAGCGGACGATGATTGGCCGTGACCGCTAACGAAAGACACGTCTGACCAGACCAGTTTTGAAGCTCGGAAGTTAACAATTGTTGAGTTTGATCGTCGTCTTGGCGATAACAATAATCCAGCAATTCCAAAGCTACCGGGGGAAAAAAAAGAACACTCTAGCAAACTATAGAGAACATCGCGAAAAATCTGTTACAGATATTTTCCTACCGATGTTTTCGAATTCTTTCCCGTAGCTCCGCAATTCGTCGTAAACCTCTGTTTCGAGGTCGTCCTCGGCAGCTTCGTGCGCCATTGCTTTGTACAGTTTAAGGGCAACCAGTGCTTTAGCTAAAGCTTCCTCCCCGTGTTGCCACATCAGCAGCGCCATTTGTTGACGTTTCGTTAACACGGCCCAAATAAGCAATTCGTTGAAAGGGTAATCGAAAAGCGGAGTATCTCGATTAGCCGGTAAAGTTTCGGCAAGCAAACTCATCGTTAAACTATCTTGCTTGCTACCGGATCCTGAATAATACCGAGCACCGCTACCCATCACGCAACTATTTCGATGCATATGCTGCGGATGACCGCCGGATCTCTTCATCACTTTGGTATAGATCACGCGAAACCTTCTTCGAGTGTATTGCGAACGGTACGCTCCGCCCATTAATTTATTTATCACGAGACCGATGTCGTGCAACGTGTACATGTAACCGCGTGGAATATTTGGCCTTACGTCGCGAAGAATATAACCCAACGTGTTCGACGGGCCTTCTTTCTAAGTAATCGATACGAACGAACAAAGTTAGTCGCTGAAAATATTCACTCGCTAACCGGAGATTATAATAAACTTACGGTATTATATAATTCTTCGAGCCGTGGGATCGATAAGAATTTACGCATTGAAACTCCGTTTTCTAACAGGAGCTTTACGAAATCGATCCTATCGTGTTGCAGAGCTTGCATCATTGCTTGATCTAAAGCACCGGCTGGCCAATTCTGGCCGTAAACGAATATCTCGCTACGTGCTATGTCCACTCTGTTCCAAATCAAAGACAAGGACAGCTGTTCAGCGGGCGACAATTGTTTAGATTTAAATAAAGCTGTCAGTATCGTTTGATCGAGCTCCTGAGGACGATCTTGAGTTATTCTAAATACCGTGATCTGTAACCGTGCAATTGCAATTTTCATCCAACAGAAAGTATGAATAACGTTATATATATATATATATATACTCACCAAATGCTTCTTACGTGTACACTGCAAAAGCTCAGAGTACAATTGAGATGCTTGTTCGGCAGTTACTTTAAAGGTACGCTTGATCGTGTCTAAAAGATGTTCTCTCATACTCTCTAGTGGTCCCTCGTTTTCTCCGTTTTCTCCTTCTCCTTCCGACGCGTATCTAAATATATTTCAATTGTCATTCCGAATCGATACCGAACGGTATAAAAGACAAGATTCTCCAGTAATCGTTATATCATTACTTATGCATAAAAGCGATGAGATCAGCCGCCCGACCCGAGCCATCGCAAACTACTACAGGAACTGGAGGAACATCCGTGACATATTCTAAAACTGACCGAATTGTATTTGTTCCTCCTTCGATCACCAACGCTACGACTGGAATACTGCTATGTGTGTCTGTAAGAAAAGAAGTCGATTAGTCTCGCGAACGTTGTTAAACGAACGATAATTATCAAAATATTTCAACTCTTTTTTACATGGTTGTAATTTCAAATTAGAAATATATTTTTCCAATCTCCTACGCAATACGATTTCAGCACCGTATCGGCCACCGGTACCATTATCCACCAATAAAAAGTATGCATGCCGATTATTTAGAACCGCGTACTTAGACCTGCACATACGAAATAAATACACGAGTAAATATTTTCAATGGATTATTACGATACGTTAAGAAAATTTCGAAAATCTCACCACGGAGACGAAAGACAATCGTAAGAGACTTCGCCTCCTCGGGTAACAAGTTCGTGACTTTTATCTAAAATTCCCCATGGTGCTATACCTATGCTCACCACGCGACCTTGCCTTTGAGATTTTTCCAATAATAATGCGTCTCCTACTTGTCTCGTGATACCTGTACATACACCAACAATTTTTAATCGTTCGAATCTAACGTAATCCTAATGGAAAGTTCTATAAAAATAGATCGTTTCTTTATCCTTCTTCTTACCAAATATCTATTTCAGTCTACCTGTATTGGTGCCTCCTGTAAATATCCACGCCCCGGTTGTCTTTGCAGCCTTCAACAAACCTTTCCTTAACACTTTCTTTAGACTAGGCTGAAGTTCAAAGTTAGACCGGCCGCCGTGTACAGTTATCAATAATTTAGGTAATCCCAAATTCCATTCTCTGCACAATAACTGTACTATTGGCTCCGGACGCGTATCATAAGCTAGTCTTACATACTGAAATTCAATATTATCAAGATTAAATGTAAAAATTAGCTTTACGCGTACGCGATACTGGATTTCATTGTCCCTTTCATTCACCTGCGCTTTCGTTGGATGTGGTCCACCTTGAAATTCGATTGTACCGTACGCATCAGTTGGAAATGGACGTGTGTTTTTTGCGGGTGACCATTGTTCTCGATCCTTTTCTTTGGTATTGCTGGCGGTATAACTTTGAACATCTATACCGGCTCTGCAATGATGAGTATACGAATACCCGCAGCAACATCTATAATAGTCGATCTGTCATTGCAAGTTATTCCCTTTACTTTAAAGAAAGAATTGATTGCGCCTGGATACAAGTAAATACTCGCAAAAATATATTACAGGATATTATCGTACATAATTGTATCCCTTTGCAATTCGTTTCTTTCTCTTAATGTCAATATTATCTACGACTGTACAACACATACTTTATTTTCTCTTGCGATAACGGAAAATTTTCAAAGGTAACGAACTCGGATAAACTACCATTAACTACTGCAATTATTTCTCTTCTTTCGGTGTTCGAATTACCTCTATAATGTATTATAAAGTCATGATATTAAGATAGTATTACTCGTTACACAAAAATATTGGTCAAATATTGTAGCTGCATGGTATGATAGAGAAACGATGGATATGAGCGCCGACACATTATGAAGCATTCGATGAAAAGCAACAAGTAAAACGTGGTAAATCTAAAATAAAATTTTGCCAAGTTATTTAACGCAAAACGTGTTATACGTAAAATATACCATAAGATAAAGCATTTAAAGATTAGCAGTTCCTGTACAAACCATTATTTGCTGGGAACTGCATAGAATGCATGTAATGTAATGTAACGGTATTTTATTAATAGCGAATACTTTCAAATAAAAATATATTATTTAACTCGTGATAAGAAAAATGCAAAAACAATATTTGTTCCTTTCAGCGATGAATTGATATATTTGCAGAAGCAATATTATGTAATTTTTGACAAATCACCCATCTTTATATAGAAAATAAATAACTTTTAATCGCGACAAAACCCACAATGAATCCTCACCTGGAAGTAGTGATCACATCATACTCTGCGTTCTTATCTCCCTGTACTTGAATAAACCTACAAATGGAATGAAACAAAGAAAAGTAAAGTAAAAGAAAATGAACATAAATATTATGTTAGTAGCAATCTAGAAACATACATAAATATTTTTTAGAGTAATTTCATTACTATGTTGAAAACTATACTTATAAATGTGAACATAAATATACGATCGAAGATATTAGAATTACTTCAAAATTCGCAATCATCGTCTATAAATTTCTTATATTGCCTCTGCAAAAATATTGCCCCTTCAAAAACACAAAATATATGTTGATATTTAATTAAACTTTACTTATTAAATTTAACTAAAGAAGTAATAATAAATATGTATGACAATGATGTACAGTGGAAATAAGAATGATGTTAAAAGGATGGTTACGTTTAAAAACAGTTATTTCTACAATACCGTATAAAATTTCCTAAAATCTTTATCAAATTTTACGCGCTTCGATTAAATGTATTCAATATTTCATATTATGAATTCACTTGACTGCGATACACGATACGAAAACGTGTCTTCTAAAAAGTAAATAAATCTGGAAAGATAGTGTTACGTACTTGTGCTCATCTTCGGCGCTTGGAATAAATTTTGAACATTCTCTCTTTTGAAAAGTTGCTTCTATCCAACTGCGTTCAGTTACCTAAAAAATTTGTCGATAACTTATTCGCACGAAATAATAAGTGATTAAGAATAACTCCCTAACATTTTAAATATACCTCAAAAAACATTCCACGTATGTACTATAAGTTATTACACTTGTTACAAAATTATGAGACGATAGAAATTAAAAAAAGAAAAGAAAAAATAAAATACCTTTGCCTTTTTTCTCTTCACCGTAGGAGTAGCAGCTCCACAAATAATACTTCCAATTGCCATTTTAATATATATCGTAACATGTATTCAACTTAAGATTAACCAATAGTCTAACTAAAAAAGAACATTAAGCAGAACTAAATATAAATTGATAAAAAATAATAACCAAATTCCGTACAACATAAATACGACGTACTGCTATACTTATACGCGTAACGCTTGAAAACTGAATATCATATAATAATAGTACTTAAACTAAACAAGTTTGCTAGCAGAGAAGCTAAAATATAGATGTATAAAATGTATAAATCGAATCAAACGTAAAAGTTAGACAGTGTACGATTGCAAGAGAGATAAGATAAGTGAAACAGATAAGGAAAATACACTAACATTCTCTGTTGTAATACATTTTTTTCTTTTTTTTTCTTTTTTTTTTTTTTTTTTTAGCGAATCTCGTTAAAACTTAATTAAACATCTAATAAGATACAATGCTAGTACTATCATTTCGGCAATTAAATTTGATTTATTTAACTTATTATATGCATGTAACTCTCGTACTTTAATATTCTTATTGTATAATGGAATGATATAACTGAAACACGCGTTTAATTTAAATTACATAAATACATAGTAGTAAATTAATCAGCTAGCGATTAACAAACTTTCGCAAAATCAAACTAACAAACATAATTAATTAATACAACAAAACTATGATAATTTTTATGATGAAATACTTCACCATACTCACCACTCTGCAACTTTTGGTTTTGTCTATCATATCTACATAGAACTGCATGAACACTACCAATGTGTGTTTCAAATTTAATTAGATAATATTATTTGCAGTTGCAACTGCAAATTAGCAGTAAATATTTAACTGGTATAAACGAAACAAGTTTATCTGAAAAAAGATTGGAAATTCAAGTTTGATAACCATAATAATTAAAAACATGTCAAGCAAGATTAAACACATTGTATATATAATACTCATAAGCTCATTAATGTATTCTGAATCCGTAACATTGTGCTGCAGATATTTATACAGTATTTGAAAACTGTTTATTAGTATGCAAAATTTATTCTGATTAATGCATAATTGTTGTTTACAATTTTTATATTATCCGTTATCGCAAACATAACGCTCTGCTTAGAGACATTTTGCTTTTAACATGCTGCATGTTCTTCGGAGCATATTATACATTAGCCTTCTACAATGATCCTGATCGATTTTGTCCCATTCTTTCTGAACTCTAACTTAAAGCTTGTTAATCGATGTTGCCGCCGTGCAATATACACAATGTAATTTCTTCTTATTTCAGATTGATTAGGACTATAGAAATGATCGATAAATGATCAAGTTTGGAAATAGTTTAAAATTGATTACGATCACTTGGTGATTTTCGCAGATGTAACAAATGGAACTGAGCACCGAAAGATATTAAAAGCTAGCATACAACGACACCATTGATGATAAATGCAAGATTATGCATTTGAATCAATGCGAATAGTCTTGAAAATTTTATGAAGCATGCTCAATTTTGTTTATCACTTGCAACTTGCTACGAATTTTAAACAACAATATACCGATTCTAGGTTTTTCTGTGTATTATTACATATATTTATGGCATGAGAATTAATAGAAAGTCATGTTCAAACGCATATCATAGTCGAGACATTTCAAAATCGGCGGGAAAATTTACAATCTGTCATGTGCTTAAAAGTTAACCTGGAAAACAGTATAATCACAGAATCTTCTTGTAAAACGACTTAATTATTTTATCGTAATATGAAATAATATTTTAATTAACGAACATTCGAACGATAATTATTACATGCTATATAACAATGCTCGTACACAGATACAAACCTTCGAATTAGGCGAGTAAAAATGTTCAAGTTATGGTATTCATTGTGCACGTAAACGTAATATACGCGGAGGAAATACGGTCGCGTGTATTTGTATTTTTTTTATAATCCCTTTTATAATTCATGAACTTTTTTTACATCACTCTATTAATTTTATACGATATTTATGTAAAATGTTTGCATTTTTTTACGTTGCAGAACGTTTCGCTATTTAATTGCGATAATGTTTCAGAATACAAGGAAATATTTTCACAATTTGGAAAAACTACGTACAGAAACGCTTTATACAAGTAATTCGTTCCATTATCCTCGTATCATCCCTTGAAAATATCGAGCTTGCTCCCCTGCATCGTTACCGACAAACTAGGCCAAGAACAAGGTTAACTCTAACATTGACTCGAAGATATCGGCAGTAGTATCAGCTGCAATGTTCAAATCGTAAATTCTGAATTCGTGTTCCCGATACAAATCTAACCGCTATGAAATACATATATGTAACATTATAGTTATCGCTTAAATACACCTACATTTTTAACATTTCTATTCTTTTGGCAATAAGACATAATGTAAATTTAAATGTAAAAACATCCTTGAATCTTTCAGTTCTTTTTGTCGTAAAAATATACCGTACATTCAGTATATACGGTGTCGATTTTAAAGCGTACGATAGACGTTAATTGATTTTAGAAATTTTCATTACATTATACATCGAGATGCAAAGTTTCCTACGCTTTGGATAAAGACCAAAGCAGATAACTGTAAAATGAGTTGTTTATTCGCTTGCTTTTAATTTTGTAAGAATCGAATATGTAAACTTGAAGATTTTCAAATTCTCACAATTCTAACTTCCCAACTCTCCATTGTTTTTAAATTTGAAAAATTATAAATTTTGAAAATGTGCCAACGAAAAACCGACCGGCGATGGAGTTTCCCCATCTCTCACATTTCCATTTGTCCTAGGGAAGTCTGCTCCATATGTATATACACATATACGTATGTACCCGTTACTATGCTTATACATATACATTGCCGAATTTTAGCGAAATAACACAAGGAGAAACTAATTTGAAATTGGAAAGTATCGGTAAATTTGTATTTGCTTATAAAACTAAATAGGATTTAAAACATTTTCTATCTGTTGCTAATCGCCTAAAAATATTACCAAAATAAATTTCATAATGTATTTTATAGTCATATTAAAGTGTATAACAAAGTATGTAGTACTGTACAAGTCAAAGTTTTTACTCTGGCTTTTCAGGACAAGACACTTTAGGTTTATTAGACGATTCTGACTCTGCTTTACTGGCCCTGTTCGACCGGAGAACCGCGCCTGGACTCGGGTATGGTCTCATTTGATAAAGTGGACCCGAAGCAGTTGTGTCTGCACCTGTTTTAGCTTCATTATGTCTTGCTAAACCATCAGACCATTTTCCTCTACAAAATAAAAGTAAAATAGAGTAGTAGTTGTTAATAATTCATGAATAAATATAACAATTATTAGAGAAAATGTACTTTACCGTGGAATATCACTATAAGACGCTGGATCCATAGGATCTAATGTACGATCTTTCTTCTCTTTGTTTTCTAATCGTTCCACTCTTCGATTTCTTTTACTGTCTCCCGATTTATGTTTCGATCTATTTTCTAGTTTTCTATCCTTTCTATCCGATTTTACTTCCGCTTCATCTACCTAATATACAAAATTATTATTCAAAACAATTTCTTATGAAAAACATAGATGTATAGAAAAGGAAATCGATCACTAACTTCCATCGGTTCTTGATCGCTACCGCTATCATCGCTCGACATGTTATCATCTTGATCCGCTGCTTTGAGGTGCAATTCTTCCCTCAATTGAGACGCTGGTTGAGATATTTGACATTTTGGATGGCCAGGTGGTAACCAAGATACTAAATCGGACGACCAATCCCAATAATAATGTTGTCCACTGTCGACAAATTAGAAACTCGTTAACGCGAGTAAGAAGTTACGAATATTTCTAACAAGATTGTTACCATCTATTAAATACTTACGACCCTGGATCATACACAGCTTTCCAAGTTTCTGGTAAAGGATACTTTTGTATTAATCGCATCTGTTTTTTCAAGTATTTGTCAGAGGGTTGCACGTGTCCAAGCCCCCACAATTCTTTACATTTTTTAGTACATTCATGATAAATATTATACTTATTTGGACAACCACTGTATCCCTAAAATGATAATCATGACTAACATTTGTAGATATTTCTCGTCGATAATCGTGGCGTTTTCTCAAAATTTGGTCATAATTCTGTTTTCAAGTGCTGCCTGTTGCTATTATCACCACTTCTTACAGTTAGAAACGCATTTTGTACTTTATAAGCCATGAAATAGCTACATCCGCTTCAAAACTGAGTTCCAGATTCCAAGAAAACGCAGCACATCGTTGTTGTGAAAGTGTTCATTTTATACTCATTTTTTACATAACATTTACCATGAACTTCTGCGAAATATCAATTTGATTAATCTCATCTTTGGTACTATCATAATCCTCGGCTATTACTTCTTCGTGTATCTTCTTCTTTGCTTCTTTTTTGGAAGATTCTAAAAATAGACACAGCTTTAATGTTGTAAGTATTTGTACTTTTAATATACTACTATATTATTTGATACTTATTATTGTAATGTATTTAATGAAAAGTGAGAGACATTGTCATAATTACTTTCTGTAACTCTCCTGTTAATAAATAATGTTTCTAGTTGGAAAGCATACATAAAAAATAATTAAAAGATTGCGAAAGATGATATAATGATATGGAATAAAAAAAATGTGAAAAATTATAAATTTATTTCTTATACTTAGTACATATTTAATTAATAAGTTTATATGTACCCTGTTTCTCAGATCCAGAAATGAGCCCTCTTTTTGCAAGGCGTGCAGCTAATGCGGCTGGAAGTGGCATTATATATTTCTGTTCATAAACAATAAAATATTCTTTAAATACAATCAATTGGGTACATTATGTGCTTATTATTTATAAACATAACATCATATACACGTAACATTTGCGGAGCATAAACGTTAAAACGCTAATATCGTGGCTATCATCATTAGTATTTCCCATAACAGTACTATTAGCGCCATTTAACGGCGAAACACTGAAATCAATTGATATGTAATTGACATTTGCATTGTAACATTATGTGAACCAGTGTGTAATAGGAATTTTATAGAAAATTGGACGATTTTTATATAAATAGTATATACTTAACTTTTAACAATTATCAAGTTAATTATATAAGTCTTCTAAACTTAAAGGCAAATGATGAGACGTTTCTCATCCTACCAGTTATCCTTCTTCAAAATGAGTTTATGCAGCAAAGTGTTACATCTACATTCACATATAGAGTAAATATTCGTATGAATTATACATATGTTGTATATCTATATCTATATCTATCTATAACTATATATATATGTATATATATATATATATATATAGGTATCTACTACTGGCATCATCTGGTCGTGAAACTGTGTTATGTCTGTACAATATAGTAGCTATCCACATATCGTAGAAAAGGAATTGTCGCGTTCGTGATTTACGAACAACAAATGGCTAACGCATTAGGCGCTGTTGATTGGGAAGGTAGATGTTGTTTAACACGAATATTGCTTTTATTAATATAATCTTGCCGTTATCAATCAATGGACATGAAAAGATTTTATAGCAAATAATATACCTTGTTTTGACACATGTCATTTTGATATTAATTTAATTTTCTCCATTATATCGTACACATAATTATAAGCTTATTTTAACTCTTCTTGTTAAAATTGAATAAAAGTTGAAAATTTTCACTTTCCAGATTGTGTCAGTTTCGAATATTTTATTTTCCTCGCATCAAGAATCATTGGAAACAAAACGAATATAATTGCATGAATTCTTTTATGTTTATACATGTAATTGTAGCTTTAAAATTATTTTCATTCAATTTCAAATAAAATTTTATTTCAATAAATTGTTTCGTATCGATTATCATATAAATTACATATGTATATCGTAAAGTTTCTTAACCTCATGAAGCTAGTTTGTCCGTGTTTCTTTTCTCTTTTTTTTTTTGTTCAACAAATATCAAATTTACATAATTTGTTGCTCATGGTTGTTTGCAACGAAATGTTCAAATTCGTTTTAATTGACGGCGATATTTACAAGTTGAACTTGAGCAATACCATTATTAATTTATAATTACACAAATTAAAATAAATCAGTACTAATATTATACTTCGTTTTAGATTTAAGACGACAAGCGAGGCATTTAGAAAATGAAATCGATGCAAAATTGGTAGCATTCAGCAAGCTTGGGGTCAATGCTGGAACCAAGCTGGTTAATTCAGACGAAGTACCACTTTTGGACGAAGAACATGTCTTTGAAAATATGGCTTCTGAAATAGAAGCATTGCTTGCCAAAGTAAGTTGAAAATACTGGGTTAGGCATCAGTAATCCAAGTTGTCTATATTTGATAGTTATTCTCTATAAACGAAAGAATGAGCGAGCTACAACCAAACGGTGCTGCAATGCTGCATACTATGCAACGTCACAAAGATATACTGAAAGATTATAAATTGGAATTCAGTAAAATCAGGAATAATTTTGCGGCAAGAAGAGATAGAGAAGATCTATTAGGAAGCGTTCGCAAAGAAATCGAGTAAATATAACAATTATATTATCATCCAAAATAATTATTTTCATTTTCATATGTTTAATCGAATATATTCGAATCTTTTATGAAACAGTAATTACAAAAGCGTAAGTGGACTTAATCGTCGGGAAATGTATTTAAAAGAGAACCAACACATTCACAAGTAAGTATGATTTATAATACATTCGCGTTCGGGTGCACACTATTATTGCTACATCGGCAAGTGTGATAAGCTTCCTAGGGAAAAGGGCAGCACAGGAGGAAAGGACCTCGCCATTTGGTGGTTATAAAATTTTTAGTCGGTAAATTTAGGAATTTAGAAATTTGTAAATCTAGAACCGTCGAAGTTCAGGAATTCGGGAATTTGAACATCACATATTTCATCGTTCAAAATTAAAGGCAATCGGTGGAAAACTCCTGCCTTGACACTTTTCCGTATCGAAAGGAAGCCTATGTCGCTACGGAATGTACACTTGGTAAAAAACTATGTATCCACTTTTTGTTAAACATAAAGTTAACGGAAACTTGGTTTTTCAGTTCGGATCGTTTGCTCAATGATCAGATAAGCATAGCGATGGAAACCCGCGATCATCTGATGACTCAGAGACAGACGTTCAAACGTTTACAAACGAGACTAAACGATATCTCAAATCGATTTCCAGCAGTGAACAGTTTACTGCAAAGGATAAATCTGCGTAAAAGACGAGACTCTCTTATTCTCGGTCTCATCATTGGATTTTGCACATTTCTTATGCTGCTATATGCTTTTCATTAAATAATCTTCTATACCAAAGTACTTCCGCCCCCTGTGAGGTTACTAATTCATCGATGGAAATGCATATATGTAGAAGAGGTATTTGGTGACTGTATTTTATGACATATAACAGATATGAGACGTTGAAACTGAAAAATGCCTGGTTATGCACGGTCGCGTAAATGAATTATGAATGGTCGAACGAATGTTTCTGTCCTTATAAGAAAGTAAGAAGAAATGTTAAATTGTACAGTTTTTTTATTGCCTAACATAAGTCGTGGGTCAAACCATGTAAAAAAAATTTAATCCACGATTGACATGTTAATAAACATTAAAATGAACGGTGGATATTTTACGCATTTTAAAATTATTTGTACTTCTTTTCGATTTTCCTATATACATGTTATGTCGTTCGACAGTTATCAGAAAAAAGTTTGAGTATGTTTGTGCTTCAGGCTACAAGATTGCGAAGATCCATGATTATTTAAACAGAAAAAGTTTATAGCATCAAAATCGAAGAGAATAAGAACTGTATCGTTTTATATATGTATAAAAGAGAACAAAAAAATCTAAGAGAACGAAAATCTAAATTAACTGCTGCAGTACAATAGACTGATACTTATGTAAGACATTTTATTTGCTATTTATGTAATTTTACGCAACGCAGAGTACCAAATCTGCGTTTGCAACAGAAAACAATTTACATGTTTTTCTTTTCATTTACTGGAAATCCAGTAATAAATTTTATACGCCTATGAATTAATGTTTCTCGTACGCGCATTGGCGTAACTAGGCTTTTTGCCCAAGAGTAGCTGGTGTTAGATCACTACGCGTCGTATCGATACGCGTTAGATCGCCAGGTTGTATAGTTATGTACAAAATGGCGTGTAGTCGCGAGCACTGCAGGGTAGTAGTCAATTTCTCAGTTCGAAAAATTTCAAATGATCAAATTTTGTTAATTCATAAATATGAGAATTCGAAATCACTAACATACTGCTACCCACCAAGCATATCCGAGACCACTTTAATTACCGATCATCGCGTTATATCACCACGTCTTGTATAGTTAGCAGTTGTACGATTTAAACGATATATCGTCACGTTACAGCGAAGGCAGAGGATCAAGCCTATCTTGAACCCTACCTAATTACGCCAATGCTGGTATGCTTTTTCGCGGTACAACGTATACGTGTAAAGCAACAAGAGGAAAATGTGGTATACGCATCGTTATTTTCAGTTACACAACAACGGAGGAAAGTAATATTAACGCGAACGTTACAGTAATAATGGTGGGCTTTGATATTCGAAAAATCGATTTTTGTTTAACATTAGTTTTCATTTTTTTCCCCTCTTTTTTTTCTTACGAAGTGTCGATTTTACATACACAAACATTTATACGTGTATGTATATATATATATATATATTATACGCATACACGCGCGTACATATACATATATACGTATACATGTATAGGGTCTTCGAAATCGCTCATTCAATTTCACAAAACACAGCACAGAACGAAAGAGAATCGTTTCGGCAAGTGCAGTGCCTGTTTCCACGTATACTAGATACCACATTTATAAATTACACCTTGTCTGTAATAGGAACTCAAGCAAGAATTGTAAAAATATTGAATATAAGGTACACGTGTGACCTAAAACTGCTTTATATTCTTTAATATATATATTTACACTTTGAAATCTTTCGTATAAATCACAAATCACTTTCGGTATTAAAATTTCGTCAAACGACTTTCCCGTTCCCGATTAGTTTCATTAAGAATCTCCACGTTTGTAATAAATTAGAAAAATCGAACGATATAAAAGCACGAACGAATATTTCTTTACAAGAAAGCAATCAATCTCGTTAAAAGGACTAAAACAACGAACGAATACTATTCGATATTATTAAATCGTCTCTGTGATAATATATTAATAAATAATTTACTGGTATGGTTACGTGTAATATCGAATTTTACAAAAATTACAACGTAATAAAAACATTTATATTTTAGCTACGTACGCAACGAATCTTTCATTTATCTTTCTCTTGTTTTATAAATGCAATATGTAGTGTATCCGCAGAAACGTAGTAGTTTTATCTCTCGTACGCTACGTCAAAACGATTTTTCTTTTCCTTTCTCGTAGTAAGGATAATTACGAAGACAGGAAAATATTCACGGTGATAATTTCTCTCATTTTACAATGTCCGAAGATCGCGCGAACATTTTCTTCGTAATTAATCTGTTTTTCTAATGGAGATTCTACTTAAAACGAATTTTCTATCTCTTTTTTTCTTTTTCTTTCTTTCTGTCCTCCCCTTCCCCACCCCCGCCCTAACACTCTTTAACTAATCCGAATCTTCTTTCCGCTTTTACTGTTTTTCCGACAAAAACGATAGATCACGAGATCTAATTCGCTCGCTCAGGCGTACAAACAACAGACATCTACTCGCATGACTACCTTTATGATTTTTTAATATAAATATACTGCTGTATGTATCGTTGAATCTAACCATTTCTTTTCAACGTTCACTACTCATAAATTGAGAATATTGGGAGACGAGATTTGATTCTCTTTTCCTTCCTACTTAATAATTTCTTTTAAATCTTCACGCTATTTGTATCATTAAATTACCTAATGAAATTAGTAGTAGTAGTAGTAGTAGTAGTAGTAATAGAAGAAGAAGAAGAAGAAGAAGAAGAAGAAGAAGAAACATGAAATAATAATTTCTTCGGTCAGATTACAAAATGATGAATTTATAAAAAGAGAAAAAAATGTTAATTACGCTACATTGGCACTTCTTTGAAAACGATAGATATCTCTTTCGATATAAAGTTTTCCATAGCACAAAAATGTTCTTTTATCTCGTCTCTCTATTTCTTCGTAATAGTAGTAATTATTCTGTTTTCAGTGGGAGTACTAGCACTAATAATAATAGCAGTAGTGTAATAATATTAATGGTAGCAGTAGCAATGGTCATTAATTAACTATTCGATCACTTTAACGATTAAATAAAAATTGGAACAGTTCCGTATACATCTGTACTCTCCAGCGAGAACTGATCGTTAAGCGTTGCTCCTTTTTATATAGTACTAATACTACTTCGTTTTTCGTCCGAGTTACACTTCGGTTGCGTCGATCAGTCACAATACACAAGCGAACACTTTTCTGTCGCTTAGAATTTACGATCGATTCTCACTGGTCGTTGCTTGCATTTCCAAGATATGATTAGCGTTAAGATACAGTTTTTAAGTCGTACGAATCGCTAGTATCATCTCGTGTTTTCGTTTCTCGTCTCGCCGTCACGAATGCGAAATAAAGCTATCCAACGTTAACTGAAACTCGCTTACGCCCGTGATTTTCACAAATGAAAATCTAATCTGCTCTATAAGCGATAATACATTCTACGAACCCTATCTTATTCTCGCGTGCAAACAACTTGCTAACAAGTCTGTTACGCGCGTAATCATAAACTGTATAAAATTAAAGTTTCCGTGTTCTTTCGACGACGTGGAAAAGATGAATGAAAATAGTAATTGTATATCCGATAACGCCCAAATCGACGAGGGCACAGTCTATGACTAAAATTAAAATTAAAATTAAAAGGATGAAGAAAGAAAGAAAGAAAGAAAGAAAATGAGAGAGGGAGAGAGAAAGAGAGACAGAGAGAGAAAAAGAGAAAGTGAGAAGAAAAAACAAATTCTAACTACTTGCAACATTCGTGTATATCGAGATGCGACGGCCGAGAAAATACGTTTCGTTAAAACTTATAAAATAAAAACGTGAAAATCTAACGAAGAGATACGTTTAGATTTCAAAAGTCCATGAAATTGGAAACGTTCGTGTCACGCATTCATTTCACTCGTAGTATTAGACAGGACAATAAAACACTGGTTGGTAGATGTTCATCTTGAAGACTACCTTATACATCTTGATAATTAACACGTCAATCCACGTTTTCCCACGCAATTGCAAGTGCACCCTCTTCTTATGTTTTCTTAAGAATCTTAGGAAGAGGGATTTGTCCACCGTACGTTACATCCGTATTAGCCGCTTCTTTTGGTCCTATTTGCGATAAAGAACAACGATTATAATCTTTTATAATTGAGGGACTCGGTGAAAAGGGCGAATATTCCGAATATGCCATATGCCAACTTTCAGGTTTTCAGATCATCTATAAGCTCTAATGAGAATCGTGCAGAATTACTATCTGCACGATAGTATGAATTGTAATATGTAATAATTATCAAGTACAATTAAATCGAATCAAAATTACGAATCATGAGGCAATTAAACAGAGATATAATCATTCACCTATGAAAGCGAATCAACGTGACGTTCAAAATGTAAGTTCCTCGGTATTTTCCGAATCGGATGAAAGTTCTTGTCGTAATATCTCCATACAGGACTTTGGAATAAGGGTACCAACTATCTTCAATCCTTCGTCTGTCGAAAAAGAGAAAAATTCGTAAGAATTCGTAGCGATTCCGACAAAAGTGTAAAACAGTAATTAATATATATATTACCGGTTCGTAACCGCACAACTTGCATCTTCGAATTGTGACCAGAACGTGTCGCTAGAATGCTTTCTACTCGACTCCATACGCTTAAAACTGAACCCGACAAAACATTATAGGAACGCCTTCGAAGTCCAACCTCGCAGTCCATACCAATAGTTACGTTTTTACAATTACCGCGCCAATAAGCGTGAGAACACGTATCTACAGAAGCTTCGTACTGTTGTGACCAGTGCGGTTCGGCTTCGTCCGAAGATACCTTTTTATATTTCTTTTCTAATTCGCCAAGAGTTTCTTGTCTCAATTGTAATCCTGTATTGGGCCTGTTAAAAACAATACGTATTATGATCATTTCCAATCGTCAAATCGAGAAAATAACGTCTTCAGCTATCGAAAATTTTGAGAGTTCTTCCCAACGAAAGAAATTTAATACTGCACCTATAAACCATATACAATTGATCTTTCTTGCTTTCGGACTTTTTCTTGCTACCGGTGTCCACCACGACCGCGAGAATCGCCGTTTGTTTTCCGTTACGAATTTGATGACTCAAATAAAAGCCCTCCTTGGACCCTGTTAATTCGGAACACTTATCCACTGCCTCGGCCCAATTCATTCCACGCTCAACGTGAACAACGTGAAGCTCCGTTGGCGCTTTTCCGGTGGCGTGTTTCCGTAGGAAACGATACAATTTAACCCTCTTAACGTTTTCCCCCGAGGTGCCGAGATCAAGGATACCCATATCGAAACGACCAGTCTTTTTCGCTTGCGTCACGATCGCGTTCAGAGTGTCGGTAAAATATTTGAACAAACGATTTTGCAAATCGACAGGCATACCAAGGATACGATTTAAAAATTTCGACATGTTATTATAGTCTTTGTCCAATGTGAGTACACCAGGCGTACTTTCGCTGTTACAGATCAGACCGACACCCACTAACGCTTCGGCTACATCTTTGAAAAAGTCTCCATGATAATCTTGAGGCGGTGGTACAAGGGGCGCCTCGTACTTCATGATGGTTCTCATCGTCGCTTCGAGAGCCGCACGGCCGTATTTGTTATCGATGTTGAACTGCGAAAGGTCTCTCGTTTCCGTGGCCCGTCTATCACCGTGCGTGAGAGCGCCGAGGCTCTCGAGACGCTTCGCCACGATCGATGCGAATCGTCGTTCACCGGCCAAGTCCGAGATCAGGAATATATACTCCGGTGCGTTTACCTGATTCGAACGATGCGTTCGTCCGAACTGCTGTATCGCTCTATCGGCACTCCACGGTAATTCCAGAGTGATATGTACCCGTCGCATCTGATTTCTAGCTCGCCTGTCGCTCTGCAACGATATACCACTGCTGGCTGCTTCGGAGATGATCGCTACCGTTTTCTCGCCGTCCATGAACCTCTGCTTTTCCGTCAAGTTCAACGTTTCTAACGGAACGTCGACCTCGGACCTCGATTCATACTGAATAGTGCCATCTTCGGTTTGGACGACTCGACCCTTTCTGCCGGTCATTTCAGCCACATTTTCCGGCCCGCCAAACTCGTCGATCAATTGATCCAAAGTGTTCGGCGGTAGACGATCACCCAGTTCTTCGATTTCCAATAGCAGTTCTTTTTTCATGGTATACGCGCGCTCGACCGCGTCTCTCGATGGCGCTCGATTGCGCGTCGCCGCACCCGCGGCAACCCCCCGTTTCTTTACCGGCTTCTTCGGTTTCTTGCCACCCTTCTTCTTCCGTCTTCCATCGCCCGAATCGGAATCCGATTCGCTGTAATTGAAAGAGGAGTCGGAAGTGATGTTGCTTTCTTCGTCAGTTTTGTGATCGTCCTCGCTCTCGCTACCGCTTTGCTTGTATTCCGAGCCAGAACTATGACCGCCGTTTCTTTCGTCGTCGGTAAAATCGTCGTCGGATGGGAACGTGCGAACTCTTTTCGAAGCGCGCTGAGCAGCTTGTCGTACTGGTTTCCTCTTACTGCTGCCGGCGGAACCGCCAGCGATTTCCATGTCCTCCATATCGTCTAACCTCTGCATCTTCGACGGCTCGATACCGAGAACTCGATGTATGTGGTTACGATCCGACGCTGGAAAATGCTTTTCGACCAACGACTGAAGCACTCCCTTCGCGGTGGAAACGAAATCGCTCAATTCACCGTCGTCGCGTTCCAATTGTTCCAATGTACGTGCTTCCCCGGTCGATTGCAAACCTATCACTACGCATTTGCCGCATTTCACCGCTTCCCTAGCGACCGCAACGGCGTGTTTTACTTTAGCAGCGATGCACAAATACTTGAAGAAACGCTGATGCGACGACCAAAATTGTCCCCACATCGTTTTCTTCATACGATTCTCCGCGTCCAACAATTCGGCCGCTTCTTGAAACCTTTGCATCGCTTCCACCCAAAGTCGAACAGATCGATCGTATACCTCGGTGAATTCTTTAGACAACGGTACTTCTTCTATCTTGAAAGCTACTCCGTGGAAACTGAGCTGTCGAGCTATGTACATGCCTCGCAATTTCATATCCATCGCTACGATTTCCATCGCGCCAACTCCTCGCTTCTCGACAGCGGTGATGAAATCGTTGAATTCGGGGAACGGTGTGCCTTCGCCCCACATACCTAACCTCACCATATAGGCCATGTTACGGGGTTCGGAAGCACCCGTGGCACTAGCGTACACTACTCTAGCTTTCGGAAGTTTATTCTGTAATTCTAAAACCGTCAAACCTGGAACGTGTATCAATAGATTAGAATTGTACGGAAATATTCGGTTGTACAGGATGAACCACGGCATCTCGTTGGCCTCGAATGTCTCTGTTACTTTGAAGAATACGAAAAGGTTAAACAAAAAACAATCGGTATTCGAGCCTTTCGAAACGACGCAGATAATTCGGCCGATCACGTCGCGTGGTTCACTCTGTGAACTAATTTATAACATAAAACATAAACGATACAAGTACCAGTTTTGGTAGGCTTCGAGCTACCCGTCGGGCACAAGTTCTTCGCGCGATGACATTCGTCGAAAATAATTAGCCCGTCAAAATCTTCTCCGCACCATTGTAACAGCTGCTTTAAGCGACTTTTATATTTTCCCCCACTCTGTGTAGATTCTCCGATTAACGCCGAATACGTACTGAATATTACTCCCTTCTTAACATTACCATTTACTGCCGATGAAATTTTTGCGTATTTAAACTTATTCAATGCATGGACCTACAATTGTATCAGTTAGCAATCAGTTAATCGATTTGAACGATACTTATGCGATTTAAACGAAATTCTCTAAAGTATACCTCAATTTTTGATGCACCTATGTCGTTTAGATCTCGTTCTGCGTCGTATTTAAGATCGTTCGAAACAGAAACCCAAATAGCACGTTTCCGGCCTTTCAAATAGTTTTCAAATATGATGCCAGCTATGGTTCGTCCTTTACCCACTCCCGCACCATCGCCGATCAAGAAACCGGCACGTGAACCGTCTGGCAAAAGATGCTCGTGCTGTTGGGACGCGTACGTGATCGACTCGAGTTGTAACGCGGATAGAGCTCCAGTTCGTATCGTTTCTTCCGGTATCGACACTTTATACCAAACATCTGTCGGTTCGACGCTGGATAACGACGCAGTTTCCACAACAGGATCTGGATGCTTTCGTCCAAGTTTAACTATTAAACGTTAAATCGACTGTTGTATACCGTAAGTACGATACATATGAAAAGTAACATTTAAGAAAAAGAACAAACGTACGTTTAGTAGGCATATAATCGGCGTATGTTTCTGCAACGCCCATATCTTCGTCGTCTACTTCTTCCTCTTCTGGTAAATTTTGTTGTATATTCATTTTAGAGGGGTCTCCAGCATTCATCCATAACTGAGACACTGCTTTACCTTAAACGATATTTATATTATTTTTATCATATTATAATATTATGGCTTTGTCCTACAATTAAAATTTTATTCAATTTAATGATGGCAATGTAATTAAAACAACTTTATGAACGACATAAGAGACAAGCTAGAAAATACCTGAGAGTCCAGCTGGCCAATTTGGATGTAAACCATTCTGGTTTAACAACTGGACTAGAGGATTAACACCCATGTTTATTCCAGGTATACCCATAAAGCCACTCATTAAACTCATATCCATGCCTAGAAAATAATAATATGCATAAGTTCTCTCAATTATATTTGAATCTCTGGTTCATTATGTAATTTCGTTGAAAATTTTAGCTATGTATGTGCATAAATAATTTATACATACATTAACTGTATACCTTACATGTACATGAAACGATAGAAATAAAATTATTTTACCGTGTCATTTACATATATGTATAACAGTAAGATTACTTGCACTTACTCGGTGAAAAAAAGGCTGCAGGATTGAAACCCGCAAGAGTCGCTAATCCCGGTGGAAAACCGTATGATCCACCAGCAGCAGCTAGTTGATTTAATTGACCTAATTGATTTGCATTAACAAATCCAGGTGGTGTACCCTGTGATCCTCCTACGCGTACCATTTCGTATCCTGGTGTCGCGGTCTTGGTTACTAATCCGCCAGGAATTTTATTTCCAAATTTCTGATTTAACACTGTCGAAGAAGATACGATTTTTATCAATTTAACGGTATTTTTATTCAAAACTTTTCGAAATCATTTTCCGTTTATGAATTTTTGTATAAAGCAATCGGCAAGAATGAATATAATTTATGTATCGACGACCTGGATTAACATAAATTTACTCTTACTATTCATTCCCCCTTGTCCTTTCGTCATGATATTAGATGGTGCATCCGCAGGTTTTTCGTCTTTAATATTTGCGATCCCGGTTGCTGTAGCAAGATCCTTCCCACCACCTACACACAGTTACATCGTATACTTTATCACGATAAATTCATGATAACAAAAGGTAAGGACATATATCACAAAAACATAAATCTTACCCGGCACACCCATGTTATCGGGATCTTCGTCCTCATCGCTGCTGCTGTCTTCGTTCATTGCATCCTTCTCCCTTTTGGCCGACTAACAAACAATTCTTTATTACTTTATTACCAACTAATTGTCGGATAAACTATAAAATCGCTTCTTTCTATTACTATCATTGTCACAGGCATTCTTGAAACTCTACAAAGTAACGGTTAAACACGGATTTTCATGTACGCGTATCGGCTCAATTTAAAATTAGTTACAAACTTTCAAAACATCATGCAATAATTGATTTTTCTTTATTCGCTTATTTACAAACATCAATATAAATTCAATTTTTCACAAAATATCGAGAAACATTGTAAACATTGTTTCTTCTTAATTAAACGACTCTTTAGAGAAATATTGGAAAATCCTGTTTGTAAACTTATTTGAATTTAGAAAAGAATAGGGAGGAGGGGATAGAGAACATGGAGAGGGAGAACAGTGTGAGTCATTTAAAATTACAATAAGAGAGACAGTATATTATTTGCGGTATACATGTATCGCGTCTATAGGTTAGTTGTAGCGAGAGATGGATGCTCAAAGAAATACGTATCGTACGAAAGAAGCGCGCTTTCTTACAAGTGAACAAAGTGAAACTATTATAAATAAAAACTTACCATGGCAAGAGTATTTTTTTTAAATTCTTACTGTTATGGAAAGTTCAAAATAAACGAATACTTTGATGAAACACCGATGGTGAATATTATTTTTGCTGTACAGTCGAAGATGCTGACTGACAGTGCACGACACTTTTTTCCCCTCGTAAGAATTTCTTATGTCGTGTTTCGTCAAAAGGACATCGCCCAGTAACGACGGAGTACCCAGTGACTTGTGCGAACTAGAAAATCACAGTGTTAGAAATTAATGTGCGTTTAGGCCGAGCCATTTATGCGGTCTAAAACTAAGCACACTTGAAACGCGTTCGCCAAACACGGCTGCCGCCATCTTGGCTTTCGCCCGGCCCACGGTGCATCGCGATGCAAATACAAAAACACACGCTGCTGCTTGCGGAATACGATTGTACGACGTTGCCGGATTTATGCATCTAAGGGTGTGTTTAGACTAAGCGAGCGAACGCTCGTTCTTCTCCAATTTTCGCGAAATCCTACCATAAACGAGCTTCGTTCCGTTACACGTCGATTGTTCAACAGATTCTCCGTGTAACAAATATTTCATTCGACACGATTTCTGTTCGATGCGTTTCAATTTTGCGAATATTCATACGTAATCGGTTGTTCGGTGTGATCGAACAATTTGTTCAATGATTGTTTACTCTAAACGAGCACGTACGAATGCTTTCGTTCTCGTTCTCGCTCTTGCTCGTCCACTCTAAACGCACCCTAATGGAACATTTCTAAGAGCGCGTTAACCAAAAAGAAAGAAAAAGAAAAAAGAAAAAAAAACAAGAAAAAGATTCCTATTCTTTCCAAGAAACAATTAATCGATACATTTTCTTCGATATAATCAACGATAATTTTTTAATAATCAAAACATTAAAACGTTCAAATACGTACGAAAAGAGACCACGTTAGTATATGTAATACAAATAAAAAGAGCGGAAAATTCTGACATCTATCGACTATTTCGTAACTACATTTTTGATAACGATACATGCAAATTTAAAGCAAGACAGCGATCATCGAAATGAACGATATTAACGAAGGTTTTAAACGTAATAGCAAGTTTTACTAATTCGATACGAGAAGAAACGAATAATCGTCACGAGTAAAAAAAATGTCGAAGTACCTTTCAATTTCATAAAAAAATTTCGATCGACGTATCTGTTTTTAATGCCGTTTAAATAAATGATTCTTCGGTTTACACGTTCCTCCGTATTCGATAGTAGAAATTACACGTTGCTGTGACGGAAGGTACTAGCGAAATCAAGGGGCAAGTCATTGCCACGCGACAGAACGAGTGCCATAGTTTTAACAATTGCTTATTACAGCACGTGTTCTTCCAAATCACAATGAGCAGTAAACAAACTATGTATATCGCGTATCATGTGTTCGTACGCGCGTGGTTACACTTAAATGAGTAGGTACAATCCGACAGACACTTGGCAACGCTGCCGAAGCGCCACTCTGATCGTTAGTTGATTTAAAGTATCCGCGGTAAAAAGAAAAGAATATGGCAACTAACTCCGTACGGAAATATCGAATAACGCGTGTTTAAATAAATTCGAGATCGTTCGCAAAAATCAGACGATTCTAAATCACTTTTTCGCCAAAATAATGCATATGTATTTCGTATTCTGTGTTTGCTTACCTAAATCTACCTAAAAAATAACATCGTTCTAATACGATCGATCCGAGCTTCGCGCCGCTGACAGCGCCACGTAACGACTAATTCGCCCAACTATCGGCCATTCCGAGATGATTTGATTTCGCTAATTTTACATCGTGATTACCTATAAAATTTAAATATTTAACAGTACATTTACTTTACGTTTACACGCGTACACGATTAATATTTCTTCTCTTTTTTTTCTCCCGCTCTTTAGAGCTTTCTCGCTAGCGCTTCTTTAGTCTAATGACAATTTTATGACATATCTTAATTTCTTACTCGTAGTTAATACCAGTTTAATTTATCTATGCGTTTGTTCTCTCGTAAAAAGGAATACTGTTATATTATACATATATTTATATAATTTTTGTTTATTCGGAACTGATACTGGATTCTTAAAATATTCAATAACACTAGAAATTTAGAAAACGCAGTACTTAGCGATCATGAATAATTTGATGTAAAAATTTGTTTAAAACTATTATTCGTTTTATACGAAACATATATTACTACAAAAATGTGTTCAACTACCTAATCAAATTCAATTATCAATTGAGTGCTCGATTTTTCGTTAATTATATTACATTAAACAAGATATAACATAGAAAGTAATTAAAATTTAATTTCTATAAGATATCAAAAATCATCAACAAGATGATCATAAAACACAGCGTATGCAAATTGTATCTATGTAATTTAATAATAAGTGTATCGCTGTTGGATCTGGATGAGCAATGGCGGTATATCCGGTACGTTATTTCGGTATTGTTTGTAATGTCTACCTGGTCGTTGCAAGTAGGGTGGTTTAAGCGAGTCGTAGTAATTATTCACGATAAAATCTGTCGGTCATTCGTATTTCTAATTCAAATATTTTTTCGTAGCTGCGCGTAACGAACATGCATGTACGTTAAATAAACGCAAATGTAAAAATTTGAATTGCTATAATAAAAACCGTTCGCGTTCGATACTCTAGCGTTGACGTGAATCGAGATATATAGTGGTCTCGCATAATCGAACATTTTGTATGAGAATAATAAATTCGAAATTTGTTCGTTGCGTGGAAAAATCGAGGGATACCATGTTGAAAGGTAGGGATACAATTCGGAAAGATTTGTGCATATTTTCACTGAAGATTTTGCGTTAAGAATCAGGTTATGTTTTGATAGATTTCATTTCTTTTACTTTATCGTTTCGAACGTTGTGCTTGAGACGCTAATTATGAGAAGGCTCGAGTCATTTTTCGAATTTTATTACTAATAAATTTTCTCCAAGTCTGATGGAAATTTGTTATCTCCGAATAAATTTCTTTTATTGTACATATACCTTAATATTATTAACAATTGTTGCTGTAAACTGTACTAAATTATATTATGTAAAATACCATGACAACAAACAGTTTACACGGAGCATAAATGTTTGTATGTATTTACATATGTCTGATATACGTTTATAATTATGGTTGAATTAGAAAAGACAAAATTCAGAGAATTATCTACCATGCAAATTTACAGTCGATCGTTATACTGCTATCAGTGTTATTATACAATAAACGAATTACGATTACAGGAAGACGAAAACAAAGAACGCAAAAAGAACAAATGAAAAGTATGATTTGTACAAGAGCTACTATAAAATCTACGCAATGTAATAATACAAATTCCCCGATGAAAAAAGAAGCCAAATTAGGTAATAGTATAGATATAAAAACTGATAATCTAGACGAAACATGTCCAGTGTCCGAATGTAAATCACCCGTGCATATAGATTCATATTTCTATGCGTCAGTAAGTAATTTATGTATTTAAGTTCGTTAATACAATGAGATTTTCAGGCAAAGTATTAACATATATTCTCCACTGTAGATTACAGATGTAAAAAATAAAACTTCCATAGTAGATATGAAAGAAAGATTCTATGCTAATGAACAAATTAATGTACAAAATGACATTCTCACTGATGTTGGTCACTTTAGAACAGATGGTAATGTATATATCGATCGCCTTTGATATATACATATATATATATATATGTTCAAACTGTATTACTAATCCGGTTAATGAAAATTTTAGAAACTCCTGTAGCAGTACCTATTCACAGCCCATCGACTCCCCACAGGATAAATATGCCAAACAATCAATTAGAAGATTTAGATGAAGGAAACGGTAACAATAGCAAGCATAATAAACCAATAAGTCAGGCCCCTGAGGTTAACTCGGTACAACAAGCTTTCAAAAAGCCTGGTAATCGTGGTCGTAGAAAATTAAGTAGCAACCAAACTATTAGTCAACGTTCAACAAATTCTTCAAACGATAAAGATACAAATCATAAGCTTACCGATTATTTTCCTGTGCGCCGTAGTATAAGAAAATCGAAAAAAGCTGTATTAGAGGAGAAACAACGTGATATGGAAAACAAAGTGCTTTGCCAAGTGGAGGAAGGTTTAGAGGTAAAAGAATATCGATAAAAATAAGTTGATAATAATAAATAAGTTGATCATGAAGATGCATGAACTTTTTATACAAACTTTTTCCAGGTAAGACATTTTGCCGGTAAAGGTCGTGGCGTTGTAACAACGCGAGAATTTGCGAAAGGAGAATTCGTCGTGGAATATATTGGTGAATTGATTGACCAAGTAACAGCAAAGAAACGAGAAAAGATATACGCACAAGATCAAAACACCGGATGTTATATGTATTATTTTCAACATCGTAATCATCAGTATTGGTAAGTGTTTTATGATAAATGATATGCGAAGTATCATGAACCAGAAATTACTTATATGTGACTGCATTTTTAGTGTCGATGCAACAGCAGAGACTGATAAGTTAGGTAGATTAGTTAATCATTCAAGAAACGGTAACTTAGTTGCACGAGTAATAGAAGTAGGTACAACACCTCACCTGGTACTTACGGCAAAAGAAAACATATCTATCGGGGTAGAAGTAACGTATGATTATGGAGATCGAAGTCGTGAAGCTATTCGTCATCATCCATGGCTGGCATTATAGCATCTTCGGATTAATTAATTGCGTAGTATGGATTTATATTGTACAGCAGAATTCATTTATCTGATTTTGTTCCTCCTATGAAGGAACATTATACAGAGAGGAAAAATTAGTTGAAGTTTACAGAACAAACATATACAAAATAGACTTATATTCATGTATCTGCTTTTCTTAGTATTTACATATTTCCTAAACTGTTCTACAAACGGTCAATTGCATGTCTGTTTAATATTATGACTTTTTGATCGTTAAAAAAAGAAAAAACATTAAACTTCCAGAATGTGTGTACTAAAAATCAATAATACCTTTCAATATATGTAATTGTTTTAAAACTTCAAAATATTTACCTCTTACAATTAATAATGTCCATGTACGCATCGAATTACTATTCGATTAATAACAAATACTTCATCTAGTCTTGGCTTTAGTCTAGTATTTACCAAATTTGAGAATTTTAACTATATAGCTCAACGTACTAGGCCAAAACTTTTCCTGGTTGAAGAATTTGTGATACCATGACATTTATATATATATATTCGTTTTCTTTTCCATCCTTAACTGCAGAGTACTTCGATCTCTGTATTGTAATATTTATGTTTTAAAATAACTTGTTTTACCAATTGATCACTGCCATTATTCGCGTAATGTTATTAAAAAGGAAACAATAGTTTCTCAAATAGGATAAATGACCCGATGTAAATGGTTCTAAAACATTCTGATTTTTTTTTTTTTTTTTTTTTTTTTGAATGGATATATTGAATGAATAAAAAATGTTTAAAGAAAACTTTTTTGATTAAGTTAAATAAATATACACAGAATTGGTGTATCATGCATCTAAGTACTTTCACCAATATTTTATCAGTATTCTTTTATCTATCATCGATTTATATGTAAGTTGTAGTAATAGCTTATAAGTTTCATTGTAATTTTCGTTTTGTCGACGTGAATTGTATTTATACAATAATTCTTGATATTTATTCATACAAACATTGAAATATTTTATACAATTGGTTTAATGTTACAAATGAATTTTTAAAATTACAGTTCAGTGTAGTTTTTAATATTGTAATGTTACCCGTTATTCGTTCTTATCAATAGTAATATGCAAAATATGAATTGTACAAACATATTTTTGTTTTAACTAAAATATATGTAAAGTATATAATTTATTTAAATATTGTAAATAAATAATATCAAAAATATCCTACAATTATTAATGAGTTAGAAACAATGATATACAGCTAAGAAGGATTAATGCCTACGTTTATTTCAATATATGTATAAAAAGAAAATATAATGAACAATGTAAATTCAAAATATTTTTGCCTCGACGATTGGCCTAGATTCACTGATCGTTTGCAACGTTAATAGTTTCATCGTCTTCAGAATTTTCACCGCTACCTATGAACGTTTCTTCGTCAGCTTTTAAAAACGGTGGTGGAAAGAACGATGAAAATTCTTTAGGTTTTGGTAAAGTTATAACAGTGCTCTGTAATTTCTCTTCAGTAGAATCTTCGTCCAACTGCTTTTCACTCAAATTTCTTTGGCTTTCAGACATTAATTTTATGATACTGGATTTCTCAGATATTTGATTCAATTGCAACCTATCAGTCGAATGATCACTAGTTTGATTAATTCCAATATATATCGGCGCTGGCGAAGGTGTATTAAACGAAGGCATCGGCGGAGGTGTAGGAACCCGATAATGCTGAACATTAGAGGCGGTTTCCTTCATTACATGTTTATACATTCGTTCAAGGGCTTTCGATTCTCTCTCAGACATCGATTTTTGTTTATCAACTAAAACATCCTTTAATTCGGACATGAAACTTTTAAATAACGATTTGTCTCGTTTATAGTTGTATAATGAAATTTCGTCGCTTTCGTCGATTAAAGGCTTTAAATATTCTTCTTTAATATATTCTTCGAACACTTCATCTAGAATTTGTGGTTCCGAGTTATCTATAATAATGGTACGAGAATCTGCAGCTGACGTTGGAATATTTGTCTCTATACGATTATTCGTGTAATTACTGATTTGTGTTTTTATAAGGAATAAACTACTAAATTCGACAAATTCTTTTGCATTTTCAATATCCTTTTGAGCCATGTTCAACTCTTTTTCTATATTTTCCATCGTATCTTTATATGTCACAGTTTCGCTAATATTATCGATATCTTGAAGTACCGATAATATGTGATTGTAAGCTAATTGTAACTTATTCGAAGCTAAATATGCATGCATGTATAAATCTTGCCACTGTGACGAAAGTGGTCCTCTAAAATAATAAAAATGATATATAACGTGTAACATTCTTATGTACAAGGAAATTTTCTGTAAAATATTCTTACTTGTATTTGTATTGCATTGGTTCTGTTTTGAAACTATAGTAAACATCAATGACTTCTGACAATTTCTTTTTATGTTCTGACAAACATCTGGTTAGAAGTCGTATAATGCGAATTAATTTTAATTCAGGAATTTTACTGTAAGATTGTTGCCATATATAATTATCGTAAGCAATAGCTAATAAATATAACGTTTCTGATTGCGTAAGAACATAGGTATGATATAAAGTCTATTAAAAACAAAGAAAAAGTATCATATAATATACATTTGTAAATATGTACATATACATATATAATCTTTGTCTCAACCTTCAATTTTTGATAATTTATTTCACCACGTATTGCAAGAGCTGCAGATTTCAATCTTGTTAACAAATCTTCACAAACAATATTTGGTGGTAACAATTTTATAAGAATTAAAGAAGTAGAATAATAAATATGCGAAGTATGTTCTAAACAGGTTACAATATTTTCTACTATCGGTTGCAAATATCTCAGTCTCTCCGCTGTAAGATTACTGTTAAATTAAACATTGATTACTTAATTACATTAAACAGTTCCAAAAATATTACTTGTAAAGTCACAATCAGTTGATTATTAATTTTTTAAAAACTTACTAAAATTGTTGACCACTTTTTCCTTTGTTTAACTTTATTTTATACCCATATTTTAAAATTTTCAGTCCCTTTTTGCAAAGATCAAACAAGTCACCTTGTAAGATTACAAAAGACTTTAAATTTTTACATGCTTGTATTCTCAAACATTTCATGTAACTAATGTAAGATAATACAGCCGACGTGAAAAAACTGGTTAGGTATTTATATCGAGTGTTACATGAAATGTAAACTGAAGATGATAAAAGTGCACCGAGCGAAACGAATTGTAACAGTGTAGTCCTGCAAGATATTAGCATTGTTAACGTTTCAATTTGTACTTTTTCTATTTTTTCGACAGAGGACACGAAGAAAGTGTTGCCAAACATATACGGCTTTTAGCGTAAGCCTTAGCTACTGTTACAAAGAGTGCCACATATTCAAAGTATGCTTAAACGAAAAAAGATTTATCAAAGAGCAATGGAAAAATATGTTCGGCGATGTTTGCTTCGTGTCTTGTAGCGAAAGAATAACCTTATGTATCCAATTTATTATTTCATACTTTATAAATTCTAATATTTACCTCCATGATTTTAACTCGTACTTTTCGCAAAAATTATGTATCGCGAATGCATGATCGTTTAAAAGTACCTTTGCATTTAAAATGGTTTCTATCTGTTTGTTAGATAAATCATCATCCTATTACAAAGAAAATGTTACAAAATACAGTTCGCGGAAACAGAATTTTATGCATTACCACATACATATTTATACCTGAATTATTTTTAACCAAACAATAGTTAACCGTTTTAAGCTATTTTTTACAGTGTATAAAAAACCCTAGAAATATACAAATGTTTATTGCATCAAACGATTGCACGTTCATCGATTTATAGGAAGAAAGAAATTTACAGCTAATTTGGATTTCTTTTCTTCGTATTTGATTGTAGATTTAGGTATTAATACGCTTTCAAAATCCATATAACCTAATTTGTATAAATGTTCATACAGGGAAGTACCCTAAAATTACAAGAAAAAAATTATGATATATTAATATTATCATTGAAAATCCGCATATAACATTAACATCGTGTTCACGTACCTGTATTACCACGTCTTCATCTTCAACATTGATATTATCGACGTTCATGATATCATTTATATTCAGGCGAAGACAATCAATTATATTATTTTAATTTTTAAAAATAATGTTTTGTTTTACTATAATACACTTGTCATAATTGATTACTTCTACATTGTAGGTTAAAAGAACGTAAGTCGATTTGTTCGACGATTATGATATTAATATTATTATATATTTGAATGCACATACTTTTGTTATTTAATTTACGTAACTTATATAAAACGAACTATTTGACTATGTAAAATTGTATAATACGCGTTTAGATTTATATAAATATGCGACGTATTATGTATTTATTGAACGTGAGACTATACTCTTCACGATGAACTTGTGCAACGCAGAACACGATCAACCACGATTAACTTCGGTAACTTCCATACTAGATAGCGCTATTGCACTGTACACAATATGCTTGTTATTTTACCGACAATGTGTATATATATATATCGTAGTAGAAAATATATTTTTATCTGATACCGTTAATGTGCACTAATACATATAGACAAGACAGGTGTCGAAGTCAGAGATCTGTCAAAAAAAGCATCACTAACGAGCGATGATGATCAGGCACTACTTGATTCCGAAACGAAATACTTTCTGAAATTAACTTTTAAAAAAACCGCTAATACTTTCCCCGCTACCGAATCATCTGGTGTCGTGTTAAGGTACTAGGACATTATTGTCAAAGGCGAAAATGATCTCTTCTTGCACCGTGACGTAACACGGTAGAGTAAAATATGTGATGATAGCGAGAAAAAGATGAAAATGAGGCAATGAACGGAGCATAACGGGGAAAAAGTACATATTTATGGTCGACGTTGTTTTGTAATTGTGTATAGGTTAAGTCTTAAAGACCACGCTACTTGTATTTATATATAAATTACAAAAAGCAAATTACATTGTTCTACTATATAGGTGTGCATAATTATTAAAAAATGAAAAATTTGACAGTGACTCAACGCGCTAATCGATTTTTAGAAAGTTTAGGAATTCCGATTTTAAATTCGGATTATTTAAACATATTACATGCCGTTAATTCGAGCAACGATGATTTTTATTTATTATTAAGAAATAAAATATATAAAATTCCGTCAGACTATTATGCTGATGTCGTTTCATTTGATATCGATGAAAACTTAGAATTTATTAGTTTGGAATATTGTAGTATATCACAGGAATTATATGGTGCTTGTAAATCAGGGGATATCATGAAAATAAACGTTGCACTTAAGTTTGAATGCGAATTAATAACTAAACTAAATGTTGACTTACAATGTATGAAATTAAGCCCTGATCATGAAATAATTACATTGGTTACTGCCAATGATATTGTGATCACGATGGTGTCAACTTTTCAAATATTAGCAGAGGTAATGATTATAAATCCATGTTATAACTTTCGTAGTTTAAGAAAAAAGTTGGTCATACAATGCCTACTGTTAAGGATATATAACATTGAACTCGACGAGTCCATATATTTTTGATATTTGAAAGCGAACATGTTGAAATTATGTACATAATCAAAGTAAATATTCTAGGTTGATTTGCATACCCCAGATTTTGGGCAAAAACAGTTTGTAACTGTTGGTTGGGGCAAAAAGGAAACTCAATTTCATGGGTCAGAAGGAAAGAAGGCTGCAGTAGCTAAGCCGATAGAACAAAATGAAAATGATTCGGACAGTGGATTATGTAGAATAACTTGGCGCGAAGATGGCTCATTATTTGCTGTTGGTTTCTTACATCGCGAGAATAAAATGCGCCAGTTTAAAATATTTAACAGAGAGGGTATTTTACAATATACGAGCGAACTAATTAATAATCTAGAAGAACCATTATCATGGAAACCATCGGGAAGCTTAATTGTAACAACACAGAATATGTGCAATAAATATGTTGTTGCATTATTTGAAAAGAATGGTTTGAAGCATAGAGAATTTGTACTTCCATATAAAGCAACAGAAATGAAGGTACATATACATTTATCTTTCTTTAAGAATAAAAAGAATTTTAATTGATACGTAGCGAGTTTGTTCGTTTAAAATTTCTTCTATAGGTAAAGGATCTATTCTGGTCGCCGGATTCAGAAATTTTAACAATTTGGTGTCAAATGCAAGAAAATTCTTCTTCTGTTCTACAATTGTGGTCTGAAAATAATTACCATTGGTATTTAAAACAGTCAATTAGATTTCCTGTGGATAATTCGTTAGTACGTGTAGCATGGTGCACAGCGTCAAGTTCAAAAAAACTGATCCTTTTAACGTACAAAGAGTTTATTACTTATGATTATCATTGGACCGTACATCATAGTAAAGGCAAAAGTGTAGATGACAAATCTGTTGTCGGCGTAATTGATGGAAACAAGTTATTGGTAACTAGTTTCAGAACAGGAATAGTACCACCACCGATGGCACATCAAACTTTAGAAACTTCTGACTGTATAAATGCTATTGTTTTTGCACCTGATTTAACAAATAAAGATACCTGGATAAATAGCAATGCATTCTTTTGTGTTTCTGACAGTAACAAATTATTATTTTACAAACACATAACTGTAAGTATAAATAAATTTGAAAAATTACCGTTTGGAAGTTTATAAAAGGATGACAGATTTCATTGGAGTACATAAAAAATTAGGAATCCTGTTTGTTGGAGTACGAGTACATTGGTTCATACGATATTAGATGGAACGTTATAACTGAGTATGAAAATTGTTTGTATAATATGCATCATTTTTTGTGGGTCGATAAAGATTACATTTTATGTTCACTGTCGGTGAACAACCAAAGTTTTCTTTGCGTCTTATTGTTAGATGCGATACATGATCAAATTCAGGGACAAATAATAGCGAGGTATGGATAGTTTGCGAAAGAAATATATCAATTATTTTTATATTAAATATTTTTGTTTCGAGAACACACAAAATTTGTCTTTATTCTTTTCAGACAAACGTATATTATGGAAGGGTTAATTCAACATATTATTCCATCCCCTGATCCAAAAGAAGCATATGTAATTGTAGGAAAGTCTGTTTTAAAATGGACACCCGAAGAAATAATTCCAATTGACACGCAATTGCAGGGTTGTATTTATCGGGTAGAAGTTGTGAAGATTGGTACTAAACATGTTATATTATCATTATATCACAGAAACTGTTTTTCAATAAATGGAAAGCAAGTTGCTAATAACATTACAAGCTTCTTCGTCCATTCAGAATTCTTGCTTCTTACAACTACCCAACATACATTAATATGCGTTAATTTAAGCGAAGATGATTTTGAAAGATTAACTAAACAAAATTTTACTATTAAACCATGGGAAAGTAAAGATCTGGATAAAACATCATTTGCAAGTACGTGTTATCATAATTTTACAATTCTTGTATTAGTAGTCTTAATTGAAAGCACAATTAATTTTCCAGGTCTAAACATAAGACGATTAGAAAGAGGATCTCAATTAATAGTATCAGTGGCAAAAGATTCAAGAACTATTTTGCAAATGCCCCGCGGAAATTTGGAATGTATACAACCACGAACATTGTCTTTATATATTATTGGATTTTATTTAGACAATTGTAATTATCTGCTGGCGTTTGACTTGATGCGCAGACAACGCATAAATTTGAATTTAATTTATGATCATGATCCAAAGAAATTTATCGAGAATGCGGATAAATTTGTGGAACAAGTTTTTAAACCAAGCTGGTTAAGTTTATTACTGTCAGAATTAGTAGACGAAGATATAACTACAACGATATACTCAAATTATTATCGACGGAATCAACTCAAGTTAGATGCCGCTTCGACAAACAAAGTCGAGTTAGTTTGCGACTTATTACATAATATTATGGAGAAAAAGAATAACAATAATCGTATGATTCAACCGATCTTGATTAGCTTAGTTAAAAACAAAAACAAGCAAGGGATTGAAGCTGCATTGACCAAGATAAATGAAATTCGAAAATCAGAAAGTTCTATAAATAGTGACGAATGTGTGACATTCGATGAAGCATTGAAATATTTATTATACATAGTGGATGTGAACGTACTGTTCGATATAGCTTTGGGTATGTACGATTTTGATTTGACAATGTTTGTTGCATCTAAATCGCAAAAGGATCCCAAAGAATATATTCCTTTTTTGAATGATTTGAAAAAGCTCAATGACAATTACATGAAATATTCTATCGATTTATATTTGAAACGTTATGATTCTGCGCTCGAACATATCGCGAAAGAAGCCAATAAGTTCAATGAATGTATCAATTTGATACGTAATCATGATCTCTATTCGAAAGCTTTAAAATTATTCGGAAAGGATAGTGAACAGTACAAAGAAGTGGCTAGAATGTATGGAGAATTTTTACAGAAGAAGAAACAGTATCAAGAAGCTGGAATCATGTTCCAAAGAAGCTGTGATTTTAAGCAAGCTTTAAATGCTTATACGTTAGCTGGTAGCTGGCAAGATGTCATTATTTTGTGCACCCAAATGAAACTGAGGTAAACAATACGAGTATTATAATTTTTTATTATATAATAATTAAATGGTATTTAATTGTTAGCGAGACAGAAAGACATACATATTATAAGGATATCGTAGAATATTTGAAAATAAATAAAAGATACGAGGAAGCTGCACACGTTTTAGTAACTTATTTGAAAGATCCTACAGAGGCAGTAATTGCTTTATGCAATGGTAAGCGATGGAAGGATGCTATTAAAGTTGCTTGTGATACCCAAAATCTCGATTTGATTGGTAAGTTTACACTTTTATAGATAATATAAGCGGTGTGCTTAATCTGTTGATATTAATAATCAAAATTCTTATGTTCTAGAATCATACATAAAATCGAGCGTTTACGAATATGCGAACCATTTGGTATATCAAACACAAAAAAATAAACAAGATTTTGAGCAATATAGGTCGCGTCTCATCGTAGTCAGAGATAATATTTCTCAGCGAAACGTGAAATCGTATACTGAAATATCTGAAAATGAATCGATGTATAGCAATAAAGGTATTTCAGATATCCTTAGCGATACAAGCAGCATCGCCGGATCAACTGTGAGTCAGAAATCAAAGCTTTCTACTCTGTCTGGGTAAGAGGTCTACATATACGTAATATAACTTAAAATTGTTTTGATATGTTATGTAAAAGTTACAATTACATTGAGAATTATTCATTTCCAGAAGAAGTTACAGATCAAGTAAAAACCGCAGGAAACAAGAAAGAAAATTTTTAAGTTTGAAAGAAGGCAGCATTTTTGAGGATTTAGCATTGATACAAGCTTTATATCAAATTACCAGTAATACATACAAAGAGAGAGGTTTGTATACTTTTGCTTAGGTTAATTAATTGTGCAAAGACTTTTAATATTACTGAAATCTGTATACCGGTATTTCGCATTTCAGACGAGTTACATATTTTAATACAAATGCTTGTGTATTTCGGCGACGATGAATATGCTGAAAATATACAGAATTCTATGGAACAATTTCTTTTATTTATAGATAAAAGTAAATCTGAAATTTGGAACAAATCTGCACCTTCGAGTTTAATAGAAATGGTATATAATAAATAATATTTGTAATCATTTTAGTTAATAATAATAATAATAATAATAATAATAGTAATAACGATATATTTATGACAATTTTAGGAAAATATGGAACTAACAACGTTGACAGAAGTGCAGGGATTGTCTGTATATCAAAAATTGATCGGTAAGTTAACATGATTTGCTAATATTTAGAAGTACTTTAATATTTATTCCATTGTTATTATTATTTTTTAGAACCGTACGTTTTACGGCCACCTGTACCAAGTTCTTTGTCTTGGAAACTTAATATATTTTAATTCTGATTATAATAAATTTACTATAAAATATACGAACTTTGTATTTATTTGTATAACGTCTTTTGATCTACTTTTAAAAAATTACTCAAATTTACTTTCGTATTTCTTATATATTTTATTAATGGTTTTTAAATTACTTGACCGAAAAATTTTGTACCATGCAACAAATCCTGTGTTGTACAATATTATTAATCATGAAATCGAGAATACATTACAATTAGGATTTATAACAAAATTTTTGCAAGAATAACTCGCAACCTTATATTATCTTATCAAAATTTCCTTACAAGTAACAAATATACCGATATAAGTCTATGTATAAATATTACAACATAATATTCGAATCTTTATAAATGATATGTATATATATATATATATTATTTTGAGAACATTATTAAAGTTTATTTTTTACTCGTTCTTTTTTTAATACATAAAATTTTATACAATCTACGCTAATAATGAACAAACACGTTCATCAATATAATATTTGTGAAAATATTGATATCAAAGTATAAATTAATATCGTCTGGAGCACTCGAATATTTTCATACATTAAGATTAAAACTATTTTATAGGGCTAATATCAAAATAAAAATGTCTTTATAATTACGAATAAAAGTTAAAATTTCTTTAATATTTCAGTATAAAAGATATAATTTATAATTTAAATACCTAAAAATCCTGCTTGAAATCGGATAAAAATTCGACAAAATATTAATTTCATAAAAGATTAAAAAATTATTTAATTTTTATCAAGTATATAAGATCGGCGATATAAACGGTTAAATAATTGAAATATTATAGTTTCTTTATACCAGATGTAATTTAAAATAGCATTGCTGTCACGTTGTAAAGTAAGCCTATATGTCTATGTACTTCTTACCCGTAAATGAAGTTCATGGAAAAGGGAGATTAATTTTATTACCATTCCACATTTATACACGTTACGTTACTTTGTCGAATTTTTATTGAACTTAAATCCAGATCTTCCAGTAAACGTTGTTCGTTAGCTTTACTATAATAATCCAAAATATAACTCATCTCTACCGCTTTACTCTCGTGCTTTTGCTTTTTTGCCTATACTAGGGAACTTTCTATATAATTAATCTAAATTCTGTAATTACATGGGTAAATAAAGAAAATCTTTAATAAGTAATTTACGTGTAGATATATGTACTTTTAACAAATAAAATATTCTATATAAGATAGTCCATTATACTTGCGAATAAAAAAATATTCGATGTTAGTCACACGAAATTACTTGTTCAAGCATTTCTTTTCTTACAAACCTTGTATAATCCCATACTATTTAGAAATAAGATGGCTACGTCTTATTTTTAATAGGACTTGCACCTTTAAACCAAACATTTCGACATTCATAATTATAAACGAGACTATCATTCACAGGGTTCAAATTTGTATTACAGGCTGGAAATATCCTAAATTAACATTTTTTTTTTTTCTGCCAATTAAATGTATCTGTTATTACATACGTCATATAAGCATAAAAACTATTAATCAATCCAATAATTTTGATTACAGTAATATTTCTTTTTATTCGGTTTTCATTTATTTACTTCAATAAATTTCGAAGCGAAAGTCATCGTTAGAAATAGCTTTCAATCTAAAAGTTAAAACCAGGAAATAACAAACGTTATATATGTACAATACATTGGATGAATGAAGATAGTCTCGTCTCTTTTTTCCCCTCTCAATGGTTTCCCTGTTTATCCTTCTGAAAATGGATCATCTACTTGAGCTGCAATTTATTTTGTTCAACGTAATATTGAACAATCAACCATTTATCTACAATTACCACTTAAAACGAATATTATACTCCTTCCTTATTCGCGGTAGCTATGGCATTTATAGCTGACGATCTAAGTTCGGGACGATTACTGATCTTCATATGTTTCGAATGGGCGTATTTTTTCCTTACAGCTTGATATCTACTTTCATCCGCGTTAATGATAATAATTGCTATCTTCCGTACCACGGGTAACACGTCATCCTTAATATAAGTACTATAATACGCCAAAGTACGTGTCCAGACATTTTCGCCCTCGTCATCGGTACCGATAATTCTAAATAATTAAATTTGATAGTGACAACGAATTACTGGTATTAATGACTGACTTATATTAACCAAGTATTTCTATACTTCCATATTAGGTACTAATAGTTTAAAAAATATCTTTCAATGCATCGTTTGATAAATAAAAAGGTTCAACTATAGGAAGAACTTACGCGAATGCCAAGTATATCGCCGCAGCTGCAATAAGACTTGGTGGATAGTGACACATTTCATAATATACCAAACTTTGTTCTAGGAAATATTTTGCCATTGTATGATGTATCGGAAGAGCCTTATAAATATAAAATTTAGCACGTAAATGATACAATGAACTTATGAAATATTAAAAAATAAAAATTCATATAAAGTTATGAAATATACCTTTCCAGCTTTGCTGTATCTTCTAAGGAAATGTAAAGGCAATGGTCGGCCAAAAGAATAATCCAACGTTTTCACGATAAGCATCTCCATTTGTAATATTTCTAACTTTGAATACGCATTATCTGTGATATATACAAAATCGTTTATGTCTGGGGCATACATTTCTTCGTACTTGCTAGCAATAAACATAGCCGTTACGCCGACTAATTGTAACCTTTTCCTATTTATCGAGTGAAAAGCCTGTAGAGAAAGTTAGGATTTACTTTTACAAAAAATAAGTAGTCATGTAATATGCATTTTCATTAATAAATATTTGATACGTGCATATTTGTCTAAAGATATGTATTGTAACGACGAACCTGTAAAAACCTATCAATAATAGCAACGGTAAGATATAATGTTTCTTGCATTAAATGAAATTGCTGATGAACTTCGATTAGCCAATCTATGAGTATGCTTCTCATTTTCGGTGTAATTTCCAGACCATTTAAATAACCTTGTGTAATTGGAAACTTGCTCTCTAAATTTCTTAGGTACTCATATATGTCATTAATATAAATAGAAACTAGACTAGGATTTCCTTTGTCTTCTTCATCGATGTCCTCGACTTCCAAAAGATCAGAGGAGAATGATTGCACTTCCTTTTTTGGAGGAATTGGCACCACATTATTTTCATGAGAAACTGGAACTTTTACTACAGGTTTCGCTATCTTCACAAGCGTTTTTTCCGATACTTTCACTGATGGTTTGATAAGCTGTTTCGGCGCTATTATATTTTTCTTCTCTTTTGGTAACAAACTGGTTCTATCGATAGGCTCTACACCTCTTAGCGTGTTTACTTTATTGCCTATTTCGCCTAAAGCTGCTCTTTTTGTCTTCAATGGTATTGCAGTAGTTATAGACTTTAGGTTCTTTACATTCTCCTGATTTATAGTATTCTGAAAATTTATGTTATTCTGGCATCCAATTACAATAACGGTAAACTTAAATTATTAGTTTTAAATACTATATTATGACATGAAATTTTATTACAATTAAACTCCATTTATTTTAATCGATCATGAAACAAAATGAAATTAAATGTTTGATCATTTGTGTAATACAAATTAATTTGTATAAGATTCTTACATTCAACCGTAATTTGAATAATAAGAGCTCAGATACGTGTCCGTATAATTTCAACAGAGCATTAATTTATTCAAATAAATGGAGTACCGATAAGTACAGTTTTACTATGCTATGAAAATGTTTATGCGCATACATGCACACACACACACACACATCAAGTAATAGAATCAATACTTCAAAATTAAGAAAGATATTAAATTTATAAACCACACAAAATGTGTAAACCATTTATTCAGAACATACTGTATAAAGTTCTAATGAATCTTCTTACATCATTAGTTAAATGCTTGCATTTAAATATGTCGAATATTTGAAATAATTTTTATAAAATTCTTTGCATAATTTTGCATTTTTTATATGGACGACTATATAAAACGTTTATAATAATAATTTTATAAATATTATAACAAAAGAGAAACGATGTTCATAAAAATTCTGTTAAATTCATTTATATATTTCATAATTAACTCGTAAACAAGTTTTGGATAATTATCAAATTGTCGGTACTTTCAAATAACGTTGGCATATGAATGATAATATTTGTAAAAGTGAGAAATAAAATATCGTTCCGAAAATTAAACTAATATTATTGAATAATTAAGTGGCTGGAATGGTTCAATGGACGTACAATTAATAAGGAATAAATTATTCTGTAATAAGAAATAAGAGCAAATTATAATAGCTGTATGGTTCAATAGACTTTAAAAAGAACGAAGGGCATTTAAAGATGTCAGGAAAACAGGCGGTTACCCCATTCTATTGACCTCCCCAACAAAATTCCACAGCTAATGATCCAACGATACAATTGTTTGAAAAATCTTAAACTTACCGTCAATGCAGTCCGATTTATTAACGCCATTATGAATCCAGTTAAAAAAGGATTTAATGTAACGATCAAAATTAGTTTTCCGATACAGTTACTTCCACCGTTTCTCAAACAACGTTCACCTCGCAATAACGACTCTGTCGGTTTGAATTTGTTTAGTCGTTCAGACGGAAGTTCACCCTCTGCGGATGTTGGTATACAGAAGAAAAGCCGCGGAAACCGAGGCATCTGATTGGCCAGCAAAACGGTAACATAGTTTGAACGGATAATTAATTGCATTTCAATTGTTTTGTAAATTGACAGGTCTAAAACGTCTTCCCGTATTCTAAAATTAATAAATCAACCTTAAAGAATAAATGTTATCGATAGGATAGACTTCTCAGATCATTGTTGTTCTTGTCACACGTGCCACGAGGCTCTAGAATCCTGTTACCATTTTCGTGTTACATCCTATCATGTCAGTTAGGACTGGTTTTAACCACGTATACGGATAAACCATTCACGCCATTGTTGTTCATGTCATTCAATTTGAACTACCGACATCGCAGAGAACACCATTTCTGACAGTATTTAAACAAAAAATACTTTTGAAGTTTTTTGAAAGCCTCATTCTTGTACGTCATTTAAAATTTATATTTACATCCGCGGTCTTTGAAAACGATACCACTAGCGTTATCTAGCCATTAAACGTAGAAGCATCTAAACAAAAATTTGCGTGATTTCGTAAAATAAGGTATTTTTACGTTTCGCCGGTGCTCGAAAATTGTCCTACCGTCACAATAAAGTAAGACAAATGGTTCCCCTTTATACAGCAAAGTCAATTTGAAGCTTTATATGTAAAAATTAAGAAAGGTACATTGCATGAATCATGAAACAATATTGTCATCCAGCGATGGAATGTCGGTAACTATAGTGTTTTACTGTTCACGAAATGCATTTTTCGTAAGTTTCGAAAACAAAGCTTCGAGCTTATAACAAAGCTCGAATTTTTTGCTTTACCGTGAGTGTAGCATAATTTTCGAGTTTCGATGAAATGTAAAAATGTCTTATTTTACGAAAGAAACACAGTTCTTTGTGCCGATAGTTCTGCTTTTCAACGTTAGATGGCGCCAGTGGTGTCGTTGAGAGACGGAAAAAGATATTCAAGGTACAGTCATTGCTCGAATCAAAATTCACGTGCGCAGAATGTTTCCAAACTTGTCTGGTAACGAGTCTGATGTTTGGCTGAACGAAAAATATGTCAATTGTATATAATTTTTTAGTTACATGTCCGTTGAATTGATTTCGCATCGTGTTTGCATACTTATTGTATATATGTACACATACACGCACACAAATTTCTTGACAGATAACATGAATTAATTAGTTTTAAAAGTTATAAATGTTATCCATAAACAGTATCGCATACGTTTCATATGATTGTTAATGAACCGTTAAGGGTGAATTAATAAAATGTCAATAAATATTGATATTAAATTAAAGCGAGCAAGCAAAATATATCATGAAGGGGTACGTTCTTTTACAATTAACAGGCATGTTGGAGAAGGAACACATGCTATAAAAATATGAATTTGAATCGAATTGGTATTTTCTTCGTTAATTTGCTGAAATTCGTTGACGATAAAAGAAAGTCGAGTCACGTTGGATGCGGCATATGTCCCTTTTCTATCGAGACCTTCAATTTATTCCAATAATTGTATAAAACAAAAAATTAAAAGGTTATGTTTTAGGAAATAGTTTCTGGCTTTATATTATTAAAAACTAATTCAGACGTTAAACACGATGGAATATTTCTAAGTATGGAAGGTTCGGTTAATTTACAACTTAGTTCCAAAAATTTTGGTATCTTTGAAGCTTTTTATAATTCTGTGAAGGTTAGTTTTTAAAATTTTAGAAGAAAACTCGACAAGTTTAGTATTAAATTTCACCATGATCATTAATTAAAAAAAGTATATGTTTTTAGCCGATACAATTAGTTCAGTATACTATAGATGTAGTTCCAAGTGGAAAAATACCAAGCGGTAGAACAGAAATACCATTTGAACTACCATTGAAGCCCCGTGGAACCAAATCTTTATACGAAACATACCATGGAGTGTTTGTAAATATACAGTATCTTATACGTTGTGATGTAAAGAGAAGTTTCTTGGCAAAAGATGTAAGCAAGTCTCTAGAGTTCATAGTGGAAGATAAAGTGTCTCAGAAGATAGATAAAGAACCTAGTAAATCAGTGTCTTTTAAAATTATGCCGGAGTCTTTGCAGAACACAAGAGACAGAACTAATGTTCCTAGATTTTGCATTTCAGGAAAACTAGATTCATTATACTGTAAAGTTTCTGAACCACTGACAGGAGAGGTAATCAAATAATTATATCGTATGTTGTATATAACATGATTAATCTGATGTGAAACAATGATTATTTCTAAATTATAAGGTTGTAATCGAACATTGCGAAGCTGTAATAAAATCGATTGAATTGCAATTAGTCAGAGTCGAGACATGTGGATGTGCAGAGGGATATTCTAGAGACGGTAAGATCATTTGAATAAAGTACACGCCAACATTTATCATTTTATATTTTATTTGCGTTAGCTACGGAAATACAGAATATACAAATCGGAGAAGGCAATGTTTGTACAAATTTGCCTATACCAATATATATGATATTTCCAAGATTGTTCACATGTCCTACGTTAAGTACGAGTAATTTTAAAGTCGGTAAGAATGTGTTTTTACTTGTTACTTTAAAAACATAAATAATTTATATATCCTTTTTATGACAATTAATTATATTTCATTATACTCTGTTACAGAATTTGAGGTAAATCTAATTGTAATATTCGAAGACGACTATTTAGTCACAGAAAATTTCCCCATTATATTGTCAAGATATTAAGTTTTACAGGGAAATACAATATTGTATATAAATTATGTATATTATTTACAAAGCATACGTCTCTTACAATGTATGTAATTTTGTTGGATTTCGGTAAAAAAATGTATAAAAAAAGGACATCTTTCCTTAATATACAAATTAATAGACAGATACGAGTTCTTCTTACTCCAGTCCAACTTTCTGTACAAATAATTTATAATATTTTTCTACTTGTTTATTATGAGTCAATCCAACCGATGCCAATAATACTACATAACCAAGCACAAATGTCAATAATTTATGTTGTTTGAACCATGCTAATAATCCTTTATTATCGGTACACCTAAAATATTGTACATTGTTTTTTGCATTGAAAATTAGCATTGTGAAAACATACAAATGTCATGGATATTCATACCTTGTTGTTTGAACTTCTTGACTATAAACAAGAAGATAACGTACTCTTACCAATTCGCTATTTGTAACCAAATAATACTTATTTGGAACTCTTCCACCCATAGAATCCGTAACTGCTTTGCGAGCGTTGTCTTCTATAAAATTTACTAATTGAGAATGATAAACAGCTTCTTTCTGTAATTCGTATTTACCTGAATCTCCAGTTTTCACATCTACACGATTGACAAGTTCACATAAAGCTATACAACTCATCTCGCTTCCAAGCATACTACCTCCCCATCCATAGCCTACAGGGCTATATGGTAAGCTTACACCTAATTCACTTGAAAGATATATTCCATTACCAAATAATGATTTCTAAAAGGCATAATACCACAACTTAACATGTCAAACTGTCGTTACAGCCGATATTGTTTTTAAAGAAATTGCTTTACCTTACACATATTTTGTTGTAGACCATAATGTATAATGGAATGAAAATTCTCCAACCGACTACCATGATAAGCATGAAAAGTTGTATGTCCTTGGGCAAGCATTTTCCATTTCTCTTCCGAAGTAGATTGCTTCGCGCTTGCAACTTGAAATATTAAATTTGGCGCAGCGACCGACATTTCTGAAGGTACTTTCCTCAGTATCGAATCATACTATGTTATGTTCACAAATTTTTATAAATTATTACATAATTATAAGATTTGCGTTGAATAAAAATCTTAAAATTAAAAAGTCTACGTAACTACCTGCAAGAGAACTTACTGATTCTTTGCTAATGCTTTTTATATAAGGATTTCTCAGACGTATTAAAACCCAATGTAAAAGTTCTATGGCAGTTCCGTATCTATCGTATACATCTGGCTCTGACAATGCATCAAATATTACAGCCAACGGAGGAATTAGTTCTATAGATCTTCTCTATGATTGAATATGTAATTTATTCCAGAAAATTATTACAAACAATGATAACAGATGTAACGCAACTAATAATTTAAAAACTATACCAGAGCTTCAATATCCTTGCACTCATTTTTTATATACATTGGTGGAAATGGTTTTAAACATGTATCATAGCGATACGTATTGCAAGCTGCTACAAACAAGGACCATTTCAAATCGGCTGCTTTTATATCCTTTTCCAGTAAATGTTTCAGCGACAAAATCTTCTTTTTAATATCCTCTTGATTCGCAGTATCTACACGAGTCGCATTTACTATATCCGAATTTGTATCTTTGGCAATTCTGTTTTCCACATCTTTTATTTGATTTTTTTTTTCTTTTTCTTTATCATCACGAATATGTTGCTTACTGTTTTTATTATCCATTATTAACGATGAATCTAATCTAAATTATTATCGGTATAAATATTAAGCACTTGTAAGAAATGATCGCTACAAAATTACCTTCTCGGTATTTAAGTGTACCCAATTAAATTATAACAGAACATAAATAGGGTTCACTCAAAGCGTGTAACTTAACATTACGCTCACAGATATAGAAATTATCAAACTGCATCGAATAATAATACATGATTTACATAAAAAGAAAATAAAGAAAATGACAAAAACTAAATTTTTCCATAAAAATCAATTAAAACGAAAGCTTCATTTTTACAAGACTTATAAATACAACAATAAATTTGTTCATATTCTGAAATTTAATTTGCAACAGTTGTTAAGGTGTTTAATAATTTTTTACTGTCACGAATGCAATGAAAAAAGAAAAAATAAAATATGAAATTACGAATCCTTCACTACCATTTAAGAATTACAAACACTATACATATATACGGTGTGTGTATATATATACATATATATTTACATACAGAAATTCAAGTGCGTTTTCCAGTAAATATCATTCTTAACCAATGATAGCAATTAAAAATGAAAAAAGAATAATATTTGAAATAATCTTAGACTGTATTAGAAAAATTGTTAACCGATGTAGGAACATTTACATTTCAGGGGTTTCCTAATATTTGCACACTTCCATTCACTTTTCTTTGAAACAATACGGGCTGTATGCGCTATATAATTTTCCACATATATTTAAAATTCGTGTAAACGGTAATTTATATGAAACGATTAAAATTGATAGCATACAATTAATTAATCGTTTGACAAAATATACAAGAAAATAATAGATAATATCGTAGTTCGAGAAATAACGAGATTAAAAAAGGATGCAAAGCGTTAACGGTAGTTAATCGTGTATTTATATTTAACAATAAATCATTGAATAATTATGTACATTAAAACAGCGAAGCTAGTAAAGAATTTTAATTTCGTTAAAGTACGAATGTAAGAAGTAAAAGGTGAGAATATTAATTGTATTACACTTAATTTTATAGAAAATAGGAAATTGTTTGATGTTTTTGTTTAGTAAAAACGTACTTACAGTCCAGGACGGGCATCGTCGACATTTAAATTTAGACAGCGATTACGAATGAAAAATAGTTAATTACTTCAAATATTTATATATTTAATCTCACGCTACAACGAATTTGTATCGAATCATGAAGATTGTCCTAACGTTTCACGCTCTTGTCACGAATCACGTATGTTTCATCGCGTTCGTTTGTTACAGCGATGTTTCTCTCTTTCAGTTTCTTATCGTCTACTTGTCATTCAATGTTTCTAATATCTTACGTAAATATGCAACCGTTGAAATTGAATTTACATATATTTTCTTGATAATAGAGTTTTATTACGATGTAGGTATAGCTTGTAAAGAGAAGAGAAGATAATAGAAGAAGCGTAGATAGAGGATAAAAGGCCGCCAGGTATATAGATGTTGCGACGTCTTCGCAACATAGGAACATGCGTGTCAGTGTTAGTTACGGATTTTATTAGAACCAATCAAAGTCAACATGCGCGAAACAAGTGAAAACTAATCGTTCGAAAGGTTCGAAATAAAGTCTACAGCCGTTCACAAACGTATTACTAGTACCTTTTTGTCAATTTATAAAACTAGCGACGATCTTTGGAAATAATAAAGGAGGAGTTCGCGAGAAATATAGCGGTGTAATTAAATGGTAAAAGAAGCAGCGTTAATTGATGTAACACATAACGAATCGATTGTTAGAACGAAGAGAACGATACGAGAAGACGCGTAACTCGTGTTGTTAGTTTACGAAATGCGTGCGCAATTAAATAGAAAATAGGGAATTCTGCGTACAACGTATATAGAGAATTTAATCGGTTTTATTGGCAGGCATGCAATTCAATGTCATGCTTCAAGGTAAACTATCGATGACGTCAGTGTACGTCACTTAACAAGTGGGAGTGGATGGATACATGTCGGCAACGGTGGTGGCTTTCGCGAATAATCGCACACGAAATTCGCAACGGACGATACCGCATCGTCGCGATAATGTCGCGTGTTTCTTAGCAATGTAATTCTTTCGCTTAAAAGGAAAAAAAAATAAGCAAATAAGTAAGATCGCACACGTGTTTCCGCGGTAAATGGAAAAACACCGAAATCGGTCTGCGCATGCCTGACTACCGATGACGTCACGAAAATTGTGCTTTTGATCAAACTCGCTCTCTCGCTGTTTTTTTTTTTACCGTGGACGTAATAATGTGGAAAGTGAAATAACTATTTGGAAAAGCTCTGTAGGAACCGCGGAGAAGCCGGTGAAAATCGTAAGTAAATTTCATTTTTCCCTTTTACCGTTTCAGAAGCGATTCGTTGACTTACAGTCTGTTAACATGGCCTTCAACACATGTACACATAGGCGTATATATATATGCATATACACGGCACACATGCATACGAAGCGTTCATGATTTTTACGAAAAAAAAAAAAGCTCGTTCCTAAGGATATTTCAGTATCGAATGTATCGTAGCGCTTTTAAGAAAGAGTACAACTTTTCTTTTAAAATCATACATTTTTTTGTCAACGAAAAGATGTTCTCGTTGCGAGATATATTGATCCTTTTTGCAAAGAAACGATTGAAAATGACAGGTTCTGTGTTCCTTCGGATGCAAACTTCTGTCAGGTTTTTTTCTTTTTCTTTTTTCTTGTTTCTTTTCTTTTTCGTATTATTGTTCTTAGTTCATCGTCGTATGCTCCTTGAACTAACGCTCTTCATTACTTCCTATTTATTTTATTTTAATCATTACAATATCGATTTCCAACAGATATCGCACGTTCGTCGCTCGAAACAGTAACGTTAAAAGAAAATATTGTTTTTCGTTTATCGGAAAGCGACGAACAATCCAACGAGAAGAACATTCGATACAAGCCAAGCCATTCTGCGAAGATCACTGCTTCTTAATCACACGTAGAACGGTTAACGATACATACATGTAATATGCTGATAGGAGTGGCACATTTTTAGTTTTGAATATATGTAATGCCAACGTTATAACGAAACTTTAGTACCTTATTGATGCACAGTGTCAGAACGGAATGGAATCGTTTGCAAGTTTTTAACGTAACTATGGTACATTTTAAGGGAGAACGGTATCGTTCGACATATTAAATCTTCACGTTTATTCCTTTACGTGGATACAGAATCAATAGAGCGGTTGGATGTTCTTTGTCCAAGCACGATTCTGCATCGATACGAACAGGAGCAGTTCTAACGCAGCAAGCAATTCAGGTACATTGTTTATAAATTGCACCGTCCAAACGGTTTACATAAGCATTTTGAATCTATTATTCACGTAATCGATTTAACAGTTACAGAACATTGTCGTTGTTGGATTATAATTTCTGATCCTCGTACAATGTAAACACGTCGAGCTATTAAGAGAAAACCAAAGTCATAATTTGTAGAGAAGTATCCTATCCTCTGGAAGGTATCGGGTGGCTATATTAGCAGGCATTCGATGGTAATATCGGTTTAAACGGATAGTCGTAAGAAAGAAGAGATAAATATAATTTCGTAGTTGGAAAGATAAAGTAACGTTTAAGTAGGAATTGAATACTTGAAAAGTTATTTGTTTGTTTTTTTGAAAATTCTTCTAAACACCGTGAGATGCTGCCATCTGCTAATAGAATTATCAATCGCGCCGAACTCGATCGGTAAAGTAGAAAACGCAAATTTTTCGAATAATTAATATCATTTAAAATTAACGCGACGAATGGTCGCTTATCCATATTTTCGATTCGTAACCGGTACGATACTCGTGAAAAAATCCGTAGGTAGCCCGAGAGATGTTTTCGCGCTTGCCGGTGTTTTTCTTCGTCTATCGCATACTAATTGATATCAATATTAATTATTTTCGGTGAAATTAATCGGAAGGTATAGAGTTGAGAGTAAAAATCCGTAGGTAATGATTCGGTCGGGAGTTAGTAAGGTAATACTAGTAAATTAGGGTCGATTTATCGATAGTCTTTCGACTATCTAAGACTACGGTAAATATTTAAGGAAGAAAGAAAGGTATTTAAGGAGTCGTTGAAAATGTTGAAAATCCGTGTAGAGAGGGAAGAAATGGTAGGAAGGGGGAAAGAGGCATGTGAAAAATACGAAGTAAGAATGCGATGTTTCGCTCGGAGAACGGAAGTAACAGGGGAATCAATGCGTTTAGGTGTTCGTATCAGATGTAGACTTATCGCGAGATCTGACGGAACTTGAACCTACGTAATAATGCGTGGCTGGTTCGTTTCAAAGAATTACACGACCTCGCGGTACAAAGCGCGATACAATGCGACTCCTCGAGCCTATGCAAATGGCTGGATAAAACGCGTATGACCTGAACCTATGTTGACTTTTTCCATTATTTCGAGATGCTCGACTAGCTAGAGAGCTTAAAACTGTCGAGCGAAACCGCGACATTTTCCCGACGAGTCACGAATTTCGACAACACGGAAATTTTCACCGACGGCTTAACAAATGTTCTCCTCGCGAAATTCCGCTAAAATATCGATTATACTCTATCCTCGCGCCTTTTACTCCTCTTCCGCTTTTTCTTTCACCTTTTTTTCTCCTTTTTTTCTCCCTTTTTTCTCCTTTTTTTCTTCTTTTTTTCTCCTTTTTTTCTCCTTTTTTTCTCCTTTTTTTCACCTTTTTTCGATATCGCTAAGCAGTTTCTTATCCTTGAATAAAAATTCACTATACCGGTTTCGGTCGACTCGTTTCACAGTTAGATTGTTCAAGTTTAGCGGAGAAAATGTACGTAAAGTTGTTGTAGCTGAAACGAACTCGGTTGCCGAAAAAGATAGAGGTCCAGAGAAGATTCCGCGTTGAAATAGTGCAATGTCGGCCTCGAAATCGATCCTATCCACCTAGCCCCCGTTGCAGAAAGCTCAGTTTCATCGATAAGTGTCCCGAGGACTGGCGACGTGGTTCATTTCGAAAATGCTACGCGAACCCGAGGAATAGCGCGCGTTAGATCGGCATCGGCATCGGCACGCGCCGCGACGTTCGCTCGCTCGAATGAATTTGACATTTCGCGACATCGGGATACTGGTGACATCGATCGAAATATCAATCAGTCGAGTATAAATTGAAAAGAATAATCGTACCAAACGGTAAACGAGAGACTTGGGTAAGACGTTCCCTCGAGTCGTGCCGATATGATCGAATTAAAAGGATATTCCGGATACTTGATTCGGAAAGGAAACATTCGATGCAGAATTTGGAAATAACGTTTAAAACGAATTTCCTCGGATCTTTCTAACGGGGCCAGGTGTCGACTAATTTGATTTAACCGCTTAACAATTCTGACGCTCGTCTCAATAATTCATCGTCGGTAGGTGTTATTCTTGGAAACTGGGAATGGATGTCCCATGAGAAAATATATTCGCGAAATACCTATCGAAATTCTCTTTTCTTCTTAGTTCCGTTCTCTTTACTGTTCAGACTTTGTCAGACTGGCGAACATGTTAGTTCGTCGAAGATAAGAAAGATATTTTGATCGGAGGTGCGCTCGACGCTGCTGGCGGAGCGTCGTAAGAAGAACCGGATGTCGGACTCGTTGGAAAGCTCTCGCGTATCGGAAAAGGCTGCTACAGTTTTCCTTTTAACCGGCTTAAGCTTTTTTTCTCTTTCCCCCTTTTTGTTAGACGGAGGGATGTCTTTGAAGCTTGCGCGTCGCGTTGGGTCACGATTGACGTAAATCCGAACGCGACAGCTCCGATCATTCCTTCCGCCTACTTCTCACGTGCGACGTACACGTGTCGTTATTGGTCAAAAGTCGATCCTGTGCCGCACGGTTCCAACGTTCTTGGGAAACGTTGACGCAAATTCTACCGAGGCATAGTTCGTGGCTGAAAATCTGACCTAACCTATCCATCCTTTCCGCTTGCTTTGCCGAACCTTTAGCCGCGTGTCTTTGCCCGCGTATTTCGCGCGTTTTCGTCTACTCGAGTACTATCATCGATGCTTACCCCTATCTAACAATCACCGATATTATCAATTACAAGTTTATTATCCTCGCGCACCGACCATCGCTACAACTAATAACGAACTACTACTAACGAACGTTATTCGTTTGATCGAGAACTTGCGAATTCTCGTCGATCGATGAAACACAATTTTTATATCCCTGTTCCCTAAACAGCGAACAAACGTTCTTTCGACGTTGGCTTCGCCAAGTCGTTCCCTCTCTACCAACCATCACCACGTGTTGGTAGCACGTGCTCTCGTTGCCAGTGCCATCACCATCATCGTCACCGTCACCGATCCTAATCGTTTTTCATTCGCTGTTCAATGTTAATTTCGCTGTTAATTATTCGCCGAATGAAATTTCTCCGGTCGGATGATCTATTCTCGTCGGTTTCTCGTTCGTTCGAGCCAGTTTCCTAAAGATTCAGGACATCCTGGAACGTCGAAACGTGGTTATACGAGATGAACAAATAACTGTCGATATTGTATCGGTATTATATACTCGCTCTCGGCGGTATCGTCGCAATTTACCCGTGGATCTATGATATCTAGAATGTCTATGGTAACCGTCGTGTGCGGTAATGGAGCCAATCTATGGTGGCAGTGGGTCGAGGGAAAGAGAAAGAGAGAGGTAGAAGGGTGCGGTATCGAGGGGTCGATTATAAATTTTGCACGCGTGGTACGGCAACGTGTGTACGCTCGAGAGATTTCTATCGAGGATCCGATCCGATTCACTCGATACACCGTGCAGATAGGACAGCTTGATAGGGTTCGAAAAGAAGGATAAACCAAGTGTGGCGAGAGGGTGAAAGCACGAGGAGAGAGACGGTGGGATAAGCTCGTCGCACAGGTAGGACGCGCGCTTACAGTGACTCGCAAAAGTAAGTGCCGATTAACCCTGTCGGTCCGGAATCGTTGAAAGATTGCTCGAACGAATCGATTGTACGCGAACTAGTGCCTACTTCGATAAGACATTCGAGCATTTTGCGATCGAAGATGATCGCAGTCGAAAGTGATGAAACGCGGACGAAACGCTGGCGTGTATCGAAAGAACCGGAATATCGCGTAATCGAGCAACCTAACGCGTCCAAACGTATTACGTTAAACGCGTTTCTTTCGAAAACCAGCCGACTATCGATCGAGACTTCCTCTCCGACATCTATTCGTTAGCAGCGCGAAAAAATTCGACCGTATCTCGTAGTGCCGTTAGTATATGTATATTATAACATAAAGAAGAAGCCCGAGCTGGATAGTTGGAGGATAGGTAGTTGGGATAGTTACATCCTAATTACGCGAATGCCAATACTTGTGCGACTCACTGTACGTACACCTACGTTCCCCTAAGGTTGCTACCTACGTAGTAGATAGATAGGTAGGTGGCTCGTTGTGTGCACTCGTGAAAGGTGTACCCTGTGTATGCCCGTGGTGTACAGGTAAAAGAAACGTCGTCATGGAAACGACCATGGCCACTCTCAATCAATACGCGATGGGATGTCGAGTTCGGCCGGTGACGTAGGCAAAAGGACCACGTGGTCCTATCCGGCCACGTGCGACACCTTCTTTGCTTTCTTCTTTCTCCTTTTATTACTTACTCCCTCTTCCTTTCCCTCTTGCTCTCTTACTTTCCCTTTCGATTCGCGATTCTCTATCGACCATTTCTTTCTTTCTCTCCCCCCGTTCATCTTCCTTCGAATCTCTCCTCTCTTTTCGTCGGCATATCGTAACGCTCGAATAAACACATTCGAACGATAGTAACGAGACGAACGAAAGAGCACGCAAATCGAATAGCATCGTTATTACGCGACAGTTTCGACCTTAAAGCAGAAGAGGCTCTTCTCCTCTCGATCCGACTACGATAGTCGACAATTTGCCTCTCTCCGAGGGCTTTGTTATATACAGCTAACGGTTCCGTTGAACGTGTACAAAATTTCCAGCAGATCAGAAATTTATACGTACATGTATGTAAAAATGTGTCGATATCCTAACGTATTCGAGTAAATACAAGAAGAGCGGCCTTACGCGAGCGGCAAGGAAGGAAGGAAGGAAGGAAGGAATGAATGAATGAATGAAGGAAGGAAGGAAGAGAGAAAAAGACTCGAAGGAAAACGTGGAGTGTTGGTTTCGCGGAGGATGGGAGATAAGGAGATAGGGTGATAGGGAGATAGGGAGATATAGGGAGAGAGCAGATAGGAGAGCAAGTAGAAGAGGTAGAGTTGGAGGCTGTGGCGCGCGGTTCGACTTCTCAAGGTGGAAGGTGGAGGTAGAAGAGGGAGAGAGAGGGAGGAGAAGAGAGTCGGTCGGGGCAAGAACGACGCGGAGAGGGCCGTTGCGACGCCGAGCGTCCAGTGATCGCGCCTTAAATGGTTCGACGCCGCACGCGCCCAACATCTGCCAGCTCCGTTTCTCCTCTCTTCTCTTCCTCTGTAACGCGTAATACGCTTTCCTGCTCTTGCTTCTCTCTTTCTTCCTCCTCCCTCCTCCTCTTTCTTCTTCTTCTTCTTCTTCTTTTCCTTCTTCTTCTTCTTTTCCTTCTTCTTCTTTTCCTTCTTCTTCTTTTCCTTCTTCTTCTTCTTCTTCTTCTGCATCCTTCTATTCTTTTTTTTCTTTCTTCTTTCCGTTTAACGAAAGTGTGCGCGCGCGAAATAGAGAGAAAGAGAGAGAATGGTTTACGGTAAGTTCGAGGAAAGAGCATCGGGGAGAACTCGAAAGGAATATCTCGAACAGAGGATGTGGAAAAATGAACGATCGACGAGAACGCGGTGGCTCAACCCCATGGGGCCTTTAATTATCTTCGGATGGAACCGTAACGTCCGTTTCTTTTTCTAAATAGATTTTCTTATCGAGGTTTTTCAACATTTTCCCTGGTTTCGCATCGTATACGTATGCGAGCGGAGACATTATTCGTGAAACGAATAAGAATAAAACTATACCATATTGTTATTGTACATAGACACTACTTACCGTTGTACGTACCTAAGCGAACAGCCTCGCAGTTTGCTCATCTCGAATCAGACTCGGGTTTATAGAGTAAAAAATATAGTTTCGAACGCTTCTTTATCACGAAACTGAACCAGTAGAATACATATTATCATGAACCGTAGGTATAAGCGATCGAAGTGCGTCGGTCGACTAAATAGATTTGAAAAGCGTTACAGAAATTAGAAACGGCTTTATAAGCTCTGTACAGAGCATTGTATTTTACAATTTCCCTTTGTCCGTTCAAGTCTGTTCACGAAATAACTCGTTATCCTTTCCATCAAAAGCAGATAAGGGTGCGCCCTTTAGAACGTCTAAAATATTTTATCTTATATAAATAGTTATATAAGGCAAACTGTATATGGCAGAACAATCGAGTTCGAAAGAATGGACATAAGGGCAAGGTGGAATCTCTTGTTCCCGACGATTTCCTTAGGACGATCGAGTCAAAGCTACGTTTCTAAACGCAGTTTCACGAAAGTCACTCTTTCTCTTCATCGATTCTTCATTTTGCTCTTACTCGATGCTCACGGTTCAGTATGTTGCTCGAGCGTTCATTCGACTCGCGAATCTCCTTTCTTCTTCTTCTTCTTCTTCTTCGTCATCGTTTCGTTTTTCCTCCTTTTTCGCCAGGTCGCTTTAATTCTGCTTCGTTTCGAGTATTCATCAACTCCGCGTATCGTGTTTCAAGCTTTAAGCTTCGAGCTTCCAGCTAGCTCGAGACACGAGACACGAGACACCAGACAGGAGACAGGAGGAGAGTTGTCTTCGCCCAAGAGACTACGCTCGCGATTCTCCAGAGATTTTTCAGCCGGACGGAAAATGTCTGGGAAAAAAAGATTCGATCGAGACCCTTTGATAATCAGAGATTGTATCGTTGGGCGATACGAGTACGGTACGAAGCGTAGTAACAGGTTTGGAATCTAAGGAGAGCGTAAGGCGCAGGGTAGAGCGTAGAGAAAGTCTAGCGAAAAGCGTAGTAAACTACGCGAAACATGGTAAAGTTTCGATCAGTCGGCGCGCAACACCAACTAAACGATAAATAATTATCATTGCGTGGAAAAATGGTAAATTCGAGGAAACCGGCCGAGTAAACAACGGTGCAATTACACGACGAAATGAATTTTGTTCGCTCGGAAATAAATGAATTTCTTTTCTTCGACTCTTTTTTACGCGATTCGTCGTTACTTCGAGCGACGCGATTTCAATTGTTTCCGAAGGTAAACGAAAGATGGTCGAAACTTTTCCGCGCGAATTCTCTCTGGCAATGTTTCCTTTAGCGAGCCGAAATCGATAAATGTAATTGTGGAACGTTTACCGTTTTTCGACCCGCAACATCGTTCAAGCAAGAGAACATTTAACGCGTTCGATGTGGTCGCATCGCGTTGGTCATATCCAACGGTGGCGTGACGTGGGGTCCTCTAACCCTAACCGAACATACTGTTCGAGCTTTGCTCTGGCCCTCCTGCCACGTTCTCCCTTCTCTCCTCTTTCCATCAATTTGACCTCCTACTTTCATTTGACCGATCGGTACCGTATCGATTTCATTATCGAACGTTAGTTAGCGGTGAAACTATCGATTTGTTGGCATCGTAATTCTTTAGATACCGATAGTTTCGAGTTTTAGACTAGCGCCTGGTCGGTGGAGCCGCAGAAATGTTGATAATTCGCAGGAGGAAAAATGCTAACGAAATTTCGTTGGTATTCGTCGGTGGTCCGCGGTACACGAATTTAAGGAAAGTTTAATAAGAAGAAAAGAATCGAACGGGGTTTATACCGAACGTCCATGTCGAGCCAACATTCGGCATTCGGAGCAAACGCGCTTCTCGAAGAGGGAGACTGCTCTCTTCAAGGAGGGTCGTCGGTTTCCTGCGAGACGAGCGAGCGAGCGAGCGAGCGAGCGAGACGGCAACAAGAGACTGGCTGTACCGAGGGGCGAACAAGGAAGAAAGAAGAAGGCAAGTGCAAGCGGGAGGCTGAACTCGCTACAGCAGCCGGCTGTACCGTCAGCTGCCGACAGATTTATCGAGTGGCACGTGCCGATCCGGAGAGCAACGTCGTTTTATGCCTTCCTCTTTTCCAACTCGCCTCCTTCGAGCAACGCACAAATTATTGTCGCGGTTGTTTCTCCTGGAAACGTATTCGAAAGCTATTCGACGCGACGCTGCTACCCTCCCCCTCGACGACAACTAATTCCATTTCATCGACATCCTTTCCTCCCGAAAACAGCCATCGAATCGGTTATCGTATCGAGTCCGTGATTTTTAACGAGAATTTCCGCGAAAAGGCATGTGGAAATTTCCGAGTAACTTGGACCAGGTGGTGCAGTCGTTTTAGACGCGTGATCTCATCAACGAATCGGTTGATCCACCTACAATTCGCCTCGATTTTTTCCCGCAAGCCTACATTCGTTCGACTGTAGACGCTTGGCGAGTCAGCGAGAAGTCTGCTGGAATCCGATTTTACCGCAAACGAAAGAACGAACGGAAGAAATCGTACGAGAGGAGAAAATCCGAGACGATGATCCGGGAGGCAGGGCCAACCTAACCAGTTTACAGCGTAAATCAACGAGTTATGCGCGTACGCTATACGGTTGATCGATCAGTGAGTTACTTGCGTCATTGGTAGCTGCTTCTCGACGCGATATCGTTTCTTTTCCACCCCCTCGCATTCTCGGTGATCGCTAGCTCGCGGACTAATGCTTCGACATTTCATGTTCGATCCCGTACTTTGCTCGATCATCGATGTCCGAAAGTCCGGCTGGAAAGCAGCCAACAACGGACAAACCCAACTTCTTTGGGCAAACTATGAATCGCTGGTCGAAATCGGTGCCAGCGTATCGAACTTCCTGTTCGTTGAACGTCGCGCGGTCGGACGAAGCGATTAGGAATCCTAGGAGATAGGGAAAAGCTGTCACATGCTCGAGGGGTAGAAGCGAGCAAACGGGAGAAACGAAAAAGATGAAAAAGGAAAGGACGAGGAGGATGTTAGGGAGGCAAGCAGGCAGGCAGGTCGCGTAGCGTCGCGTCGCGTCGCGTCACTCGGTCGAAGCACGTGCTCTGGTTTCTGGCGGCGGCTGCGACTGCTGCTCCTGCTCAGCCTCGGCTCTTACACTCAGCCCTGGCGGCTGCGTTTAAATTTAGCCACGGAGCTTTAACTTCTCCGTTACCGTGTCATAGGACAAAGAATATGGCGCGAGTTGCACTCGCGCCAACATAGCTCCCTCGCTTCGTTCTGCGCGCCGCGACGCGCCGATCCGATCGTTTTCCCTCCTCTCGAGCCCTTACTGGCCAACGGTATCGTCGCGATCGATACCGAGATCGAAATCCCCTAACGCGCCTAACATCGCTACCGATTGTTACGTCGCGCTTAACAGATACGACGCTATCATATACGACATGGACACTATATCGGTTCGCAGCAGCGGTGGATAACGATTTTCCTGCTAGTAGCTCGGAACCGCATTAAGAGTGTCTTAAATTAATAACGATCGCTATTTTGGAGAAGCTTCTATGCTCCGTTAACCCGATTAAAGCTCGAACAGGGAGCCGAAGCGCGAGATGGCATAAAGAATTCAAGCGAAATCTTCCAGCTTGACTGACTGGTTGGCCTGGCTGATTCGCTCAACTGATCCCATTGCCCGAAGTAATTATGGAAACTTGGACGTTACGACAGCTCTTTACAGACATAAATTTACATAACCGCGCGAAATGGATCCCTAGAATCGTATTATGTCACGTCAAATCGTTCGGCCAGTATTCATTTATATCGAGCCCTTTTCTCGAAAATATACTTCTTCCGTTGTCGTTAGTCGGGTTAGTCCTAACAATTTTCCACGATCTCTCTCGTTCGATTAATCGTCTCGTTAGATCAATCCATTTATGGGCTAAAGCCGAAAACGCTCTCGTGAAAAGAATCTCCGGAAATTTGCTATCCGTCGTTCGAACCGTTCGAACCGTTCGAAATGTATTTCTTTTGTTTCCGTTTAAGGACCGCTACGTCGCGTCGTCAACTCCGATCCTGTATCTTCGCTCCTACATGCGATAGGACGGTAAGTTGTTCATCTGTATCTCTATTAAACGCTTTCGGACTTTCGAGCTTTCTTACTAGCGTAATATCTTCTCTTATTTATCGGATCGTGCAAATAAATCGAACGCGCAATGCCAGTCACTGGATAGAGGATAACGAAATTTCGACTCGTTTCGCGCTCGAATAACCAGTTGTGCAAATAATTGATCGTCGATCAAAAAAATGATCGCGATACTAAAATCGTGCTAAACGATTATCGGAATACCGGCACGTGTACGCGAGCGAAACGCGAGCGAAACGCGTAAAAAGAATTCTCTCCTTTAGGACAGAAAACGTTTTATACCGGATCGAGTAGTTGAACTTTGCTTGAACGGATAGTTGCGCCGATTTTCGACTAATTCGCTTGGCGATAGAAGAAACGCAGTCGGTGGTCCAGATCGAAAGGTTCGTCGGTAACCCGATCCGGCTAGAGAGCGTCGGATCGTCGGAAGCTCGTTACGAATCGGTGACGCATACGGAGGGTATCCTGCGACACAGGATAGGAAGGCGTTAGAACGGAAGTCGGCGAGAAAAACCGTGTCTGGATCATCTTTTCATTTCATTTCTTTTCAACGACTTTCTTGGCATCGGCAACCTCGTCCGAGAGTGTTTTCGCGTTTCTCGACACGACTAGGCTAGTCTTTCCAGCGACGCTACGCCAGCACACGATCTCGCGATGCCTACGCGCGATCATCCTAAAGAAAAATCATCCTGGTCCGGAAGATCCACCGTTGTTGTCGGTGTGATTGCGAGCGTACCGCGATATCGCGATCGCGTTGATCGTCGGCTTCTTCGAGCTCGCGTCCCGTCGCGTCGCTAAGACAAGCGAGTAATCGTGAAATAGGAATGTCGACGATGCCGATAAACAACTTATTCGATATCGACCGATACATTCTTTTTCTTCTATTTTCTAGTCAGCAACGCACCTTATAGTCTGTTCGTCATCATGCTCGTGTTCGTCTTCTTCGTGGACGGTTGGTGCTCGTAGCGCAGGTCGGTAAGGTTAGTTAGTCGTCGTTCACTCCGGTGCAAGCCGGTTGGACGTTCGTAGGAAAGAGCTGGTTGGTCGCGCACACAAAGACCATCGCAGAAAAGCTATATCGGTGGTATTTTGGTTTTGGCTCGACTCGACCCGCGCAGTTCTGGGAGTGGAGTTCTAAAAACAGCAGAGGTAAGTCCTGCTTGCTTGCTTGCTTGTCTCGCCTTGCCTTGCCTTGCCTTGCCTTGCCTTGCCTTGCCTTCCTTCGTCTTCTCTTGCCATCGGCGATCTTCCTTCTCGCGAACGCGTATCGTGGCGTAGTCCGAATGGATATGGGTCCTCGCTACGCGTTTCCTCTTGGTGGCTCACCCGCGGCAAAACTCTTTACCGACTAGCCGATGCGATCGCTTCACCGCTCTTCTTATAACTCGCATACTATGCCGGTTTCGTTCCCAGAAGGCACCCGGTGGCGAACCTTCTTTTAGAGAGGCACCCTCGCGACCGCCTCTCGCCCGGATTTATTTCTTCGCGGCGAAATTATTTTTGGGATCTTTTCACGCGGTTTCTTAATACGCGAGCCTTTGCTTCGTTTTCTCTGCGAGCCGGCACACGGCGAACACGCGCCACGCGAACCAGATACCAAACACCGGATGAGCGGTGACCGTCGATACACCGAAACGACCGCGCTCTCAGCTCCGATCGTTTCGCGTTCGACTCGCCTTCTCTTTCTCGATACTATTATAAAATCGGACCTGTCCGCCGCTCTCGATACTTGTACGCGTTTTAGTCGTCGTGCCGCGGCCGCCACTTGAGCTTCTCTGTCCTTTTGTCCTGATCGATTCTCCCGTGTCCTCCCGTGTCCTCCCGTGTCCTCCCGTCACCTCACGTGGCAACTCGTGTTGGGAAACGAAATTTTCTTACTTCGCCTGTTCGTTCCGCTAGATCTCGTTATTCCTTGCTCGAAATCTTTCTGTCAGTGTTCACCGTACGCGTGCGAACCGACGTGAACGGGAATAATCCGTGGCTCCGAGTGATTCTGCTAGAAGCTGCCTTCTCGAAAAAGTCGATCGAAAACGAAATATTCGCCTCAGCGGACTTATTCTTCCGGTCAAATACTTTTCGAACGCGAATTACCGTGCGCTAATCATTCAAATGGATTATGGTACGCATCGATCGAAAAGGTACGTATTGTTACTTTTCGGAGCTCGTTTCTACGCTCGTTACATATTAGGTCTGTGTAGAAAACTACACGGTGAAACGAAAAAGGAAAAACGAATTGTCCAACTTGTCGCAACGTCGATATCTACGAAAACTAACGTACATTATATTATATTATATTATATTATATTATATTATATTATATTAAATTATATCGTCTTATATAAACGTATACGAACGTGTACGAATGTTGTCGTACGAATCGTTTCGCGCGAGCCTCGTCACCTTGATCATCGTCCAAATCGAACGTAACGCATACTTTGTCCGCGTCCACGTTCACGCGTACGTACTCGTTGGAATGTTTTTGCGAATCGCCCGAGCAATTTACCGGTGTTAACCGCGATTCTTCTCGGCTCGATAAGATCGATCGGTTTCGTGCAATGTATCAGCTTCGAAGTAAAGGCCAAGAGTAGTTTACACGTTAAATTAGTTCGCACTTTCACTAGCCTCTTTACACGCGCTTTATCTTCTTTCACCTCGTATAATCTGCAAGAGTTATTTCAGGGTAAGTTTGCCGCGCTCGCGAGCATAGAAGGGTGAATGAGGATCAATTTGTAGCTCGTCGCTCGACCACCTTGAAACCTGTTCTACCTAATGATCGTGTTTTACCCCTTTTTAAAGATGCACCTACCAACGTCTACTTACTTTCTTCCGCCTCTTTCGTTCCTTTCTCGCCTTTCTCCGCAACGCGAGGATCGACGCGAGGATCGCCGCGAGGATCGACGCGAAAACGAATTTTTCTCCAACCCCCGACCGACGTTGCCCGCTCTTCTAAGCGAGTGTCCTTAATCGTTTCGATCGAACGAGACGCGTCGCTTGGTCGATAGTCGAAAAGGCTCCCCCAAAGAATCGAGGAACCTGTTGCTCCCCCTATACGCAGAGCCAGCCGAGCGATACAGGGGTGCAGTTTAGTTGGAACCAACCCGAGATTTCGTTCGGTTTTCACGGTACGAGTCACCTGGTGACGTCACCCCCCGGAGTTTGATCTCATTCTCTGGCTTTTGGTCCGGTGCCAAGTGCGCAGATCGCACGTGCCTCGGTTAAATGGCGGCTCTCCTCGGCTCTTACCATGGAACGCTTGGTAACGAAACAAATTGATCGCGTCTCGATGGATCGTCCGGTTCGACTACGATCTATACATCTCTGTATAGTTCCGAGTATAGTTTCCTGCAGTCTCGATCTTTCCTCCTCTGCAACGTCCTCTGCTCCGTCCTCTGCTCCGTATCGCGATCGCTTCGCGTCCTTTCGTTAGTACATTACACGTACTAGGAAGTACATTCGAGGAGGGTTGGGCCCTCTTCATCTCCGGAGCCAGTTATCGAAAGTTGACAGGGTCGTGGCCGACACGTGTTCGCATTTTATAAGCAGAGGAGATTTTCCAGCGTCGGAACAAGACGTGTCTCGAGGCTCGCGAGCGCTCTACGAACGGATATCCGGTACAGCGGCAGACGCCTGGACCTGGAACGTCGTGGATGGAAGAAGGACAGGGATAGATAGAAGCAGCCGTTAGTCGACAACTTTCGTCGTTTGCCCGTATGCGTGCCGTGTATCAGTCGAGACGGTTTGGTCGCCACCTGGTATTTTCCTTCAGCCTTTTCCTTTCCGAGGGGAACTCGACTTTCTTCGATGGTGACTTTGTTTACCGGATGCCCGTACGCGATCGTCCCTCCAACGTTTCCTTCAATTTTCCCTAGATACGTATATCGTACGCGAATCGCATTAGAATCGTATTAGAAAGAAACGTTTCGTGTTTGTTTGTAACTTTTCAACTTACCTCTCAAAGTTATTCGATCGAATTAATTTGAAGCGGTCTAGCAAAGGAGTTTTCGCCGAAATAATACGATTCTAAATATTATTAACCACGTATCCGTTATTTACGAACGAAACGGATAAGCACTTTCGCTTTCGAACCGAACTTGAACTCAAAATTCGAACGAATAATCGATATTACCAAGGTTCTCGTAATTCTATCGTATCTTATCATCACGATCTAGTTAACGATCAAAACCTTATTAGCTTTCCGTCGATCGACCACCCTCGCCAAAACAGCTCTATTTTTATCGTCTCACAATACGATAGAAACTTGTCGAACGAATCCGCCACGTTTTCTACCTTTTGCTTCTCTCTCCCTTCTTCTCTCTCTGGGTAGATCAATTTGAAACGAAGCGCTAGATTCGCTACCGTCGTTCGACGATTGAAAGTTGAGTAGAACACGAGACGTAAAATCATCGGCTGATTCGCAAAGATTCGTAAAGATTCGCAAAGATTCGCAAAGATTCGTAAAGATTCGTAAAGATTCGTCGCGTCGCGCCGCTAGGTACAACGCGTGTCCTGTTCTATCTTCCGACATCGCGATCGATCGATGCTCTCCAAAGGTATTTGTTACTACGTGCATTGTTTTTCCTTCGCACCGTCGAGCAAAAGGAGATCACGAGGGCCGACATCCCTTTTACGCGGTGCTCTAAGGTATCCGCGCGTCTAGTTAACCGTTCCCTTTTTTTTTTTCCTCGCTTTTTCCCCGCTTTCTCCGGGGAGCAGGTCTTTTTTTCACAGGGTTTCACCCGGAACGCGATGTTCGCCACGCGATCGAAAACCCCGTCGCTTTCTACGGGATATTCTCTTCGAGCCAGCCCTCTACATCTCGACTTTGCGATTTCTAGTCGCGTTTGCCGCTTCTGCGTTTCGTTATCGATATACACCCCGTTGACGTAACATCAATTCACTACCGGTATATTCGAGCCGGCTAAATTTCTCAACTTTTCCTACCAGGATCTGAGTAAATTTGAAATTTATAAAACTGATATTATAATTAGTTCGATCGGAGCGATCGTCATTATCATGATTATCGTTATTATCGTTATTATCCTTATTATCCTGATAATCGTATTCGCGAATATCCACTTTTCCGCCTGCTGGTTTTCCTTTACTTTTCCACGTATTTTATATTAACGTCTTTTTATTAACCGATGAATATTTAGTCGAGTATTTAGATCGGGAAAGAATTAAACTAATAAGACTAATTTACATAATTGGATTAAGCTTGTGTCTCGATTCCAGTCTCGAATCCAGTCTCGAATCCAGTCTCGATTCCAGAATCGAGAATAAAGAAACGAAATGAAATCTTTTCCTTTCCGACATTTCATCGTTTGCGAAATGGATAGTGTCGACGATAGGGTTATCGTCATTAGTTATCGATAATTGTCATTATCGGCACGAAAGCGATTACTCGAACCGACCAGAATCGATTCGAGTCCGTGCGAACGAACGTCTCTCGAAAGGCCGTGCGAGTTCGATCTGTCGCATGGCTACGATCTAATATTAAATTCTTTAGGAAAATCTAGGTATGTCAATCTTCGTTAGCGGCTGATGGCACGCTTAACCGTGTGACCTGTTCGATCCAGCCATAATCTCGTAAATAGAATCGTATCGAGAATGGCAGAAAGGAAACTGAACGGAACGGAATGGAACGGAATGGAACGGAATGGAACGGAATGGAACGGAATGGAACGGAGCGGAAATAGACGTTGGTTCTTGTAACCGTTCGCGAAATAATCGGCATTGCGATGAACCGCCTATCACCGAACCAATTATAATAGTTCCGTGCTATTCGCCACCCTGACGTTTTCTCGATATTTTCCATTCTCTCGTTTCACCGATCTACCTCCCCGTCAATGACAATGAATTTTCTTCATTTTTAATACCATGATTTTTCTCTGCTATTAGACTGGTTGTTAACCAGAGAGAATTCTATTCTCGAAATGATTTTCCTTTCCAGCAAAGCACTATCCAGCGGTAGGTTCGGGTGGCGCGCCTAAACACCGGGACCCATAGAAACGGGACGAGTGCCGCCGGTTATCCGTGCCGGCAGAATATTAAGTAATTACTTATCTATGTCCCGTTTCTCGCGTCTTTTCGCGCTCGGTCGACGAGATCGATAGGCTAGGATATATTGAACACTTGCCGGCCGGCTCTCGATGGGTTAGGTTATCCGACCTCTGTAGGGGGACAGCTACATTGCAGCTCATGCATAATACATACGATCCGACCTGGAGTAGATTTATATTTATCCGCACCTGGGATAATTCGTTAAATATCGACAGGTATCGGATGCCAGCCTCCTCTTTGCTCTGGAGATTTTTTCGACCAGACGAATCATTCGACAGGACGTTTTGACACCCTTCCTTCCTCCGTTTTCCTTGCTTTTCCTTGCTTTTCCTTGCTTTTCCTTCCTCCTTCCTCACTTGCCGCTTCGATTTGCTCCTTTTCTCTCGCTCTTTAGCTTTCAGATCGTACGAACGCCAGACTTTTACTACTCGCCAATATAATATTGTTGATCGAAAGAGAAGGAAAAGTCGGTCTTTCCATTTTCATTTTCAGAGGGGCGTTGGTGGATTGCGCGGTCGGATAAGACCGTGATACGTGCAATTGTTAAATACTCGAGCGCTCTAACCGACTCCTGAGAACATTTCGATAGCCTAATGATCTTTCGTATCGAACAAGATTACTTATTACTGCTGTTATTCTTATTCTTCGTTCTGTGTGTACCGTTCTGCGGTATTGAATGTCGACCGTAAAAAAGCCTCTTTTAAATCGGCATACGGACGACGTTACGCCACTGCCAAACAGATCAATTTTTTTTCGTCTCTCCTGATTATACATCTATACATATGTATACTCACCTGCGATCTACATACAAGAATCTTGTGTTTCGCGCGTACCGTCAAATAGAAATTTCGCGTATTCCCAACGATTGTTCATTAACGCGTTAATCTCTGTTGTTTCTTTCATCGAGCGATATCGAGTGATCGGACGATCGCTATTGCCGGCTATTAATTACGTTACGATCGACGGATCTATCACGATGTTAAAAAAGAAGGAGGAACGGCTGTCGGTTCGAACGCGAGTTACGACAAAATGCATGGAATTAAAAATCTTACGACGGATTACGCTGTAATAAACAAGCTCTCTACCGTATACGTACAGACTGTTGGTTCAGCTGTGACTTTTATACCGGGACACATACTGTACGTACTCGCATCGAGCTATCGACGACGCGACGGTCTCGTTGCGCGTGCTATCGTCCACCTATCCTCTGTACCCTATGCACGCGTCTCGACGACTAAACGATTTTAACCGTTCGCGGCCCGATGCGACGCTTCCTATCTACCTACCTACCTTAACTTGATTTAACTTAACTTAATCAACCGTGTTACGAACATTTCTTTCCGGAAATTTACCACCCGAATTTAACATTCCGCGAATAACGCGAAATCCTCGATTATCGAGTTAGGTAAATATAAACTTTCTATAATACAATCGTTATTTCTATCCCCGAGCGTGCACTTTAGGCGATCAACTGACACGGTATGCAACGCGTCGTTATTTCTGTGCGGCAAAATATTAATAAAGTGTAAAGATGCCACTTTTATGCGTGGCTATCGAAACTTTAGCGCGATTCTGATCTACGATTGTGACGTGATTCGAGCCAACTTTCGCCGACGTAACTTATGAATGGCCCCCCAATACTTTTACTTTTCATTAATCTTTCGTTCGGATCGTGAAAACAATTGTGCATTTTAAGCGTCGTTCGACAATATAAGCAGCACACCGAATTCAAATTTACTGACCGTCTAGGTATATTGGAGATCCGCTCGCTGTTGTTGGATTTTTTTACAAAATCCGAACAGTTGTGACTTTAAAACCGGCGAGAATATATGGAGAAATTAGCGCGGAGCAAACATGCAAATAATATTCTACCATGTAACTATTTTTATTAGACTGTTATTCTTATTAGACTCTTGTCGGACGACTCGGGTTTAACAGAAAGGGGGAAAAAAAGGTTTCTAGACTTTTATGAAATATTCAGCATTCGTAGGCTTCTGTCTACAAGGAATTCGACGTTTCTCTCGTGTTCTCTCGTCTTCTCTCGTGTTCTCGGGTTTTTAGTTCGAGTTCGCGAGCAAAGAAACACGTTGGTTGACAGCGAACAACGATCCTGTGCAGGCAAAACGAGTAAAGAGAGTTTAGTCGGGAATTATTCGTAAGTAGCGGCAACAAGCGTAAAAGCGAAAAGAGCGTGCCACCTGGTCCGCGGTCGAAGCTGAAATGCCAGCGGGACTATTCCGTTCGAAAGCGGTGCGCATGCGCGGCGCAGTTCTCTTCGCGCAATTGGCGAGTCGGTGTCTGACGTCGATCTGGACATTAGCCAATCACCGTTCGAGCCTCGGTCGACGTTAGCTCGACGTGCCGAGGCGAACTTCAGAGGCGAGGTGGACCGACTGGTATGTGCAACACGGCCAGAGTGCCCCTTCTCCTCTCGTTTCTCTTCTATCTCTCTCTTTCTCTCTGTTTCTCGTACTCTCTCCTTCTCTCTTTTTCTTTCGTCCCCGTGTCCCGTGTTCTCCACGCGACTTCCTCAAATCTTTATTTCAGGCTCGACCGCGAACTGGTCGAGGCGCGCGGCCCGCTTTTTTACCGTCCGATACGACGACGCTTCTAAATTTCAATTTTCTACGGAGCAGTGCGAGTCGACGGCTCATCGCACGTGAACAATATTTTAAGAAACATCGTGCGTTTCTAGTCATCGTTTCTAGTCAATCAGGATATTCTAACCTAGCTAACGTTGTTCCCTGGTTAGCCTGGGATCCTGGAGAATCGCGCTTCTTCTTCGTACGGTCGTGCATCTAACAACATACAAGAAAGACGGTTCATACAAGTGATGAAACAATAATTCGAGTATCGATATCGCGTTTAAAAAAGATTAATAATAATAATAATAATAATAATAATAATAATAAATAATAATAATAAATAATAATAATAAGAAGGAGAATAAGAAGAAGAAGAAGAAGAAGAAAAACGACGCAGAAGAGGATCTCGAAAGGAAGTCGCCGTTACGAATCGAATACACGATTGGCTCTTGTCCGGTGTTTGACGAACCGATGAAATTCATCCGGCGTGCGAATCGAGTGACGCGTGTTGATTCTATCGGCCGAAAGCAGTGCAAGTTGATTCGTGCCAAAAACTCGTGTGTTATTTCTACGTAACTATCTCGAAGCGAAGTTTTGTTTTGATCTTAAAGTTGTACCTTTCGCGAGGGTGTTTAGTGGGGAGATATCGATCGCGGGACCATTGACGTCCGTTCTGGAGAACGAGCTTTTCTCCTCGCACCTTTGACTAAGCTAACCTCTCGATAATCATATTTTCTTGCTTCTATACACTCGTGTAAATATATAGGATATCGCGTGTTACACGTATAGTTTTCTGTGCACCGCGTACGAACGAAAATTAAATGCTGGTCGGTTATCGAGAGTTGGAAAAAGCTGAATGTTTCGAAAGTAAACTGTTTCGTGGTCGATGGAAGCTGTTCCGCGAATCTTTAGTTGGATGTTTTTCGAAAGAAAGTGGAGCCGAAAATAAACGTATCGCGCACCGTAACGTATTCGAAAGAAATCGCGTTCGCGAGTCGAAAATTTGCTCGAGAAACGCGTGAAATTTTCTTGATAGACAACAAATATTTGTGGATCACTAGACGTCGTATTTAAGCGAGTGCGATCCTTCAATTATATTGTGACAATAACATCTGTGAAGAGTGCGCGATCTCCGCCATCTTTGTTTTGATATCGATTTTGTGCGCGCGAGACGATCGATCGATCGGTGAACGGACCATCGAGATGTTCGACTGATCGAGTTCGCTTCGAATCGGTAAGTTAACGTTGACAAGCGCGCGCTTTTCGAGCGTAAAATTATTTATCGACCGTTTCGTTCTTTAACGAATTCTTTAGCGAATTCTTTAGCGAATTCTTTAGCGAATTCTCGAACGAAATCCGACGAAACAACGTTTTCAGGTTATATCGATTCGGTTCGTTCGGAATCGCCGTTTTTCTGCGCTACAGATTTTAATCCGTTAAATTCATCTATTTACGTCTTACATTTTATTTCGATGCGTACACGAATATAACATATCGCGTTATTCCGAAAAAGTTTGAGCGTCGAACACGCGCGTCATTTCGTATCTTACGTTTTACGAGTATTTCTTTTCTTTTTCTGCAAACGACACAATCGCAGCGTGTATCAACGAACGAATCGACCTCGTGATATCGAGATAACGTGTCGGTCCGAACGGTCGCAGAACCACCGAAGGAAACCGTTTGGCAAAGTTCAACGTATCATGCTATGTACCGAGTACGCGTGATGAGCATGGTTTAAGAGCGATAAAGCTGGTCTTATCGCAGCCCGTGTGTTGGCGCTCCTATCGAAATTGGTGTGCCAAATTAAAATACTCCATCCGCGTCTTGACCCGAGTAATACTCTCGATTCGACGTTATTTAAATATCGTTAATCGCCGTTGCTACTGCATCGATCGATTACAATTATTGTATTATATCGATACATTGCAACGTTGCGTTGGTAACAACGAGGGCAGGATTAGTCGTCTAATTGTCGAAGCTTATTCGCGATACATTATTAGGCGAGCATCCCATCCATCCACTGATCGGGTCGATTTTGAAATTTTTCAAGTCTACGGACGTAAAATTACTTGATTTTGGGACGTAGAAATAATTCGTTTCCGATCGAAACTTTTCAGAATCGACCATTTAATCGGCTAGCGTCTCTTAATTAGCCGTATATGTAGAGATAACGTATGGAAGGATTAAACCGATAGATTGAAACGAGACAAGAATCGAATGGTTATTTTTTCGAAGAAACGAAAATCCAAGTTACATTAGATAGGTGTGACGTAACGAGGGAACGATTGAATTTTTAATCGAACGACAGAGCAAGTACGAGATAACGGACATAGTAGTTCGATATCTATTATAGGAGATAGAGTTGAACGGTAGTGCAAAATGTGACGTGTACAGAGAAATAGTTGCTGGTCGCTGACCCTCGCTTCTACGCTCTTGTATAATAAACCGAATTCGATCGGACGAGACATCTCCCTTACTCTAGCTGTCCGTGCGTTACCTTTTATCGTCGTTAGACAATAACCGAAGAAAGGTAGTAAGCAAGTAAGCAAGCAAGCAAGTAAGTAAGGAAGCTTCGGTTAGAACCGATAGATCGAGTTTTCGCTCGTCTTGTTCTTTTCGCCGCTGCGCGATGGCCAATAATCGTGCACGCAGAGTTCTCGTAATTCGTAATACGACCGATTTAACCCAACTATACTCGTACACCGCGGCTGTATTCTCCTTTCGAATAAATCGAGTACTCGTCGAGAGAAATTTATTGCTCGCAACAAGGGTGGATAAACTCGCCGATATTTTCGAGAGCGACTTTCGAACAGACGGAAACAGAGAAAAATGTTATTCGATACGAAAGACAATTCCCGAAATCTCTACTTTCGCGTACTCACCTTTCGTACCTACGATCGAGCGATATAATAATTATTACGATCGGCGAGGGTGCAACATAATTTCACGATGCAAAAGATAGTCGCGACAAAAATAACGTTTGCCCGTGAAACGCGCGTTAATTCATATAGCGAGAGATCGCGTGCTCGGAATGAATGAAAGGGGCTTCGGTAAATATAGTTGATGGAGCTTAGAATTAGAACGACGTTAAAGCCAATGTTTTTACGAGAGTGCGGTCCCGTGCCACTCAAAATTGAACCGCGACTCGAGAACAAACGCCTCCTCGGTCCATCGAATCGAATCGAATCGAATCGAATCGAATCGAATCGAATCGATACGCGTTTTATCCTCCGAGTACGACGCAACCCTGTTAGTTTTTCTCCTTCGACAACGAACATTCCTACTCTCGTTTAACCTGTCGCATCGAATTTTCGATTATTTGAATTTTCTGATTCATCGCTCGGACAAAGTGGCAGGCTATATGTATATTTCCTCTTCGGTACAATTTCTTTCCGCTTTCGAATCTATCGTTTCTCCAATAAATTTCTATCAAACACTCTCAGATTTATCGATTCGAGTGGAGTCGACGAGTTTCGAATCGAGACAAGTGAAAAGAGAGCGAAATATTAATTATTAAATACTTTAATACGCTGTAATGGAATTTTATGATAAGTTTAATTAGAGTTAAAGAAGATTATTGATGCGCTCGTCTCGTTCGTGGTGTACATATCATGGTCGTAATCGTAGCTGGCGAGAAAGGTAATTCGACTTTCTGCTCGTCTGTCGCTGACATCGCGTTACCGCGACTTAATCGTTGATTACCAGTAACGTACGCACCGATTCTTCATCGTGACAATGGACCGTATAATTTAGATAGGAGAGTAACGCGATGTTGGCCCCTTAGCCGTAAGCTTTCGTACGTTTCTGAAATCGTCCGCGGTAATCAAACGGTTAATTAGCACGGGGACAGGTCGAGCAACGTAACTCGATGTACCCTGTACACTTTGAGGAAAACTCGAGCGACAAAGTCGATTATTACGTACGTTAATTATCGACGATAAAATGAAAAGCGATCGATCGTTTATTACGCATGTACGCTGCGGCCAGTCGCGGCGCGTCCTACTCGTTGCAATTACGTCGTTCTTAAGTATTTACGTGCGCCTCTTCCGTTGTGCCAGTGTCGATTTCCATCGGTTTGCTTCGTTTATCGCCTCGTAAATACCTGCATATACGGAATGAAATTCCCTAGGGAAGAAATAGCACAGGGGGGGCTTTGCCCGCGGATTTCGAATCGATCGATACCGTCGATAAAAGAACCAACGGATGTTTCCAACGAATTCAACGGTCATTTAAACGACAATAGTTGAATCGTTATTGTTTTTAATAGCAGACCGAACTTTGTCTGGTTTTAACTACGTAAATAAAAATGGTTAAGCGTTGATGTGGACGTTGATAGAAACGGTGGATTGGAAGAAAATCGCCGATACAAAATCGATAGCGTTATCTTTCGCGTTGTTCGCTCGTGTCTCGGATCGGTGCCGAGGAAATTCGGCAACGTTCGGCTCATCTTGATCCGCGTATCATTTCCTATTAATTTCTTATCGCTAGCATAGCTACCAAATAATAAATTAGCTACGTAGCTAATTTCGATGAGATTTTTTGAATCGTTCAGGTAGGCGCCGAACGTACAACTGTAGCTCTCGATATTGGGTCGAACGAAAAGTGTCTACAAGTTCTCTCTAGTTTCCATCGAATTTTATGCGTTATCGAAGTTGCTCGACTCGTTCGCTCGACATTAATACGCGCGACACGGTATACGCGTGTGTACCTATGAAAACGGACACGTGTTTTGTACGTTCAACATTAGGCTCGAACACATGGTCCAGTTCTGTCGCGCGAACTCGTAGGACGATACTCCTCGTCTGACCACCTATCGTAATCCACTTTTCTATGGGCCGGTCCTTTTTGTTTTCACGCCACGCGACACGCCACGTCGCTTCGCTTCGCTTCGAATCGCGCCCTTTTGTTCGAAACTTGTTGCCGGCCGATTCAAAAGCCGCGGCAATATTTCAGGCTGAAATTCAACCGAGCGGACACTCGAACGCTTCGTTCGCACCTCTTCTCTAACCGTTACCTACATTTTTTCCTTCTCTCCTATACATATGTATACGATACGCGTATCCACGCGGTAAACTTAACAGCTTTATATCGGTTTATTAAGCGTTCCTCCTACGATTTTATTCCCGAACAATCGGAAAGATCGAACGCGATAACACCGTTTGTTGTTCTCTTTGTTTGTTACAGTGTTTTTAATATTCTATCGAGTGGTTCCGAAGAGCTGTCCCGTCTCCGCAACGCCGTACGAAAATGGGTCGGAAGAAGATTCAGATTTCGCGCATCACGGACGAACGAAATCGTCAGGTACGAAACGAATATTGCACCGTGTCGGAGAAAGTGTCAGAGATGTATGAAAACTTAAGAAGCCAATGATTCGCGTTAACGTCGAATAATCGTGTTGATTATATAATATGGTCTACTCGGCATTACATTGCGCGCGTGTTTCATTGCCAAAGAAATCAAAATAAAAGGTCAACTACCATCGAACGCGTTACATCAGAGCGTCTTTGGCTCGGCCGATAAAAAATGTTGGAAACGCAAGATCGATATCGCGAATATCGTCGGTAATACACTTGCATTAAAACTTTTCGACTTTTATCAACGCGCGATACTAAGAAGGAAAACACTAATATCGCGATGCTAACGATACTTCGTACGTTTGATTTGGCTTTTCTAAAAACAGGTGACTTTCAACAAAAGGAAATTCGGAGTGATGAAGAAGGCGTACGAACTGTCGGTACTGTGCGACTGCGAGATCGCTCTGATTATCTTCAGTTCGAGTAACAAGCTGTATCAGTATGCCAGCACCGACATGGACAAGGTTCTTCTCAAGTACACCGAGTACAACGAACCTCACGAGTCCCTCACCAACAAGAATATCATCGAGGTGAGCCGATTTCTCCATAAGTAATTTTCAACGTTCCATCGAAATTTTTCGATTCCTTTATACGACCAGCGAAAGAGTGTGTGTGTGTGTGCGTATGCGTGTGTGCGTAAGAGAGAGAGAGAGATTTGGTCCTTAAGGTTTCGGTAAACTCTCGTTATATCGTAACTATCCTCCTTCAACTTTACTCGACTAAACGTACAGAAAAATTGTCTAGCCCGAAAATCATCGATGGGGAGGACCTACCTCGGCACAAAATTGGTTAGTTTTAGATATCATCGAATGCTTGTTTCCTTCGTCCGCGAACAACAGGCACGTGTCTTGAAATTCAGATGTTTCGGCTGAAAAAGTAAAAAACTCGTTCGTTGTACGTTCATTTAAATAATATGTCTCAAGGTACGTTTAAACGTGTCTCTGCATTTCCAAGGCCGATTAAGGTGACTACGCATCTTCTTCGCGAGAAGAGGACGAAAAAGAAGAGGCAGAGCGGTTGCGCGAGATGCGTTTAACTCGTTCGATTCCGAAGGAAAAAGATGAGCCACCGATAGTCCCGTTTACTTCGATCGCGAAAACTGATTAATCGCAGGCAAATGTTATTACGCGAACGTAATTACAATGATTATCTGCTAGACTCTCCCCGTTCGAGTGTAAACATTATTTTCAAAACTTCCACTTATCTTCCTCGCGCAATAAACCGCTACGTTTTTTCGACTTGGCGACTATCGTTTTTGTAGCAGAATTATCGGTAGTTCGCGATAATCTCTCTCTCTCTCTCTCTTTCTCTCATTTATTCCTTTAATATTTGAACGCGCGTCAAGCGTATCCGAATCGCGCGTTTAATCAGATTCAAAATTGCCGGCAATTCTTCGATCGATCGCTTACATAATAAACAACGCCGTTTAAATCGCAAATATTTCAAAGGTAATCGATTATCGAGCTCTCGAAGTTGCTCGAATTTTACCGGCAAGCGACGAGTGGCAATGACGGAATATTCCGTACCGCGAGGATTTTCAAAAGTTTTCGTTCGTACACGGACGAATTACGTGGTTGGCTCGTTGTTTTCAGGGAACTTTCGAGCTACTTGTTTACGATGCATCAAACGAAGCTATGAATTCATCGAATAAAACCAACTGCACATTTCTCTCTTTCTTCGATCTCATTTTCCTACTTTATTATTAACCGTTTCCTTCTATCCGCGCGTACATCGAGAATTGGAATGTTCTTGGGTGAAATCGATGAAATTACGATACCTCGGTTTATCGAATCTATCGCGAAACCGATAGAAATTCTTGTAAAAACTGTAGGATCAAGATTCGTTATCGTTACGCGGACTCGTCGGCGAGAAAAGTTGTCGGGAAAATGTATCCGCTATCGATCGGAGGAAAGTAATTGTGCCGCGTTCGTTCATTGATCGTAAATAATAAATCGAGTCTCGTTGCAATATTTAACTGGCCACGGTGAGTAACGGAAGAGAAAGAGAAATTACAACTTTATGGCCGTCGGGTCGGTTCGCGTTCAACGTACAATAAACTAACTACGAACGTCGTCGAAGCGGCTTTCTGTACAGACTAGCTCTCGTTGTTATACGTGTAGCTGGACGACGTTACCTCGACTAATTCGAGTCGAAAGTTGAAAATTTCCAATTTATTTGAATCCGTACGTAAACGCTTTCCGATATTGAAAACGGGCTAGGCACACGTTGCGTAGGGACACTCGGTAGAGGGTGTAGAGGAGGGACAGCCGGTCCTCTAATCACGATCTCGGCGAATCGTCGACTGGCCGTATCGCTTGGTTACCGAACGAATCGGCCAAGTACACAGAAATGGTGGTGATTGGCGAGCGAAAAGGCGAGATTAGAGGAGGAGGCTGTTAGCGTTAAATTAACGTGCATGCGAAGGTTGAGTGCCCTCGGGCGGTGTGGTCACGTGAACCTGTCTGCTGACACTTGCAGGCACTCAACAAGAAGGAACATAAGGGTGCCATGTCTCCAGAAAGTCCGGAGCCAGACGCGATCGAGTACAATCTGACGCCGCGGACCGAAGCCAAATACACCAAGATCGACGAGGAGTTCCAGCTGATGATGCAGAGGCACCACAACGGCACACGGGTAAGTATGTTCCCCGATCCTCTTCTACGCCGCCCTTCGATTATCCTTCTCGGACTCTTCTGCCGCGCTCTTCGAATCTTCGAATCTTCGAATCTTCGAACGAACGAATCGCATTTTCCGTAGGTATCGTTTCTCTTTGGGAACCTCTGCCCTCGAGTTTTCACATGATCGGGAGCATATTTGATCGCTCGTGGTTACATTTATTAGCTTTTAACCAATAGTCCGCTATCAAGCAATTTGTCGGTGACGCGGTTCCTCGTCATTTCGTTCGCACCGCCTTTCGTATACTAGCTATCTCGCCTTACTTTGCCAAACTTTCCTTGGTTACCGGAAACTTTTTCACGCAAGACCTCGACGCGTTAACGCGATACGTTCATGCGTTTTTCCCCCGATTTGCTCAGGTTGTTGCGTTAAACTCGTCTCGTAACGTTTAATGCGGTATCGATAATTATTTCGGTAAACGAAAAAGTTTCTACTCGAAATCCTGTTTGTGGCTAACGCTACGTAAATGCCTTGGAGCGGATTATCGTTTTACGTTTACTCGTTTCTGAGGCTCGCGTTTCTTTCGCTTTTCTTTCGCTTTTCTTTCGATTTCTTTGTGCGCACGATAGATTAGCCAAACCTAGCTGAAGCGGATCGAAGATGTAAACTAGAAACGAATATGTAACCAGATCGCGGTGCTCGACATTAACGGTATCATTGATGATTCGCTGCAATTTCAGGGACAGTCTAATTACACTCTACCTGTATCCGTACCAGTGAACAGTTACGGTGAATCTCTACTCGGGTCTAGTCCTCAAATGGCGCATACCAGCATTTCTCCGAGACCATCGTCTTCTGAAACAGATTCAGGTACGGTCGTTTCATTCGATCGATTAAATGGCTATTGAACGAAAACTGATCAACAGCTAACTCTCGTTTCTTTTCTTTCTTTTTCTCCAGTGTATCCACCAGGGGGGATGTTGGAAATGAGCAACGGTTATCCACCGTCGGCGTCACCGTTAGGGGGTTCCCCTAGTCCTGGACCTTCGCCGGCGTTAGGAGTTGGAGGGGGCATCGCTAACAAAGCCAGTAATCCGTCGAGACATTCGCCGCAACCTCCGCCTCCACCGCCACCGCCTCATCCTCATAGGACTAATCTTCGTGTAGTTATTCCAACACCCCTTACGCAACCTCTTTCGGAAGACACCAGTTACGATGTAAGTTCTATCTCTACGATAGGTTCGTTTCGACGTCGAATAGTTTTCCCAGTTCGACAGTCTCCTGCTTATTAGACACCGAAATTAACCTACTAGATACCGTACAAATAACTCGAAACGACTGGAAAGCGTATTATTTTAATTCGTTTCGTCCGCGTTCTCTTTACCCTGTTGGGGTCCATATAGGGCGGCCATGCACAGTCCACATTGAATACACCGGTAGTGGCACTACAAACACCATCGGTTCCAGCTGGATATTCTAGCTTTGGACCAACGGATTATTCCACGGACCTTGGGAGTTTAGCGTGGTCTCATCAGAGGTACGTTGATGACTTATCAATGTATTCGGCAGCCACCATGTCCAGCATCAGGTAAATCACATTTCATAATTATTCTCGCGAAAGAAAACTATACGTCCAGTTTGAACGAATTTCATTCGAATACTCTACGTATTGTCTACGAATAGACTGAATAGTTGTTTTAGCACGTTTCAATCATGTTTAGTATTCTCATTGCTTTTGCCCACGTTCGTTCGTTCTTTCGCTCGCTTATTTTCGCTTGTTAGTTGTACGCTTTCGACCTTTACGAACTTAACGATATACATATGTTGGAACGATATATTTCTATTTTACGGTGTCGTTTCTTCGGAGAAATCATTTTACTATCGATCAGCGGTTACGCTTTTTCGAAAAAAAAAAAAAAAACAAAAAAAAAACAAGCTAAACTGTACTTAATAAAGAAGGGAAATTCTGTCCGATTACAGCGGTCTTCCTCATCTGGCGGTGTCGAGCAGCACGCCTCCGCCAGCCACGTCGCCGTTGCCGGTGAAAATAAAGAGCGAACCGATCAGTCCGCCGAGAGATCCGCACGGTGGAAATAGCGGTTCGAGCAGCAGTGGGCCAAGCAATACCAGCAATCTTCATCACACCGCTTTAAACGTTGGACCGTCGTCGTCCAGTAGCGGTGCACCGCCTCCACACCACGTACCTCATCCCGGGCCACAGTCGTTGAATCTTGTGTCTACTAGACCGAGCAGTAATCCACCGCCGTCTCACTCCGGTAGCATAACACCGACCAACTTACCTTCGCCTGGCAGCGGAAACGTTGCCGATATCAGAACAAGCCACTCGAACGCGGCTGGAAACGGTGGCAGCAACTCGGACTATGAAAACGGGCCGTTGATGAAACGTTCCAGGATCACCGAGGGCTGGGCGACTTAATGTCAATCGTACGGTTACGCTCGATCCTTTCATACCTCTACGTACAACGGCGTATAGTGCTTGTGAAAAGTTCCAGGACTCGAAAAGTTTGAGAAACTTGTTGCGTACACACGTACACGCTCATGCATACGTACACGTACACATACACGTAACACACACGTTTCAACCAGTTTGGGTTAGGTGAGCATGTGAGAACGATTCACCGCGGATGAGCGGTCCGCCTTCACTGGTGGGCGGAAATACAAATTTGTTTATATTTTAAAGCCCACACGCGTACACGTACACACACGAAACACGTTTGTTTGACGATTAAAATACGGTGCCATAATGTTGAAGCGTTACACGTACATGTATATACAACATTATACATACATATATGTATATATATATATATATATATACGCGCATATGCCGTATACCGTATGCGTCTATGTATATATACATGTTATGGATACATATATATATATATATATATATATATATATATATATATATTCATGTATATAATACAAAGTTGTTTGTATATATGTCATAAATTCATTGTCATTTTCTTCGTGATATGGCATATTGTGTCTTTGATACTTGTCGCTATGGCGAGGTTATTCCTTTTTGAACAGTAACTAAAGTAAGGGGAAAGGAAACGGTGTTTTAACGAGGATTTGCGGATACTCGACATATCGGGCTCGGGTCCAGTCGGAGAGAATCGGGTGTGTTCCGAGCTAATTCTCCCGATAATCGATTACCGATCTCCATATTTTCACCTTCGAAAATTTCCATTTCCGCATATCCGAACGCGTCAACTCGACATTTCGAACTTCGTAAATGGCTAGTTTGCGATTTCTAAATGTTCATTTTTCATGTTCCACGTTCGATTTCGTTTTTATTTTCAAATTTCTTCAGATGCAGCGGATTACTCGTATTTGTGCCTGATCTCGCCAATTTTTTCCACTTCGACCCGCTATGTTCGATTATCCGCGCGTCCCTATATATTAAAGATGTTAAATTGAACCGGGGTCAAAGCATTTCGGCAAACAAATGCATCGACAACCGAATTTCTAGGAGCTTGCGAATATCTATGATCTTACGGTTTAGAGATTTACGGATAATTGTACTTTGTTACTTGTTTTTTTTTCTTTTTTTTTTTTTTTTTCTTTTTTTTGTGCGTTACGGTAGATAGACAAATCGCGGCATAATCCGTTAATTGATGTTTTACGAACACGAATGCCGAGAGCGATTATTTCTCTCTTAATTGAATGCCTAGTCAGAGAATAATGATATTCGATTAGTGTATAAATTTTATCTTACAATTTTTATAATCGCAACAATTTCTTTCCTTTGACGAAAAAACCGTACTTTTATTTCGAACGATTCGAATCGATCGTTTAACTTTTATTATAAAGAATATATTTTATATATATATACGTATCGTAGATCGTCTATTCTTCGTTTTAACGATTCATTCGAGTAACACTGATTCCTTGTACAGTGGAGTCCCTTTTCTTCTTTTTTCTTTTCTTAGCGAACTAATTAACGGTCTATGCCCGCTGATAAATCTAACAAACGATGATCGGCTACTGTATTCGAAACAATTACGGTACACATCGTAAGAAACACAATCGGAAATTAATATATAATTATTACGAAGTAATAGACGAGATATATGCATATTGTATGTGAAATAAGCATATTATATAGTGTTGATTATTAAAAAAAGAAAAAAAGAAAAGGTATATTCACACGGATTTGCATATGTATGCGTACATACATATGCTGTATACATTTTCCACAAGTATTTTGCACATTTGATATCAAGAAAGAAAAAGGCGGTAACAGAACAGGAAGAAACGTTGCAACCCTTACAGCCTAAATCGTACACAACGAGGCCATGTTTCTCAGCAAGCATCGTATCGTGAAATAGAGTAACGTTAAACGGCAACCGATAGATTCGTTTAAAACACCATTCAGTTTAATTTTTATCGTTGCACGCGACTTGTTTCAATCACAATGAAACTGAAACTTTAAAGGAAAAAATATATATAATATATATTTAATATATATATATATTAGAGTTCACACGTTTAGAACTGTTTGTAAAATCGTATGGCAAGACGAGGGTTGCATTGTAAAAAGTACCGAACGTCTTCTTCCTAACATTAAAATCGCTTCGAGATGGTCTCAGCCTATGCTTTACTCGATCTCAGGATATATCCTGGTATAAACTGCTCTCACGAGTCGTACTTGGTACATTACTGTAATTAATTAACGTTATTAATGGAACACACAAACGGTATATGAATAAATAGTGCCTGGCACCATTTGTGGCCCTCCTTCGAGTTGACTTACCCACGTTGCCCGCACAAGATAACTCGTCGACGAGCTTAGCACAAAGAACACAGTATATTATTAGCGGGAACACGACAGAAAATATACGTAAACGGGAAGCGATGGACAAAGCAAAGCCAGTGTAATAGGGTGGGACTGTATACAGTTTGTTGTACCTATACTTTGAGAAGCGGTGGTGAACTCTCCGTTTTACGATGTTCTCTCGATGAATCGGCAACCTGGGCAGTCAGTCTATATTATATATATATATATATATATATATATATATATATATATATATACATATATATATATGTATATCTCGTAACCGAAGATTATATATGCGTACGTTAAACAAGATAAAGAGTCGTATAATCTTCGATATTAATTTGTTTCTTTACTAACGTATATTAGAGACGTATCTGATGACTGTACGAACAATCGGTGTGCGAAACATAAGATACAGTGTATAGTCACTAATGATTAATTACAAATTTTTAAGATGATCACAAAGTGCAATCTCTTAGCCAACACACTTTTTTATCAAAGAAAAAAAAGTATAAAGAAATTGTTATTTTTCATAAAGAAAAAAGTAAGATTTAATGTATTAAAAAAAAAGTATAATATGTGTGTGTGTGTGTGTGCGTATATGTGTATATATATATATATCCACTATATGTGTATATGTATATGTATATGTATATATATATATATATATATACACGTCTCCACTAGTTATTAAACATTTTCCTATTGATACAAAATTTATTGTATTTGAACTGATATTATATATATACATATATATGTATATATGTATATACATACTTCCATATATATATATATATATATATGTGTGTGAACGTAAATGTATATGCCTGAATTAAATCTTTGAAATGAAATCTGCGATACTATGGATTGGTTCTAGATCTGAAATCGTAATAGGTGGATCACCGAGCAATGCAATTATTTATCGGTCACCTGAGCCGTATAACCATTCCTTGGCAGCGTTTCAAATTCATTATTTTGTGCTTCGTTTATTTGTATAATAAGTATATTTTGCACAAAGTTTAACGTTATTCATTTTTTTAATAAACGAGAGAACTGTTATTTAAAATCTTACGAGATTTTTTGTGAGCAATTCAGGCACAAGCGATCCTGCATCGATGTCGAGTACATTATCCATCGCAAGTTTAACATTCGGAATTCAGGAGAACAATAAACAGCTCATTCGATAAAATATTCATAGTTATACAGGAGTTATACATTTATATTTATATACGAAGTTAAATCATTTCGTTGCTTTCCTTTCGTTATTGTCGCTTATGGAGCAATGTCGTACATATAATCACGTTTATTCGTATGAAGCACAAAATTCAATATTGTAAAACTCATTCGTACAGTGGTGTAAGTAGCGGACCGTTCCATCACGACACACTATTATGTTATCATACTGTAATTAGAATGTATTTCCTCCGTTAAACTGTCCATTGGCGTCACTAGAATCTTTCTTGACGATAGACTAGATTTCTCAGATTTTGAAATTTGAAAATTCGTGGACGATAAATCGTTGGAGAAGTGTTCGAGATATACAGTGCCGTATGTTCCTCGCGTTACGATATCTAGTAGCTATCTGGTTACGCCAATGCGGCAACTCGTGAAAAGTTGTTACAAGTCGATCCACCGATCCACCTTACGATCTTGTTACGAAGGTAAACGTCGCTATGCGTCAGATACAGAGCAAAGATTACATTTGCTTACGGATCTATTTTATTGTAAGAATACGTACGAGAAAAGAAAATAATGATACGTAGTGGTACCACTTAAGGTAGGGAACTTGTTAAACAGTGTACGTTAACGATAAATTGTGCGTACATTTTAATGTATATTTTTAATACGACGAAGTATGTGTAAGTTACATATATGTACACACAAGTACACGCGCGACAAATCTGACGCGTATTTCCTTCTCGTCTCATCGCGTTTCTCTCTCTCTCTCTCTCTCTCTCTCTCTCTCACTCTTTCTCTCTCTCCTTTCTCTATTTCTATCTCTCTTTCTTTCTCGGCGGACACAACCGAAAGTTGGAGCGTACATCTTCAATCCTCTAAGAACTCTTGTTAAATGTTTAACAAATTTACAATTTATAACTTGTTACCGGTGTGATTAATGTTAATCAGAGATTATTTACTTATTTATTAACTGTTATATACACATATATATGTATTATATTATATATATATATATATATATATTATACCATAGAGAAGTATGATCGAAGAAAGTACTCGCAGAACGCCCTGACGTTGAGTTCTTTCTGTTGAATGTTGAGAATTTTCGAAACTCGTTTCAGTTGGACAGACTAAATTAAGAGGAAGAAAAAATGTAACGAAGATTTCCTTTTATCCTCCAACGATATCGAGACGTACGGTTGTGCCCGTACGAGACGTACACGAACAAAAAATATTGAGATATATATATACACATACACATGTGTATATATATATATATATATATATATATTATATATATGGTAGTTAAAAACTCAGAGACTATCGAATTTGTTGAAACCGCTGTGAACGAAATGGACCATCATTTAGAACATGTTGTCGTATGCAGTTTAAATTAGACCACGAGAATAAACGTAGAAAACGAGGTAGAGCTTATGTACGGGAGCAAAGTTTATTGGACACGGTCGTTAAGCGAAGATTTTCATTGGGCACGTAGAATCGCGTGTATGGTAGGCTTCTTTGGTGCGAGCGTATGGAAGACTTTCGATGGAGCAAGAACACTCGTTCGTGCTGAAATTCGAACTAGTTAGATTCGAGGATGATGGAATCGCACTTGGTTTAATAGAGAGAAGCCAATTCGTACACGCGGCTCCACGAACATAAACGGATGCTCGTTTCGATTTTTCGATACCCTCCCTCGTCTCCTGTTTCTCCGTTTCGATTGTTTCGCGATCTCGGAGAATTTTCGTGTAGTTTACATTTCGAATATACGCGTATCGAGCGATTTTATAACGACTAATCTTTAGTATACTCGAGCGTACGAAAATATTCGAGTTGGCCGAATACGAAGAAGAATTGGCGAGATACGCGGCACGACTCGGACGCTTCGACGTTGTAGGACAGTAGAGATCGTAGAGAGACAATTGTAAATATAGAAGGAAGAAGTTTAGTTTAACGAATCGATTGATTAACCTTTTGTGCCTTGGAAACGAATCGCGTTACAAACTCTGCTCTCGGGAATCACGGTATTTTGAAAGAACAGTTTCCACATGATCCGAATTGAGAAAGTTACGGTTGCTCGATCGTGTTTGATCGGTAGAAAGACTTTGTCAGAGAAGAAATATGACGCTTGTCACGAGTGTTTAAAGCATTGTTCGATAAAAAGAAAGATTGGAAGGGACGCTTCAGTTGGTCGGTGTCTTTGATTTTCCACGGAGGGTTAAAATACGAGCGAAACGAAATTGAAATCGTTTATTAGTAGGATAGAAAATTGAGCTACGTTGAAGTTGAATTATTTGACGTAGGTAGAGAGGAGGAGTAAAATTGGCTGGAAATTACCATTCGTTCTCGGTCACCGTCACTTTTAACAGAAAACGAACCGTCCGTGTCCCGAAGATAAGATATTAAAATCGTTTTCTACTTGTTCCCGTTATCGAACTCGCGTGATCGACCGAAGAAAAATCTAAGCGAGCATCCGAATTCGATTACATGGTAGATGATCGCGGCGTAGCCCAACGTCCCCACGAGTCAATGGCGTGTATGGCGAATCACCGTTGTAAAGTATCGGCTCATTCTCGCGCACAGGTCGTAACGTTAGTCGCGAATAAGCGGGAAAGCGGACAAATGGAAAAGCGGAAAAGCGGAAAAGCGAAAACAATCGTGAATGGGATAACAGAGAAAAGAGACGGAGGTATACAGTAATGCCCGGTTAACGATCGCAACTTTAACGCGTAATAACTTGGCGAAATTAGAAGTAACTTTGAAAATCGTAACGCCACGTGTATACACGACACACGCTACGTAACCACGCAATTCCCCGTTTATACATACGTGTATCTACCTCTTCGTCTAATAACCCCAGGCTTTTCCCAGCTAACCGAGCAATACTATATACGCGTACCAGCAAAATATCACGAAATTTCAGCGAACATGTTAGCCACGACCGTTTTTCACCGCGCGGTAGCACGGACGTACATAAGTACGCGTGTATCGCGCGTACGAAAGAGTAACTTTTAAATACTGAACATATCTCTAAAGTCACGTAGCGTCACGTTTTTAAAAATGACCCAAGACACACACCGACTATTTTATCGTGAACCATCGGTTCGTACGTTTACTGGCCGTTTGATCGTCGTTCAGTGTCGATTCGTTTTTGTAAATATACTTGATAGGCTGAAAGAATAAATGAAATAAGAAAGAAATTTCATACGTACATATATATATATATATATACATATACATGTATACATATTAACCGGTATATAAATGTAGATATAGGGTGAACCTCGCTCGATGGCAATCTTTTTCGCGCGATTCATCGAAAACGCACCCAACGTTAATAACGAGTAGCGAGTTATCGATATACTTTTTAAACGTTATTCCGTTACGATACCTATATGTATATCGAGAATAGTACAGAGTGTGTACATCGAACTAAACAGTTTCGCTATTTTTTCATTTTAAATAGACGAAAAAATATTATTTGGAAAATTGTATAGTAGTAAGATTGTTCGGATATTTGATTAATCGTTTCTTTTTACACTTACATTTTAGCGTTACAGCAGCGTCCTCGAAAATTGTAAATCAATGTTATAATCGTTGAATCGCTTAAATCTTCTAGTTGAGTCTAATTTTCTAATACTACGTTTTGCATCCAGGTTGAATCGTTAACTACGTTACCGCTTCTCGAATATCTCTCGTGTTATCGATGTCCAAGAAAATTTCTTTCGAATTTTTCACGTTGTTCTTACTACTTTTACCTCGACGCGAACAGAGGCGGTAACGGTTACTAGTGCAGCCTGTTTGATGAAAAAAAAAAAACAGAAAAAAGAAAGAAAAACGAAAAAAAAAAAAAAATATCAGTTAACCCGTTTGCATCGTACAAAAGAATTACTCGCAAATCTTAATTATTTCCTCACGAATCAACGACAAGCATTTCTTTTTCCGCTCTATAGACGTGCTCTTTCTTTTTTCGTCGGAATTCGGAAATTATGATCGTTTCAATAATTGGATAATAATGTTCGCTATATTTATCATAGAAGCTCTTGCGCAGTGATGCAAATGGGTCGAAGTAGAATAATCGGTGTAATATTACAACTGATTTTTACAAATAATATTTTTTTATATTCTTAGAAATTATCCATGCACAAAGTTGATACTACACTTTGTATATACAATACGTATACATATGTGTGTGTATAAATGGAGAGCAAGAGAAAAAAAGAAAACGTTAGATCGTTAAAGAGCGGCCCGTCGAACGTCGAGCGGGGTACATTGAAAGGGAGGGAAAAAAGAAGAATTAAGAGGAAAATAGAAAAGGGAAAAAGTGTACAGAGGTTTTTAAATAGATAACATACACGTACACGCGTAACACGCTATAGATACTGAACTATTATAAGGTATTATAGTCGTGATCCGTTTATATAGCCGGATCCGTATTGACCGCGCGGAGAAATTTCTTCGTAATCCGTATAGTGCCATTTCCGCGAGTTTCCTCTTCTCCTCTATTTCGTCCTCTCGCCTCTCTCTCTCTCTCTCTCTCTCTCTCTCTCTCTCTCTCTCTCTCTCTCTCTCTCTCTCTCTCTCGTCTTTCCTGTCTATCCTGTCAATCGGTTTACCTACAGTTTGCGGGATCGTAGTAATCGGTGCTGATCCCCGAGATCGTTGTAAAGAACCGCGGGATGCCTCTTTCATGCTTGAACGAGTTACACCTAACTTGATAAACCGTGTAAATAGGATCGCGATAGAACAGTGTCGTCGGTCGTCGCGTGAAAATCGCCCGTCAACCAACAACCAGCTGCTCCTTTCGTTCCAAAGGATAACAATATTTTCTGCAGTCAGTTTAACGATACTATTTCCATCTTATTATCTCGTAACAGTGTATACGCTCGAAATTATTCGTATCTCTTTTGCTTTCGTACGAAAGCAACTAACCAACAAAGACGCGTGTCTCGTTAACCGTGCTTGGATCCATTTATTTCCAACTGGCAAGAAAACTGTCCGAAACGTAATCGTCGATTTAAATTAAAGCTTACCTATAATTATACGGCTTTCCTTTTTTCTTTCCGTCTTTCTTCCTTTCTTCCTTTCTACTAAAATTATACGGTTAATACATTTTTTTATTCGAAATTTCTTTGGTGCTCTAAATATTCGGTCGTTACACGTTACATTATTGCCAATATTCTATAATAATAATAATAATGATAATAATTACTGTTTATCAGCACAACCATTACCACCACTCCTGTCATTCTTCTTCTTCTTCTTCTTCTTCTTATTATTATTATTATTATTATTATTATTACTATTATTACTATTATTGTTGTTGTTGTTGTTACTATTCTACTACCGTTACTATTACTACTGCTACAACTACTATTACTACTACTGCAACTACTACTATTACTACTACTGTTACTACTATTATTTGTATTATTAATAATATTATCATCGATCATTGCTCGGTCAGTACAATGATGAATACCGAGGTTCCAGGGATATGCTAATCGACGACAATTATTTGATACGGTGTATCTTGTGTACATCGTAAAACTCGACTACACCCACGTACATGACATACGGTCACGTGCATATAGATAGACGCATCCTCGAGAAACATTGTAAACACGCATTACGGTTATATTTCAGTGTATCGGTGCATAATGATATATGATGTTTCCCATAGAATATATTTTACTTGGTTTTTATGTTTGGCAGTATTTTATTTGAACATCGCCGAGCATGTTCGGATCAGCTGAACTCTTCGAGGTCGCTTGATTTGTTGTCATTCGAAACGATACCTCGAACGGTAAATCCTCCCTTGCTACAATCAGCCCTTTCCTAATAAATTCTTTTATCGCAAATTTTTCCTCTAATCGGTAGTAGAAATGGAAGTGCATATTTTTCTAACGGTTCGTTGTTAACGTAAAATACCCTGCAGAACGATATGTTAACTCGATTCGAGTTCCTTCGCTATCGGGTACGATATCGAGATTGAAACACGTACAACCAATAGAAATCCTTGGTATATATGTATGTGTACATAATAGCACACGATGTATAGTTACTGGAAACATTGTAGCGTAATTGTAAAGTGACTAGCGAACAGTACGATAATAAGAAAGTAGAAGGTGGAGTTTGCTATGCAATATCCGCGGCGTGATTGTATTTTCAATTACAGTTACAGTTACAGTTGCTATAGAATGGATTAACAAGTTCAAGTATTTTATACGGTTCTCCTTCGTAAAATTCCCAGCTAATACTACGTTTCCCGCGACTATACTTGCACGATCGTTTCTTTCGTTCGTTTCGTCGAGAAAGGCCCGAAGAGAAATTTTTATCGGATCGTAACGTACGGTTTCACGCGGGAGAAATTCCGCGTGAAAAAAATGTTCGGCTAAATACGTCTTCGCGTACGTTACGATTTAACGGAGTTATACGAGTGGTAGGTGAAGCGCGCGAACGTGGGCGTGTGCTGCGAATCTGCCGCAAACAATAATAAATTAGTGTCGTTAGTTACGCGATGTATCGAGAAATACATAGCTATTTAGAAAGAAAATTTTAAGATGTAATTGGCACACGCCCAAATTAGCTGTAATTTAAGTAACATTTATGACTACCGTAAATTCTGTTCACCGAATCGTCTCTTCCCCGCGAACGATGCGCATATTGGTTGTTCGCTGCGTCCGAACTCTTGGAAAAAATTTCCATTCTGCTGCTCTTTCTCTATCCTGTTCGTCGGCAAATATCCCTCCGCGATCCTACGATTCTACAGTTCTACGTGGATTCGTACACCGCGTCGAACACGGAATACGCGCGAGCCCTGATATTGCCAAATTGTCGAATCTCTTTCGAGAAGATTTACTCGATTATCCATCTCGAGTTTTCCGATCTCGTACTTGCTAATCTACCATGTATCCGTGCACACGCTCTTCTCAAGAACAATGTGCTGTACTATTTGTATAATCGGTGTAACCAGACACGCTGAGAAGCGACGATAACACAGATACGCATTGTTTTGCACCGACGTACTAACACAACTTCCATTGTGACGTCCACTAATGTAAATTTATACGATCGTAAACGTGCGAGATTTGCAAGCAACGGGTATCCCGTTCACCAAATTCTCGACATCGCGATCAAATGTAAGTTCCGTATATCTTGCGTACCGATCCTTCGCGAATCGGAACTGAAACAGGAATGTATCTTACACGTATACGACCGTATTTTCTCCTCTGTAGAAATGCCTTATTGTCACGTGCCTCGATTAACAATTAAACTGTTCACCTGCTTACCAATTACTTGTTAGTGTACGTAACAAATATGTACGTGTAATATCGCGTTATTCTTTGTACTGCTCTTGTAAATATATTCTGAACGATTAACTGTCATCCATTCGTCTTGTATGAAATATTTGTCGACGTCCACCGGCTAAACCAGTGATGACCAGCTGCCCTCGCGAGCTCGCCTTGCGCGATCTATTCCGATTGTATTCGAAATTTTCCCAACTCGAATCCCTCGATTTCTATTGGCAAATTAACAAATTTACCACCGTGTATCGATCTTCCTCGTCTGCTCGTCACTGGTATAGACCACCTTCTCTCTCCTTTTAATGCGCGATTCCTTTCGAAAACCTACATAACAACCTAAACGCTCACATAAGTAGCGCAATACAAATATAAATATAAACAAGGTGCATGTACAATTAACACCCTCTAATGGAACTCGTTTCTTAACAAATTATTCTTTCTTCCACCGTTTACTTCGTTGCTCCGAGCTCATATTTTTGTACGCATGTACCTCCTGTCGTCAGTTTATTTAAGCATCTTCTTGTTATTACAAATATTTCCGATGACTTTCTTCGAAAAATCGCTTTCGTTCGAAAGCATCGCTCCTCCGTGTATTTGAAAACTTGCATCGTTGCGCGCGCCGTCTGAAAACAGTACTTTCAGCGCCACGTCGCTCTCGAGTGTGGAAATGTCGGAAACATGCCAGCCCGCAACTCGCCCTATGTATTATATTCGAAAATTTACCTACGCATACAATTTTTATGTTTTATTACGCGCATATTAGGGTCTAATTAAATCGATATTAATAAAATTCGGTCGAAAAACTGTACAGGCGGCGGCATCTGGCGGTGCGCGCCGGATCTAACGATTCGAAAATACCGTACGAACGGTTTTCGTCGACTCGGAAAGCAATTTTTTACCATTCTGATGCCATTCCCTGTATTACCGGCGTAGCACAATATTATATATAGACGAACGAATCGTTTCGAGCAGATAATTCGCATATTCAGGACAGTACATACATTCACGGTGTATCGATATTTTTGATAAAAACCTATTTATACACTATTTCTATGTAAACGAGTAAAAACGCGCGTAAATACCTCTCGCAAACGAGTATTCCTATAGAAATGGGAGAGAAACGAACGAGGAGAGGGAGAATGTTGCGCGTGATCGTGCGCAAATAGTCCTTTCTAAAAGTAGTAGTGAATAAACCGGTTTTTGACTGGATCCCAATAGTTACGATGCCACTACCTATGCTATGCTATCCTGATATTATTGTCTAGGAACAAGAGCTAGGAACGAAATAATGGTAACTGAAAATTCTCGGCACCGACTAATTTATTTCAGTAAATAATACTAACATAATAGATTCGTCCAATCTACAGCTAATACACGCGCACATACACACACACTTCATACCTAACGACTTTCAATAAGCGTAGGTAATTTTATTCGACGTTCGTTAATTTCGGTTAGACCGTGTTCACGAGATAAGCAGATCAGTTCTTATTCTCGCCATCTGCCGTTCGACGGAGCTTGCATCTTTAAGATACAATTTCAATTCTTCCAAGAGAGCCATCGCTGCATGCACAGAATGATCGTCGTGTTGAACGATTATATCTGGAAATCGATCTCGCAGAAGCCGCAACAGTATGTTCATTTGACGAAGAGACCTGTGAATTCGTAGACGAACAGGTTCTCATATATGAATTCTGGAATTTGATTAAAGACTAACGTTGAAAAGAATTTGATTTCACCTTGAAAAAATTCTCAGCCTTGCTTCTCCCTCGACAATAGGCAGTATCTCGATTAAACAGTACATCAAACTTCCGGTTGCCTTCGCTACGTAAACGTCGGCCGAGATTTCTTTGAAGGATTTCTCTTGCAAGAATCCTAAAAGGCGTTCTCCCCTTTCGGGGATCCCTTCGATCTGGACGCTAACGATTCTTTCGACCGATGCACTTTTTAAAGCTAGAATGGCGCGATCCAAGTTAGTGGAAAATTTCAATCCGCAATTGTTATCGAGCGTGTCGTCGATGCCGAGACGTATGACGGGTATCGGTGTTTGGTATCGTTTCTCGTCGATTTCGTAGGAAATCGTGCCGTAAGCCTCGCAAAACGAACCTTTACGAAAATTTGGTAAATCGAGTACAACGGTAGCTACGACCTGTTGATGCGACCGAATGGTGTCCGCTTTGCACCAAAATGTCCCATCCTTTAGATACCAAATCATCGAGAAACCAGCAATTTCTTCGAGCTGATCGACGCTCGTGTAAAGTTGAACGTTGGTTAATGTTCTGAAACAGAAGGAAAAATTAGTAATCGTGTAGCGCGTTCGTCGGCCAGGATACAACGAAAATAATGACATCGCGATACACTTTTGTCTCGTTGAAAGCGTTCAAGAAGAAAGAAAGAAAGAAAGAAAGAAAGAAAGAAAGAAAGAAAGAAAGAAAGAAAGAAAGAAGAATATAGTCGAAATCGGGGTAAAAGTTTGATAGGGCAGACATGCGCGAAACCGTTCGACGGGTAAATCGACCCGCGAAAACACGGTCCAATCAGCGGCTCCGAACGAGTCGGTTGGTAGCAGACGAGCTTCGGCGAACAACGGTGTATGCGCCATACGTCGCTCGCGTCTCGGTCAACTTCAGTAATCTGCAGGATGCCGCCGTGATCGTACGGGATCCGTTCGATCGGCCAACTGCGTGTCACATGTGTCGCGAATCGGTGCATCGAATAGACGTACGAAGCTCGTCACGTATCGATTCGACAGCCGTTCATTTATCCAACAGCGAGTCGTGCCCCGCTGGATCCAGACGAATCGAACAGATTTGGTGCAGGGGCTGCTGCGATAGATGCATCCTTGAATCCTGACCTAAGGGCTACGTATGTCCGCTCCAAGTACGTACCTCTTTTCTACCAACGAGAAATGAAATATTCAACTGCGTAATAGCATAACAGTTTACTCGAGTCGCGCTCGGCTTTTCAGAGCTTGCTCGAGTTTCTACGGTTCCGATTTAGAGCTGTTCGAGATTGAATACACAAATATATGTATATATATATATATATATAATGGTAGAAAATTATACGCGAGAACACACGGATCTACCGCGATCGACCGCGTTGCTCGTTCGAATCTTCTCCGTGTTCACCTTGAATCGCGAATTCGATAAGACCGCGTTGCGATTAACCGTCTCCGGATAAACTTTCGAGACTTGTCTTTTAATCTTTTAACGACGTTAACTTTTTACCCTGACATACCTACTTATCAAGTACTGTATGTACCCGAGTACAACTCGTACACGAAAGCTTTGTACGCGCGACAGAATCGATCGATTAAATTCGAAGGTAGAAAGGTTGGTCGCGCGCCCCGAGCTTCATGCATTTCCGGCTCAAACTATTCGATAAAGCGTCATTGATCCCCGATTTTGTCGTTCCACGATGCCCGTGGATCCTTGCCGACTAAACAAACACGTCTATACGTATCATTTTCTCCTTTCTCTTATCGAACAATGTTAACGTACATTTTCGACAGACAAATTCGAGTCGCATTCAAAGATATCGAATCGATACTATCGATGCCTAACCGCGACGGATAACTTTGCAATTTGCGAGAATATCGATCGTCATCCGATATTTTTAAGAAACTATCGATAACGTATCGATTGCACCGCGCGTATTTCATCTTATTTTTGAAAAATTACGAATTCGATAGCCTCGTCGAATCACCGTTACGCGCTTAGACAATTTTTCCCCGAATATGTAATAATAATAATAATAATAATAATAATAAGAACGATGCTGCTCGCTATATTCGAAGGTTTCCAACAGGTTCGCTAAATATTAATACGTATAATACTTACGAAACAAGCACGTGACTACCTGCTCGTCGGTGTTTATTACGCGACGTAGAGTACACTTCGATAAACCTCTTATGAAAAACCATATATGTAGAAAGAATTATTTTCTCTGAATCCTCCGCAGAAAGGACGAGTTAACTAGAAAAAGTATCTCGGATGTTTCAGTTCGCTATGAGTACAGGAGGAAAATCGTCCATCGGGAGAAGATGACCCCGCGACGACACGTGTTCGCGGCGATACGACGAACACTGTTGGCCGCTGGTATCCTGACGTTGCTGGTGTTGGCTTTGTCGAACCAGGACACCAGCAACAACACGCAACAATTGTTGGAGGTGAGTTCGATCCTGTCAACCGCTCGAACCCTCTCGGAGAAACGGCTAGATTCGAATTTAGCCGAATTTAGCCGAATTTCGGCTAATTAATACTCGATAGAGTTATTAGAGATAGTTTCAAAGTTTTCGCTTGAAATTTCGATAACGCGGAAGAGTTTCGACAGAGTCAGGGCTATCTCTAGAGGATATTCACGGACATGTAGATAGGAAAACACCGGTTTTCCGGTTCTATCGCATTCGGTGTGCCTCGATGCGTGTACTTTGTAGATTACGACTATATAGAGATTATTCGAAAGGTTCTCGCTTCAATTCCGAGCATCCCGAATCATTTTCCTTCCACTGGTTTTTCGCCGCTTTAAATCTGAAAAATCTCGCGGACAAAATAAATCTACCGCATCGAGAAATGATTTCCTTTCTTTTTTTCTCGGATTTGTCGTTAGAACCAACCTGCGAGGAGAAAATTCCCGGGATTTTTTTCCTTCTAAAGGGAAGAGATAACATCGAAAATGGTCTCCTTACGTAAAACGATGCTAGTATAGATTGGCAGAGTTCCAGGCGCAATGCGGCACACAAATGTATGACCGGCCGATAACGGCCCTTTAAATACGGAAACGGTGCTTTGCGCTTTAAATCTCGACAATTAGTTGACCGATGTCCAATTTTGTTACGCGCCGATTCGGACGACGGAAAAAGTTTCGCAACGCGACGATCGTCCGGATAGCTCAAAGTCACGTTAACAGCGGGAAAACATTCTAACCGAAGGAAGTTATACAACTGGATAACACCGAGCGGCTACGTAAGCCTGCAAATACGTTACATAATCTGTACGTATCGTGGTACATCGGAATCAATCCGTACCCTAACACGTCCGAAACCGTGCGCCTCTCGGAATATCACGAACACGCGGCATTGCGAGTATCCTGATATCTCGATGCGACAGATACGATCTTACGTGTTCTATATTATCGACGAACGCATAGCGAAATAGGAGCGAATCGAACGCGTGTTATACGAGGTCAAGCGACAGAGAGCCCATTCACCGAGAGCTTCTTTCCAAAGGGCAAAATGTTCATCGCCAGCCGATCAACCAACTCTTACTCTTACCAACCGTTCGACGGTTTTTCCTGTAATCCGTTACGAAACCTGCGCGACGCGAACAAACAAGAATTCACAAATATTCCCTACGATCTTCGAAGCGTCCGCAACTTTAAAACCATTTTTCCATGCGACGTCGCTTAAACGACTCCGTTGATTCCATAAACCGATAATTAATCAGATTATAATAACAGAACTAGAGCATAGAATCTACATATTATATAGTGTGACCAGGCGCGGTGCACGAGAATGCTGGCAACGTTTAGTCCGCGACCGCGTCCGAGACTTTTGCGGCGAAATCGATAAACGGAAACCGATACTTCCGCGTTAAACGCTTCTGCATGCTAATCGTCGTAGTTGTACTCGACCTTGGTTTATCGACGAATCTATGGAATAAAAAAAAAGGAGGCGAGCGTCGACGAAATGCAAACGTTACCGCAGACAAATCGTTGAAACGGAAACGATCACCTCTTTCGTTTCATCTCGTCTCGAGTGGAAAAAGTAACGCGTCTCGTAACCTGCAATTCCGTTTAATACCCCCCTTGGAGGGGGTCAATCGATACCTGCTCTACTCTATTGGCGAGTTAATCGCGAACCTTAACGCTGTACTTGGTCAAGGCTCGAGCCTATCTTCGGTACCGATTCGATCCCTTTCAAGAAACCTCGGCAACCACGCGTTTAAGCTGCAATGCGCCAAGTAGGCGTATCCTATGCAACTATATGCGCAAACTGCGCTCACCGAGCGTACTACCCGATTAATTGCAGAAATTAGGAAATTGAATTAACCTTGCGTGCAACCGCGCACCCGCGCGTGTGCCGTGTCAAGAAGGTCGCTCGGTACACGTACCGACCAAGAAGCTTTCAATTCTGAACACTCCTCTCTCTCTCTCTCTCTCTCTTCGGCTTAATCGGCCGAACATTTACAAGCTCGTAGTAAATCGCGAAATGAAACGAACGCGTCGAAAGAACTTGCTAAAAGCGAACACCGATATGTCGACAGGAGGACGCGAACCTGACACCGGAAGAAAGATTAATGGAGGAAGCGACGAACGTCGAAACGGAGAAACGATTGAACGCCAGGAGGAAGTTCCTAGCGGAGAAATGTGCCGAGGAGGGATTAGATCGACCTGGAAACGACTCTCTTCATAGGCCTAACGCTTGGGAGTTCCTTGTAAATAGAGAGTACCATTTGATATGGTGTAACGTGTTCAAAGCGGCATCTACGTCCTGGATGTACAATTTCAATCTCCTCGCTGGGTAAACGATCGAATCTTATACAACCGTAAAAGGAGACAGCCCCCGTACTCTACGATTACTCGAAACTATTCGTTAACTATTCGTCAATATTTTCAGGTATAGCCCGCAATTCCTGAAGGCCTCGAAAGCTGTACCAGTTTCTTTGGCGAGGCAGAAATACCCCAGACACACAGCGGAAGAACTGAACAGGTTCCTAAACGACAGTATCAGCTTCCTAATTGTCAGACACCCGTTCGAACGATTGCTCAGCGCCTACAGAGACAAATTGGAGCATAGCTTACCGCATACGTTCCACAGCAATCTTGGAGCTCATATCGTTTGGCATTACAGATCCAGGGTATGCATCCTCGATTTCACGATCAAATTCATTTTCTTCGATACCGTAATATGTATCGTACAATCAGGATTCAAAGACGAACGGACGACACGGTCCAAGGTATCCGCTGTTCGAGGAGTTTGTACGATGGCTGTTGTGTCAATGGAAAGCTGGCAACGAACTGGACATGCATTGGACACCGGTTGTCAACTTTTGTACACCCTGTCAAGTGAGATTCGACGTGATCGCCAAGTTCGAAACGCTTCATGTAAGTATCTTTCTATCGTACAGCGAACGATATCACCTTCGTACATATACAATATAAGCGAACGATATAAGCCTCTTACCGAGAAGAATGTTAATGCTTCCTTCTTTCCGAAGGAAGACCAAGATTATCTCATAAAGCAAGCACGCGTAGGCCACATCGTTAAACCCGAATGGAAGAATCCCACCAGAGGTGTCCAAACGAAGGATGTGATAAAAAACTACTTTACCCAATTGTCGAAATCACAAATCAAACATCTCTATGAGATGTTCAGGTAAGTGACCGATACCGAATTATACTTTGCCTCCTAAAATCAACAAACTATTTCATTTCAGGTACGACTTTGTGCTTTTCGATTATTCTCCCGACGATTACATCGCGCTTGGCACGGACGAAGATACTGCATTGACATGCAAAAAATAGTACCAAAACTTCCTCTATGTAGTTAGCGAGCGTATACGACGCTCGAATTTCTCGGTTTAGTCTGAACGCGTTACAAGATATGCTCTTTACGTCGCGTCGATTACAACGAAAATGTTACATAGGGCCACGATCGATAAAACTACGCGTTCAATCGTTCAGGTTGACAGTGTTGACGAACACGCTGCTGCATTGAAATTTTTTATAAACAAACTACCGGTCTAATCGATTGTTAGGGCCTAACGGAAACATCGACAAAGTATTTGTAAATTGTTATAAATGCAAAAAAACCACCCCTTAAATTAGCAACATCTAAGTTAGTTAAGTTAGAGAGATACTTAAGCTGATCAATTTCCTAACTTACAGAAGGGATTATGCTCGTTGCTTAATCCCAAAATATCTAGTACACGTCGTATCGACTAATTTCTTTTCGTCCGATCAATTTCTCTCGCAAAGAGTATCACGTACTCTACGTATGCTTATTCTTATTCTTATTCTTATTATTGTTCTTATTCTTATTATTATACTTTCTCTATAGGTTTCTTTCGCGTATGTATTCTGTTATTAATTATTAATTCCCTGATTTATTCATATTTTAAAAGGTACCTTTACATTTCTCTCAATTTTACATGTATATATTCGTATCTGTATATAAATATAAATATGTTGATAGAAATATTATCACAACAGTTTTTATTACCATCGTACAAATGGTAATAGTACTGCCTCGAGGAAATATAGTATACATATATCGATGCTATAATCGTATCGTTATGATATATTAAATTACATGGCCTTCCAAACAGAAGAATATAGTAATTTTCAAATTTTTTACCGTTCACGTATGCTTCAAAACATGCATTCCATTTAAGCAGGGTTACAGTGTCATGAGACATTAGCATTTCTAGATAACTTTAATACAAATATATATATATATATATATCACTGTATGCAGTACTTAAGACCATAACGATAGAACATTGTTTTCCGTGTAACATAGAACTAACTTAACTCATAATTTTATAAATTACCGATAAAAAATGACAATAATTATTTTTTTGAATAAAAACATTTGAAAAAAAAAAAAAAGTATGCAGAAAATTAATTTCATACGCGAAAAATTATGTTCCATTCTAACTACAATTAAAGAAGTAATAAGGAGAAAGATTATATAATTTAAACAGAAGATTTATAATACAACTGTGGAAAATCGACGCTCTGTTATACGTCTATATAGTAATATACTTACTTGATCGAAGCGTTCCGAACAACTATACCAATAATCCATTTATCGCAAAGAACGCATTTCCAATTGTTTTGCACGACCAAAACTTGATCGGGTTTCTGCCTTTTCTGTCTTTTCTTTACCACCGGTTCTCCATCTATGGTGTACAACTACAAACACAATATATTTTAATATATGTTAAGTTAAGTACGTTAAGTATATACAACACGAATATTACACAAATGCCTACATTTTGCTTAGGAAGGTTCCTTCTACTAGAGAAGTGCCCTGTACATTTTTATTATCGATATTTCGTTTCGTGCAATTTCTTTATCGTTTTAAGCCGACTAAACTTTGTTCGTATAACATTTTCTTCTTTAACTTAACACTTTGAGATCACAGGCTATAGTCATCTCCATGTCAGACAAACCATGGACGATGACAACGTATACGCGCGTATTTTTATACAGTCTACCGTTGCAACAACCGTGCACGATAAGTTGCAAAAAATCTTCCCAACTTCAAAGTGTTAAGGTGAACTCTCGTCATATTGTCACGATCGAAGCAATATATTACTTTCATCGACAACTTTTCTACTTCGATATTATGCAAATTGCAAATTCCTTCAAGCGACACAACACGATGTAATAATGCGCGATGACAGATCGCGTGATAACATAACGAGAGTCTACCGTATTATGCGTATACCAAACCTATAAAATTTATATGCACGTATCAGTTCCTTTTAGAAAGAAGAAACAAATTTCAGGTCGAACCTGGTCTCGTTAATGTACGTGCCAATTTCACCTACTATGTACAATCCTTAATATTTCATAGTATCAAATGACTCACATCACTATCAGAATCCGAGGTTATACTCTCTCCGTATTCAGCTTCATAATATAAAGATTTCAAAATATGTTTTGTCGTATCCTGCACTATTTTAATATCATCGTTAGCTTTTTCAATACGAGTTTGTACATTCGAAAGTTGTTTCATTAAATATTCCTCTACGGGATTAGTATTAGACGTCGGTAGTGGCAACTCTTCGTCACTGAGCGCAAACATATCTTCCTCGAACGAATCCATCACGTCTTCGAAAACAAACACAACGTTTCGTTTAAAATCATATTCAATTTGACAGTCGTTAACAACAATGAAATACGTTTACTAACAAAGTATTCTATCTACCGCCACGGAACACTTGCACTATTTGCGCGGTATTACGCGGGAACTTTAAACGTCATGCTTAAAGCCAGTTTTCATGACACGTTCGATTATTGCGAATCGAAAGAATCATAGAAACTTATTCAATTTATCATGTAACTGTCATCTTTTAATAAATACAAACTTTTACCCCTTTTCCATCTTTTTATTTTTCATATCATATTTTGTTAATTAACCAACTGTAAAATCGTTTGTAATATAGATTCTATGTTATCGTCATTATTTGTTACCATCAAGTCCCATGTATCTACATCATCCAAATCGCACTCGGTTTCTGAATCGTCAATTCCTATATAAAATGTATTTTATAATCTGTGTACAGTACAATTTTAGATGTTATCGCGCTTAATCTTGTCGAAATACCTGGAGTAAAGATCCAACCGCGTTTTTCTCTGACCGATTTATCCGAAGTAATGCAAATTGTTTTGCATGCATCTTTAAAATTCTGTCGAAACCATTGTAAATCAGTTTTCCTTCGTACGTCGCTTATTATCCATACTGATTTGTTACACGCTAAAACAAGTCGATGTAAAACGCAGATAAGATACCAACTTTATACGAGAAATAATTTTCTACCATTATACATGTTTATAGCTGCGCGACAAAAGTAGCCATGATCTTCTTTTCTGATACTTTCTCCCCACTTTGCCATTTTAAGACGATAATTTTCTTTGTATTCTCCGTCTCCCATAAGCAGATCAATGTCAAGTCCTAGGGATTTAGCCCAGTGAGATTTAATTGGTCCCGATAATTTAATAATGACGCTATGATCGCAGCCAATTCTAACAAAAAAGAAAATACGTCGTTGATCATACAAAATCAAAGTATCATCGTCAACGTCACAATTACAATCGTCGCTATAATTCTATTCTTTATATTATCATTAATAGCTTATTACCTTTCTTGTAAAGCGTTTGTGATATAATCTTTGCCGCATTTTCTTTTCCCGCTGAATAATAAAATAATTCGTGGTTTTAAGGTATTTTCAACGTTCATCGTAGAATCATCTTCACTAACATAACTCGCCATATTGAATAAGTACTCTTTAAAACGCGAGTTTCGTAGACGTATCTATTTGCCCGAAATTATGTATCTGTCCACATACATAAACATGTAACCACTTTTTTCCTCGTTAAATAAACATTTTCTAACTGTGTGTTAGCGAAATTGTGTTATTCCTACATATATCTTTTCATCTCTTGTTTACTATTTCAGCATTAAAATTTTTGTAGTAACTATTTTTAAATTACACACCTGACACTTACGAAAACACAGATTTTGTACTTTCCACTTTCTAATGTAACTAAATCGTAAAATATAAGATGGATAAATATAAAATAATAATATTACATAAAAGAGTTCAATATCAGCATCGTAAAAGAAAAATTTGTTCTTTCATTTTTTCTTCAAATTTTTATTGAAATTAATTTATTTATACACGAACAACTTCTTTCTTCGATTCACGAAAAGCCTTACGTTTTTCTGCTCGTTTTCGTTGTTCCTTCGGCTTCAAGTTATGTTTCTTTGCAAAACGTTGGTTTCTCAGAAATTTTAAATCCATCTGAAATAAAAAACCATTTAAATATTCCGCGTGTTCTAACCTTTTACGCATCTAAAACACAATCATAATCATGAAATTATTAGCGTTAGAACGAAGAAGTTATAAACGTACACCAAGCGTGGATTCGTGTCTGTAACGTTTAGGTTTCTTGATACCATTGCGATGAGCTTTACGATCTGCAAATCAAACAGAATACATCCAAATGAAATTACAACTGTTCAGTCATTGGCATAAGAAAGATCTAACGAAAACATTTAAAACTTTATATTTCATTCACCTTCTATTTACTACAACTGTTTACAAAAATTTCTTTACATGTTTCCTTGTCGTACTTACTTTGATTGTGATTAGTGTGATTTTTAGACTTGGCCATTTTCCTGTATTAATCAACCTAAAATAATAACAATTTTAATCCATCGGCTACAGAATCACATAAACTATATAAAATACATGTACAGAAATAATAATATTTTGAGGTTAACTGTAACGCAACAAAAATTAGACAATGTAAAGAAACTGATCTAGAAATTCGAAAAAACAAAAAAATTAATTCCGAATAAATATTATCGATTTCCAATATCAGTGTTTACTATACATTATTCCAAAGATTATATCGATATTTTATAATGAAAATTGTTACTTACGTCGACTACTTTCCAAGCCACAGAAAACGGAAGTGAACGAAAATAAGACATGAGACAAGACGGATGTAGACGGTAACGCCATCCGGTTATCACATCACTTCCGTGCATTCTTTTCAAAGTAAAGTAACTCGGACGTGCGTGTTTCAAAAATAAAAAGATTAACGATATGCAGTACATGTTCAGAAATTATATTGTCGCATGCTTAAATAACTTGAAACGCAGATAATTATATCGTGATTTATTTTACTTTATTTCATTTAAAGCTCGCTTCGTATAGGCTTTGTACCGCCACATTCGGAAATTTCTTCCGAATTACAAATAAATTACAAATAAGTGATACGAAAAATTTCTTAAAATATATAATAAATTATTTTAAATTATCAATATTCATTTTATTTGTACAAATATTTGTTCAATGCAGAAGTCAGAGTCAGATATTATGTCGACAATAACTAGCAACATAAATATTTAAGTATTAAATAACTTCTAAGGACAACGATAAATCACAATCGCATAGTCACATTTGATGATATGTACATATGCGTCCTAAGCCACATAAGAAACATGTAACAAAAAAAATGTCTGACAATTCTTAATTTTGCTCGACAACAACTGGTTATACATATAGCTCCGATTTTAGTTTTACGACCGTTTCGGAACAATTTCTTTGGGTTCGACTCTACAGCACATATTCATTTCTTTTCAACGAACTAGAATACACAAAATTTACGCTACACATACACATATAAATAAATTACTTCTATTTTAAAACATTGTTTTCCTTCTAGAAAAAAATAAGGATAACAATATCTTAAATTAAATTGACTAATTTCATTAGTTAAACTGTAGAACATGTCAAATTTTGAATCTGCAATTGATCGAATCATAAAAATATGTATACATATTCTCGCGACCACGTTCGTTCACATTTAATATTTACATAATTACTCAAGAACACGTATTATACATATTAAGGTACGGAATGCACAATTAGCTAAGAAAAACGACACTTCATAAACCATAAATTTGTTTCTGTAACCTAATCCAATCCAGAATCTTCTGCGGAATTTGTTTCCTTTCTAACAATACTTTAGCGGCTTTCTGAAATTTTTCTTCATTTCTCCGTATATACATCCTTGCATCTTGTTCCAGCTGACTAATTTTCTCAGGACGTATCTCTACCATCGACAACATTTCAGTTAAGTACGGGTTAAACCGATAATACACGTGTTCAGGTAAAAGATCGTTAAGCATCGTGTGTACAGCTATACGACAAAATAATTGTTGATATTAAAACATCCGATCAATACCAGTCATACGGATAAGCATTTTCTAAATATTACTCAATACAACGTTACCTTCCGTATCAGTAGCGCTATCTAATATCTTATAAAATTTATCTTTCCAGCTTGAAATCATGACATCCATAGAATCATTATTGTTATCACAAATTCGGTTCGGCGTTCGTCCAGTACCAAATGAAACAACGCACTGAATCGGATGATTTGGCCATAATTGTTTCGCTTCGTGCAACGCAACCGCGCACGGATTGTTCACGAGTATGCCTGCGTTATTTAAAAATTGAATATTTCAATATTCACTGCTTTTACAAATATTTCTATCAATTCTATTTTTCCATTTTCTTATCTTCGCGAAATATATTAATCTTTACCTCCATCTTGATGAAGGTATTCACCGTTCTTAAACTCTTCGAAATAACTAGGCGCTGCCGCGGATGCTCTCACTGCTTCCCACAATTTATGTTTATGAGATCCTATGTATTGACTCTCTACTCTATATGGCAACGTGTAATTTCTAAACACATAAGCCGTTACACGCGCATGATTGACTATAGCCGATATAGCTGAAAACTAAATAACACTTCCATGTATTACGTTATCAATTTTATATACGTGACATGTGCAACGAAATAATCTAAATCTACCTTTGGTGTACACGGATCACGAGCTGTTTTTATAAGGGTTCTATTCCCTAAATGTTCTTGTAATAACTTCTCCCATAGCGCAGTATCATAATATCCATGACTCCATACCAAATTGCTTGTGCCCTTTATAGCACTTTGAGTAAATACTTTGGCACTTAATTCTTTGTATAACTCCGATATTTCGTTCAGAGATTTCCGCTTATGTCCACCTTAACAAATTTTATCATTCAAAGATACATATATTCAACATTAAATTCATGTAATAATTATATCTAAATTGTTAAATGAAATAACCAGTTATTTAGAATTACATATATACCTAAAGTAATCGCCAAAATTGCTCCTGTACTCACACCACATATATAATCGAACATTTCATGCGTTCTCTTCCCAGTCAATTCTTCAAGTTTCTTCAACATTTCTATAACCAATACACCACGCATGCCTCCACCGTCGACAGAAAGAATTCTAATACCTTTACCAGGTAGCGGATCGCTATAACCTAATACCGCCAACGCTTCTCGAACAGATGCTGCAAAATTATTGCATAAGAATGAACAATACTCATTTAATGAAATAATAATTAAAAATTCTATTATACCTTTTAATTGTTCATCTTTACTTCTACGTCCAACCTTCAGCAGCACTTTAATCGCGCCTTCCTTAATGGCATAATGTCTAGCTTCCTGATACTGATCAATATGCTCTAATAAATCATCGATCCTTCTGCAACGCGAAGCATTCGACTCTGCGGTCAATATACTGTTCAGAACATGGCGTGTTCTGGATGTAATACTGTGCATCGGTACGTTTTTATGAATATTTAGTTTCCATTTTGGTACAACTAATTTAGTCGCTTTACTTTTAACAGTTAATTTAAATATTAACATATCAAGAGCTTGAGAGAAACTATGAGATTTCGTTTTAGTTTGTATTTCCTTGTCGTTATTTACCATCCTCTCGACAACCTATCGCAACATTCAATCATAAAAATGTGTTCTACGTATATGTAACATTGAAAACATTATACGTACCCTCTCATGTTTAACAGAACTATTTGTTGCTGCTTCTTCTTCTATAACCTTCGATAAAACTTTTTCATCATCTACTTTTCTATTATCAGTCCTGTCGACGCCTAATGTTTTTACGTCACTCGTACCGTTTAGATACTCACTCTGCGACAATTTTTTCATAGCATTGATCTGAGAATACGTCACTTTTTTCTTTTCGAAGAAATCAAACCAGTTCTTGAATAAAATTACTTGCAAATTCTTACTATAACCATATTTATTTAAATAATCTCTTATTTGAGACAAAATTTTCGAGTGACTTTGCATCGACATTTTACTCTTCCACAAAATATTTGCACGATTAAAGAATGTATTGTCGTTAACTTTTCCACTACAATTTTTATCCACAGCACTATCCGTTAATGGTCTGCAATAATAGAAATATCGTATTTAATATCCCATATTATAATAGCGACAGATTCATGTATTTCAATTCATTTTGTTTTCTGTTTCTCGGTAAAATTCAATATAAATTCGTGGTATGTAAATGTTAATTCAATTTATGTATAGGGATAACCTACGAATGAAACGGTGAATCATCGTTACAGAATTACCTCGGAATGGGTACTTTTAACGTCAGATGCTTGCAAAAAGAATCAAATGGCTGTTAAATTGTTTTTTCTATTACTCGTAAATGAATCTTCGCAAACGGGAATTACACTATAATTGCATGCGATACAACTGTCAAAATCAGCTGATGCCTACCATTGCATAAAACGTACTAATCGCTAATTTTAACCGTGATTTTGCTATAAGTAAATGCTTTACTTCTAGCAAAGAATTATTATTAATTTTGTACGTAACACTTACGTTCTACCACGCGTATTTACATACATATGTATATTATCGACGCTTTATTTGGCGCTGGTATAGTACGCATATATATATATATGTACATATAAACATATGCGCAAGAAGGATGAAGAACAATAATAGAAAAAGTTAATTCATCATAATGTACGACAACACGATATAACAAAGAAACTGACAGTATCGATCGAAAGTCAGATAGTACTTTACGATCTTTCATCATTTTATTCTTATAAACGAATGCTACTTATACACGTGTAAACACACAAATTACGTACCTGAATGAAAGAACAAGTCTTTGATAATATCGTCCGTTTCCATTTCGTGCCATTCTTTGCACCTTTGACTACACAAATATTGCCACTAATATTATGAAACAATTCGATCTTAAATCAGATTGAAAACATACGGTATACACATTTCAGATAATTCAAAATGTTCAACTCTATCGAATATGCGAAGGAATAGAGTTAGAATATTGACTTATTTGCAATATTCGTACAAATACAAGTATACGATAATGTCAATATTCGATTATTAAAAGATATAATATTATTTTCTAAATTAATGTGTCAACCAGTATACGAATTACTTTGATACTGAACTGTCTCAAACTGAGTATGCAATATGCAAATCTGCTTTTATAAAAGAACTTTCGACGCATTTACGAAGGTTAGATTTGTAAACAATATCACACGATACTATTGGACCAACCAAAATAGTTGGCAAACATACACGATTCCGATATTTCCACACTTCGCTCTCCCAGGAACAACGAAAATCGAATTACGCGTATTGTTTACAAACAACAAACATAAACATGATGTTTACTTCTTGATCACATAAAATAATTTTGAGCATAGTCAAGTCTAAAAATCAATTACAGTAATCAGAGTCGCACTACTCACAAATAACAATCTAAATTTAATAACTGTGTATTCTTAATGTATAAAATTTATCGCCCTATATCCTTTTTTTACAAAACTGGGATAAGTACAAATTTTCAGTCTACTGTTTCCACTGTTACTGAAATTTTAAAGCTTATGTATGAAATTCAACGCATGACATAGTAACATTAAAATCTTAGCGTTTATGTATAAAATTGATTGCTTTATGTCATTTTATACAAACATCGAAATTGAATGCTTCGTTATAGGCTATAAGAATCTATTTTTCATCCGTCTATGCGTAGCTAGAACGTACCTAGGCATAAATGCACTCCGATATAGTATAGTATGCATCGCGTGCATTGGAGCATTGAGCATGAAATGCGAGAGGTGCAAGTCGCCAATCAGCTGCGATTCAGAATGGCCAACTGCAATCAGTCACAGAGCAACGGGAACCAAGATGGGTGGCGCGACGGCAAGCGTCGCGCAGGAGCGCCAACCTGAAAGTCGCGCGACACGCATCGGTGTGAATCGACCTATTGTCGACGCTGTCGACTGGACTTAAGTTAGCGTTGCTAGGCAACGCGAGGAAGAACGACGATCGTAATACCGCGCGATCGTTTTGCACCGCCACGCGTGCCTCGTGTTCCGCGAGAAAAGATCTCGAAAAAAGCGGTAATTGTGCGGGAAATTATTTAATATAGTCTTCTCCGACAGTCTGTTGCGTGTTTCTCGCGATGTGTGCGAATAAAACTCGCGAAAAGTTTGATTGTTCTTCGATTGCGTTTCGCTTATACACGCGGGATTGTGCCCGCGGAAAGTTTGGAAAAAAAAAATTAATCGTGACGAAAATCATTTTTGCGAAGTGACTGTGGACAATGTAAAGTACGTTTCGTATGTGAGGAAAATTACAGGAAAATACAATAGAGTTCGTGCGGCTTAAAAACAAATATTTTATTATGTTTTATTTTGACTTCGGTGGATTCGGTGTGTGTGTGACATCTATGCTTTTACGTGTGCGCGGAAATTGGAAAATCCGTTTTTTAATGTGATTGTGCGTGCAAGGATCGACGGAAATGCATGTTGCTATCTCTTCGTCTGGAGGAGGAAAATTTAGCTGACACCTGCACGTGGACAGCAGCTGGAAGTAGCAGTACGATCGGGAAGACGGCGAAAAGTGAGTACAAAGCTTCAATTTCTGAAAAATCCCACTCGCACTCGATGAGTTGTAGCTGAAGAATAAATCCACGAATTGTCCGCGTTCGCTCCATTGTTGCTCCGAGTCCGCTCCATAATTCGTCCGCCGCCCACTCCGCACTTCGTCCGCGTCCGCTCCGCACTTTGCCCGCATCCGCTCCGCACTTTGCCCGCATCCGCTCCGCACTTTGCCCGCGTCCGCTCCGCACTTCGTCCGCGTCCGCTCCGCATTTTGCCCGCGTCCGCTCCGCACTTTGCCCGCGTCCGCTCCGCACTTTGCCCGCGTTCGCTCCGCACTTTGCCCACATCCGCTCCGCACTTTGCCCGCGTTCGCTCCGCACTTTGCCCACATCCGCTCCGCACTTTGCCCGCGTCCGCTCCGCACTTCGTCCGCGTTCGCTCCATAGTTCGTGAGTCATCCGCTCCGCACGTCGCCCGCGTCCGTCCGCGATTCGTGCACCCGCACCCCTCTATAACACACTATTGCCACACCACGCCTCCCACGCACCTCCTCACCGATGCTCGGCGCGCCTTATTCGCTTCCTCAGCTTCCCACAACGCTTGTCACGCCCTACTCACTGTTGCCCCACCACCATGAATGCATGCCCCGCCTTTCTCGCTTGCCACGCTTCCTTTCGCCGCCACTGCTTTCCACGCCTACCTGCACGCCACGCCCCCCATGCCACGCCTACCCAGCTTGCTACGCCCCTGCATGCTAGGCTTCCCCTACTTGCCACCCCCCTACTTGCCACGCCTCGTGCTTGCCCCGCCTCCGACATGCCACACCCTCTGCATGCCACCCCCCGCTTGCCACACCCCCTGCTTGCCACGCCCCTCCACAGCTCGCCACGCCCCTCCACAGTTCGCCCCGCCCCTCCACAGCTCGCCACGCCCTCCACAGCTTGCCACGCCCCTCCCCTGCATGCCACCCCTCCTGCTTGCCCCGCCCTCCCCTGCTTGCCACGCCCGCCCCTGCTTGCCATGCCCTCCCCACGCCCCGCTCCCCCCCGCCCCGCAACCAACGCCCCGCAATCCGCACCCCGCCCCACGCCCGCCCCCGCCCCACGCGCGCGCACCCACTGGGCATACAGGTGGACAGTAATAATATAGTAGTACATATAGTATAGTAATATAATAGTAGTACAATATAGTAACGTAGTACATATAATATTGTATAGTATACTATAGTAATATATAGTACAGTATAGTATATTATAATAGAGCATAGTAGCAATAGCAATACAGCATAGTAGTAATAGCAATATAGTGTAGTAGCAATAGTAATATAGTAATGTGATATAATAGTAGTACAGTATAGTATAGTAATATAATATAGTGTATCACATATAATATGGTACAGTAGTACATGATGTAGTGGCATAGTAATACAACACAGTAGTATAGTAAAAATATATAAAAATATATTTATTTATCATCATCACACACTCAAGGTTAGGTCTCCCACC